>LR991060.1:3422159-3756808 GCA_905163555.1 Notocelia uddmanniana
GACGATTTCTATACTGAAATGATGATTATTGATCATGCTAATGATGTTGATGATAACAATGACGCTATCGCAGCGGATGACACTCATGCCAGAGACCACACTAATGACACTGAATCAAAATAATAAGAATCAAAGAGGTTTATTGACTCAAACGTTATAGACTAAAACATTATTAACTACGCAAATAGCCATCTACCTTCCTCAATTAAAAACCTGGAGAAAACAACGTTATTTACCAAACATCTAAAAATATTCCTCCTCGGTAAATGTTTCTATAACTTAAGCGACTATTTTGAAGAAAATACCAATGATTATAATATAATAGGATATAGGCGGGCCGTACGCTTGTTTGCCACCGATGTGGTATTCAAAAAAAAAGATAAATAATTCGACATGGTCCATAACGTTTTGGAACTCTATTTATTGCCATCTTGTTATGTTTTGTATTCATGAGCCATTATTATTCCTGTATTTAACCATTAACTTCAACTAGACGTACCCGCGGCTCCGCCCGCGTAAATGAACCATTCATGAATAAAAGTTCCGTCGCGGGCGTTAATGACAGAAAGGAAAGAAAACTCTAGTTCCACAGATTACATGCGTATTTTTTTAAACCGCGCGTAGACCGACAAAAACCGTACTTGGCGGACTGCCTAAGCTATAAAAGCGTTTACGCACTGCCTGAGGCCCTACCGCGAACCGAAAACGAGTTATGTCCCTCTCTGTCGCTCGAATACTCAAGTGGACGCACTCGAGTATTCGAGCGACAGAGAGGGACATAGCAAATATATCGTTTTCGGTTCGCGATAGCGCCTCTGATGCGATAATCCATCTCTTTCGCATATGCATAAGATATCGTAAGTGCGAAAGAGACGGACGTAACTAAATTGTAGACGTCAAATATTTAGTGGGGCCTGTTACATGGTGATGATTATAAAACGATACACTCATATAACAATACGTGAATATTGAAGCAAATTAATATCACAATACTGGGATGACAGTATTATTGCGGCTTTCGAAATTGTATGGATTTTGCTTCAGTATTCATCAATATTCACATCGAAAAGGGTGAGTAAATCATGTAAAAAAATATCTTTTATTTTTTACACGGGGTAATAATACTTAAAAATACTTTGTACGGATTAGGTATTATTCACCTACAAAATTAAATTAATACCATAAATCCCGGCCACAATATACAACTTGGCTGAATAGGACATTGTCTTCGAAAACTATTAAATGACAACTTCGATTTTCCCCCATCACAGAACTAAAACGCAACTCGTAAAAAAATCTGAAGTATGGCTCGAAGTACGCACTTTACTATGGAGATGTTAGTTTAACTTGTTTGTACCAGATGTCACTGGGTGCTATCTCTATCGCACTGGCATTTTGGAGTGACATAGATGCAGCGGTCGTGCGGTTAGTTCTTACTAAATACCACGGCGGCGCTACTATCTATGTGTAGTATTTAACTGATATCTCTATCTTAGTATATATGCTGTATTTTGTGGTAGTCTGTGGCTCAAAGCCGGACCCACCCGACGTTAGCCGATCGTTTCCAAAAAATTGCCGCAGCTCGAAACTGTAACTTTCATATGGGTGATTGTAAAAAGAATGCACAACGGAAGCGGTAGCTTTTATGCTCTTATTCTGGGGCAATATCCATAGAATAGATTTCGATAGTTATTTTTCGTGTTACGCGTGCAGTTTTCGAGAAACGTGTCACCGGAGATCGTGCTTTTTGTAAGGCGCTATCTCGCTCGCTCAGCTTACTTTGTATCCCTGTCTGTTTTTAGGGTTCCGTAGTCAACTAGGAACCCTTATAGTTTCGCCATGTCTGTCCGTCCGTCTGTCCGTCCGTCCGCGGATAATCTCAGTGACCGTTAGCACTAGAAAGCTGAAATTTGGTACTAATATGTATATCAATTACGCCGACAAAGTGGTACAATAAAAAGTGGAAAAAAATATTTTATTAGGGTACCTCCCCTATACGTAAAGTGGGGAGTGTTTTTTTTTTTCATTGTAACCCTAACGTGTGATATATTGTTAGATAGGTATTTAAAAATAAATAGGGGTTTACTAAAATCATTTTTTGATAATGTTAATATTTTCGGAAATAATCGCTCCAGAAGTAAAAAAAAATGTGTCCCCCCCCTTTAACTTTTGAACCATAAGTTTTAAAAATATGAAAAAAATCTCAAAAGTAGAACTTTATAAAAACTTTGTAGGAAAATTATTTTGAACTTGATAGGTTGAATAGTTTTTGAAAAAATTACAAAAATAATTTCTGAACTAAGTTTGTAATTTAACCGTATAAACAGGTGTTTATTGTACCTGTCATTTCTACAAAATCACAATGAAATGACGTGCTTTTTAGGGTTTTGTGTTTCTGTACTTAATATGTCAACTTAATGTGACGGACGGAAAACTACGGAACCCTACACTGAGCGTGGCCCGACACGCTCTTGGCCGGTTTTTTCACTTTTATATAATAGATTGGTAGCCGTTTCAAATTACTGTGCCCTTGCAGGGCGTGACATGTGTGTATATACTTATTTTGTAATCTCACCTGATGTATAAATGTGATATGCAATAAATGTTTGATATTTGATATTTAAATATGAAATTGGTTGGGCAATGGGTCCCAATCTCAGCATGTGCCAAGCAGAGGGCCAAGCGCTGATGACGTTTATGATGTTAATGGCGGTAATGATGCTGATGACAGTAATGACGCTTATTATAATGGCAATGGTATCTCACCTGATACAACCTCTGCACCCGCTCCGACAGCTCATCCACCAGCAGGATCCCCGAGCACTTGATGACGTCATGCACGAGTTTGTCCACAAACGCGCGCGCGTCGCGATCGGCGTTCGGCGCCTGCGCAAGGAGCGTGGGGAAACGCACGCGGAAGTCGCGTTTCATGTTCTCGAATAGGGATGTGGGTACTTTATACTCCTGGCGCTTCTCGGTTGAGTCGTGGTGGTCGTCTAGAAATTAAAATTAGTATTTATTTTTCATTTTTCTATCTGGACAGAACACAGTCATATCCTGTGCTGATAAGTAAGTGCGGAGGTGACGCTTGTTTTATCCACAGCGCTGACAGTGATACGTAAGGTGTCTATTACAAGCCTTCTGGTGTACTACTATAGAGCCCCTGGGGTATGTTGAATAATGAATGACTTGTAACTCACATTATGAGCGAGAAGTTTTTCAACTCATTCCAGAAAGAATACATGTCATTATCCAATAGGCCTCTGATATATTAGAAACTGACAACACAGATGTTATCTAACAGAGGCTTATTAAATTTGTGAATAATGGGAAAAAACAAGTTTTATCTGTGCTGCTTATCTTGAAAACACTAAACTCTCCTCGAACTTGGAGAAGGACGAATGCGGCACTAGACAACCTAGCTAACGCCTTCTCTTTCCCAACAAACAATAACTAACCTGTGGTGCTCTTCTTGAACACGCTGAACTTCAACAGATTAGCCTTCTTCAGCGTCTCGCTCTGCCTCAGTCGTTTCTCCTCGAACTTGGAGAAGGACGAATGCGGTGCCAGGCGGCCTCGCTCGCGCTCGGGCGTCCTGTGCTCCGGGCGAGGCAGAGTCGCTGACGCCTTCTCTTTCTCTGTCAATCAAATGAAAGACAAAGTGAGAAAAAATATTCCACGTCTTAAGTCTTCATCAACCAGATCCTCAAGCAAAATTCTCAGACCGACCTTCGTGCGTAATATGTCAACGAAAACCTCGCTATTGGCAAATCTACCTTGCTAGACGTAGCAAGTAGTAGAACCCATATATAAAAGAAAGTATTTATCCTCGTGAATCCCGGGTTGATTATCGCGATTTTCAATTTGAAAACTTCATAATTTTTGGTTTATATTTGTAGTTTGAAACTCGATTTGTAATTTGCACTTGTACAAGTACGCGGGGACTATTGAGGTTAACGGCCCGAGCGACGTCGAGCGGCGGCGGCAGCGATATTCCTAATACATTGCGCGTGATCCCAACTAATCGCAGTGCGTTGCGCGTCTCGAACGTGCAATGAACAGATAAAACGCTTGAAGCGCCGCGATTCGCGCAATGTCATGGCCGGGCTGTAAGATATTGATATGATATAAGATCGAACTTCACTTGGTTCGATGAAGAGTTTTTTTCACTATAGCAGTTAGTAGGTCAGTGATGATAAGCGACTGGGTCATACGCAGTTAAAAACAGAAGTCGCCTCTTCAATAGTCAAGGGTCCTAGGGTAGAGCGGATGGAACGGTCGCCCTAGGCTAGGCAACAGGCTTAGCTTAGCCTAAATAGAATGAGAAAGATCAAGGGGAAATAGTAGATTGTATGACTATGGTCTAAAATAAGCAATACCACCGCGAGATGGTTATTTTCCCGAACAAAGAAATGGAAAATAGTTTGAGGGGTAATATGGCTTTTATCAGAGCTATACAGTGTAGTTCACTTCGATTGCGAGAATATAAATAATCAAAGATTATCTTCCCAAAACGAAATATAAATTCCACAGCGAACATATGTTTAATTTGGCGGCAATACCGGTGTTTCTTTATTATAAATTGCTTTGACTTGACACGTAAAAAATATAGACACCGCTTTAAGCAGATAAAGACACCGCGCATAAACGCCACTGACCTGCCATTGAGCGCTTCAAAGCGTTGCTCAAATAATTGAATCACTAATTAGTCATCATGAAAAAGGACTTAAGAAAACTTAACGTTTTGAGAAATGAATTCTGTTACCTGAATGGTCGATTTTAGTGTAGCTGTATTCTGGTTGATTGATATAAATACAAAGTTTTTTTTTAAGAGTAAAAATTGTGTATTATAGTAGGTAGATTCTATATGGTGAAGTGTTTTGATTGTTCAAATTAAAATATATTGTAAATCATAAATATATGTATATATATTTTCCCTCGGGGTTAAATGTAATACTTTAGCCCAGCTTGAGTCTAATATGACACACTTTTCGAGCATGAGACGCGAATTTTTTTTTGAGGTGACTTTTGAATTAATCACTCCATCCCAATCAAAGGCTAGGGTGACACTGGGCGCGGGCAACTGTCAGTTAAATAAATATGTTTTGAATCACTAACAATATTAATATAGAGCACGCTGACGCCCTTTTCATAAACCTTCACTAAGTCATAATCTGTTATCGGCACACTATATTCTCGTAATTAAAAGCAGCCGTAATGATTTATTGACGTCATTATGTAGGGAATCACCAAGTTCCGTTATCAACACAATTAAATTAGTTGCAGTAGCGACGTCGATAATACTATCGCTAAATAAAATCGTTATACCAGCTTACAAACTATAATACAGCCCAGTTAGCATGATAGATTTTGCGTGACGTTTTGGGTCTTGTGGGACGTAAAATATGACCATAACACCTCAGCACGCTGGGCTGGTGTCTGTAAATATGTACTCGTATTCATTTCGAAACTGTGCTCGCCTACATTCTCGACAAAACTACACGAGCCTATTTCGCCGAGATAGCGAACGTGGAGGTATAACACCTCAGATCATGATAACACGAAACTTCACGAGACCCATTTACCGCCAATCGCCAGACGGAGACGACACGAATATACGCGAGACAATACGAGAGATACTCCACACTCTCGTATTCGGAAAGTCTCGTGTGGTTTTGTCGACAATGTGGAAGTTTGGAGGCATTATATTTGGGAATAATTTAACCCTTTGAACGCTTTCATATTTGAACAAAGTGATCACTCAGACGCCTAAGTATCGAAAATTTATGTAAGGTTTAAACCAATAAAACAATCCATAATAGATTTTTTCCATGATCAAAATACACTCCGACCTTTTTAGTGGTTGTTGGCGACTTGGCGTGGTGGGCACGACGACACACAACCACTTTATAGGTTCTTGGCGTTCAAAAGGTTAAATGGTAAACTCAATAAGGCTTGTGTTATGGCTATTAGATGCCGATGATATATTTAATAGATAGAGGCAAGACGAGGTGATGGTTGTGCCTGGGTCACTCGAAACGCGAATAAGCTTAGTACGATACCCCACAAACTAAGTAAAACTGCTAAGTCAGTCCATGTTGCGGGTCCAGTAGTCTACAATAAGGTACCACTATTTATAACTACAGCTGTGAGCCTTCCAGCATTTAAAATTAATTTAAAAAAGTGGCTTATTGGTCAATGTTTTTATACATTTAAAGAATTTATAGAAAATAAAGAATGTTATTATTATATACCTAATGCAAATGTAATATTATGTATAATGTGTTAATATTTGATATATCATACCTTTTGACCTGTAATGTGTTATTACCAATAAATAATGTCTATGCCTAGAACTAGAAATACTTAAATGCATAGAAAACATCTAAGACTCAGAAACATCATTCAACATCAACATCATCACATAATTGCCCTAAACAGGATTTGAACGCAGGACCGTCAACATTTAAGAATTTTTGCATGCATTGATTTTCATTTTATGGCACCTGATTTTAGGTACGTACGGTATGAAAAAAAACAGGAAGTGATTGAGTATTAGATACGATTCTTAAGCAATTAAGTAACAGATACATTATCAGTTACTAACTTTTCGCATTCACACAATTATCGCACAAGTTATGTAAAAAATCCTATCACGTAATATTTAACAGTGAAGATATGAGAAGGGTGGTGATATGAGGTGAAGTTCAAATTAATCTAGATTGGAATCTAACAGGAACAGTTCACTTTATCTATTGTAGTTACGCAAGTCAAGCAAGGCTGAAAAACAGTGATATTATCGGATTTATCAATCAACTTCAAAAATAAAGGAGATTCCAATTCTAATCCTAACGACATACTAATATGTTGCTTGAAAGTCTGGAATTTTTAGGTGTTTGTTATTTAATCATGCAAAAACAAATGAACATCTTGTAGAGGTAGGGCACAGCAAAACTTCATCTCGCTCATATTTGGAGCAGCCCGGCTGTGGAAGTACCTCCACCTTACAGAAGACTGCACTAACTAATAATACTAAATAAATAAATATTGGGGGACAATCTTACACAAATCGTCCTAGTCCCAAACTAAGCAAAGCTTGTACTATGGGTACTAGGCGACGATATACATACTTATATAGATAAATACATACTTAAATACATAGAAAACATCCAAGACCCAAGAAAAAATATCCGTGCTAAATGCTAAAATAATGCCCTGGCCGGGTATCGAACCCGGGACCTCTAGCTTCGGAGGCAGTGTCACTACCAACTAGGCTAAACAGGTCGTCAAAAGAACGCTACTACTTATTCGTTAAGTATGTGGTGTTGTGTTCCTGGGGGTGAGTAAGGTCGGCAAAAGCACCCGATGATGCGCTATGTTGAGAGTGACGGACCTGCATGTCTCTAGCTGTCAACACAACGAATCCTCAAGTTAAGAAAGGGTCGGCAACGTGCTTGTGATTCTTCTTTACATTTCGGAGACCTCACGCTACACTAGCACCTCCAGCGGCGTATGCATACGCGATAGCCTCAGAGTAAAGATTTCTAAAGAGATCCTATGCGAGTTCCACCAAGAGAGACAGCAAAGCTCTTACGCAGTTAAATTGAGAACTGGTCTTAAACGTCCGGCGGCTTACCATAAACAATCTCCATTATGTGGTTGGGTAATCGTTTATTTGCCTCAAACTATTTGACATGACGTAGACATGACATTGAGGCAAATAATAAAAAGCGGAACTTTGGCAAAGACAACAAATAATATATTCCTCTCTATCACTCTTATTAAATTAAGTATATGACCATCTAGCTTGGTAGCAGTATTATTATTTGACGTCTTCTCTGTGGTACTCTGAAGCAATAGCCTTCATTATAAGTGGTCCAAATTCCGATACAGACTTTTGATTTTTCCTAAAAAATGCTACTAATGAAATCATGAAAAATAATATATTCTTATTATTATTATTCGTTTATCAGGCAGGCAGTTGAAACAACTGATGAAACCGGTATCCAATTATTTTTAAGTACAACTTCAGTGTTGAGCTAAATTTGAATAGTGCTTATCCAATTTGTTTTTGAACTGGTTGACATTGTGAGCCGAAACCACATCATATGGTAGTCTATATAGGCCACCTATATGTTTTATTTTATTCATACAGAACAAAACAAATTACTACAACAGCTGCAGCTAGTAACTTATATAAATAAAAATTAGGGAGCAAACAAACGCTGGACTGAATTTTTTTTATTAAGTGAGATCCATGTTGTGTCCAGCTTTTGCCATACCAAATATTCAGCCAAATTATTTGCTTTAACGTAATTAATGTCTTCATCAACTTCAACTGTTCGGAAACAGACTAATTTAGTGGAAAAACTCTAGTTCATTTTCAAAGCGAAACTTTACCTTTTTGAAGTGAAATGTGCATAATTAGGGTTTGCAGTCCCGGTACCGATTTCTATTCAAAATCCCGGGAATTCCCGGGATTTCCCGGGAAATTTCATGCCCTATGCATAATATAGGAAGATAAATAACAAATAATAATAAACCATTGGAAAGAACTAAATAATAATAAATAAATAAATGGTAACTTTCAAACCACCATCATATCAGCCAAAGGAAGTCCGCTGCTGGACATGGGCCTCCCCCAAATTCACGGGGGGTATATGCCATAATCGCCACGCTTGGCATGCGGGTTGGCGATCGCAGTATCTTCACCGCACTCCAGGGATGCAGCTGCGCATCCCCCGGTGGTCTTGGTCGTAGTTTTAGGACATACCCGGGTCCTCAACTTTTAAACAGGAGCCTTTAAAGTTGTTCAGTAAATATTCAGTTGAACAGAACAATTCGGCCTAATACCAAATATTCATATATACAATGAATATTATTGAATATGCCAAATACTGAATAATAACAATAACCAAATATATGGCACCTCTCTAATAAAAAGTTTTACTGGGTTTAGGGAACTGGACTAGGAAAGCCATTAATATAGAGGAATGGAAACAGCTAGGAGAGGCCTATGTGTCAGAAGACACGCTCAACACTAATCCGGACAATCCGATGTGTTAGTTTTTAAGTAAATTGTTTATAAATGAAATGTAATACTGTTAGTTTCGTCAAGAAAAGCTATTATAATTATGATTATGATGATAAACATATCTGCAAGAAAAGAACACTATTTAAAATAGTGATAGTAAAAAATCTGAAAAATATGGTAAGTGATATCAAGCAAATGTGAACAAAGTCTTGTATGAATAACCTTGTAGTCACTGAAGTGAGATATGTGCATGTATCTGGATTGAGTTAATTAGATATAAGTGATATAATCAACCTGCACAATTGTTTTTAGTCAAGTTTGAAACGGTGACATAAATTAACTAATGCATTGATTCAAGTTTCATTGCAAAGAATTAGAAAACTATTTCCGTATTTCCAACGGATATAATGAACTAGAAGAAATAGAATAGTATGATTAAATTGAATAACTTACCCGCCTTCCGCTGCTTAGCCATCTGCTCCCGATGGCACTCGGAGCAGTACCCCTGCCACTGCGGGTTCCCGAAGTAGTCGCACCCATTCTTACACTTCAAATCGCTCTGGTCGATCCGCAACGACGGCATCTTCGCCAGCGTTATATATTTATACGACCTCTGCAAATTAGGACCAAACCACATCTTTGAAGAACTCAATCAAACTAATTTCAACGCTCTGCACTCGTAAACCCTCCCAAAACTGTCGCTACGGCCAACCTCAGCCCATTTTAGAGAGAAATTTAACTCGCGAATGTAATGTTTCTCGTAGACAAAAGCATTCATCGCAGTATGTGTTAACGGTGGCCGTTCAACGGATCCCTCCGTTATATAGGCTTCGCTTATCACGAACGTGTACTTGAGACTATCGCCGATAAGTAAACGATCAACATATTATGTTAAAACGAAAAAAACAGGTTGAAGTTGAACTGAGTCACTATATATGAAACGTAACTATATGTAATAAAACATTAAACTCACCTTTCAATTATGTATTCAACAAGTGATATTTACGGGCTTACCTACATGTAATTTAAATAATTTGTGATAAATTTGTAAATCGTAAGTCTTCCTCTGTGACTAAAAACAAAGATTGACAGTTTAGTTTTTTTATTTACGTTAGGTGACGTTTAGTCTATGGTGTACTCTCATTCATCCAACAATTGAAAAATTATTCCACCTACCATATAATAAGAAATAATAAATAAATAATATAACAACACGTTCTGGTTGAGATAATAAAATTGCTTTAGCTATCAAATTAATTTTCAGTTGCACTGGGAGTAGGAAGAAATTGTCAAGAGAAATATAAAAAAAAACGGACGTATGTATAAAAACATTCTGCTTTATTTTGATCTCATTATATAATTGTAGTCTTTGATCTCATTTTACGAAATGTTAAGTTAATTCTAACACCTAGCAACTTTTTCCTCGTTGGTAAGGAATGGTACCAAAT
The DNA here is from genome assembly GCA_905163555.1 of Notocelia uddmanniana. Taxonomy (NCBI): domain Eukaryota; kingdom Metazoa; phylum Arthropoda; class Insecta; order Lepidoptera; family Tortricidae; genus Notocelia; species Notocelia uddmanniana. Next base: position 3,432,642 of record LR991060.1, read on the forward strand.
ATCGTTTGTAGGAGGATTCATGAACAATATACTCCCGTGTTCCAGGTCAATTTTCACTGCAAAAGAGAAAGATTTAGTTAAAGCCCCAATTAAAATTCAACTCGGTATTACTTTTAGTTAAAATAAACCTTTGATAAGTACCTACCTAAAGTAAATGACATCAATGACACAACTTGGGTTACTATAGTAACCCGAATGGTCAATACAGAAAAACTCTTGGGGAATTGTTGATTTAATATTCTACGGGAAATAATCTTAATAAAACATGGATTATATGCAAATTAAAGATGGTCAATATACTAAAACGATATATACCATGGTGAGTATTTCGAAATATATCAGAGACTTATATGTATGTATATTTGACTAATAAGGACACCAAATTCCAACAATTAGTTGTGTGGCGTAGTTGTGCAGAAAAGTTAAAGCATAGTTAGATACGTAGGTATTTAGAGTTTTAGTAAAGTATATTTAACAAAGCCTTAGTTCCGTTCATTTCCTCAAACGTAACGCAGCTAAATAAACACAATGTACACGCGTCGGCATTTGCAACGGCGGAACTTATCATCAACATAGGAAAGGCATTGTTACAACTCTACTCTATCGCGTATTCTTGCAATGAATTTAGCATTTTATCAAACTGAAACGGGCACACGGAAATAGCGATGGTCCTAGTCTTCCTTCGTTACATTTGCGATAGCGATAAACGATCTATCATGCCATTATAACAGATACATGCACATGTCGTTTGTAAGACTCAGATTAGATTAACGGCGTAGCGGCTTACTGAATTACACCGTAGGGATTTAGTTTTTATTGCATAAATTGTAATCAGATATAAGAGAGTGTAATGTTTGACATAAGAACAAAATGCATATTTAAAAGTTATTTAATGATTATAATATTTAAATACCACCACATTTTTTTGAACTAAGTAATTTATTTTTATATAGTATGTACATCAACAATAACTATAATGATTAGAACTGTACCAAATAAACAAATACGAGTGTACTGGACAAAGAATACGGGTCAGTACGAAATACTAGAATATCTCATAAAATAATAGATATAGCGGTAGGTATGTATGATACTGTATCATCATCCTCCTAGCGTTATTCCCAGTACAGTTGCATCCCGAAGGATGCCTGGGGTCCGCTACCTAATCCCAAGAATTGGCGTAGGCACTAGTTTTTACGGAAGCGACTGCCATCTGACCTTCCAACCCGAGGGGGAAACTAGACCTTATTGGGATTAGGCTTGTCAAGTGAGTGGGCAACTTGACTGTTAGAAGTTCTCAAGCCGCCCGGAGGCCTCTAACTTGGCTTAACGACTGCTATCATAGACAGCAACCGGGATCAACGGCTTAACGTGCCTTCCAAAGCACGGGAGCGCTCAGTTAGTAACCACTCAAAGCGGTCACCCATCCAAGGACTGACCTGGACTGTATGATACTGTATGATGTAGATAATTTGTATGTAGATGAGTTAATAACCAATGTTGAAAACGTTATTCGTCTATTTATAAGAATTACATTACATTTTATAATATAAATGCGAAAGTATAACTTTGTCTGTCTGTTACCTCTTCACGCCTAAACTGCTAAACCGATTTGATGAAATTTGGTATAGAGATAGTTTGAGTCCCGGGAAAGGACATAAGATAGAAGATTGTATGGGCGAGCGATATTTAAGCCCCACGCCTACAACAACTTAGCAATTATTTCTATAATATAACGAGGTGCACGCGAAGGGAGTCGCGGGCAAAGGCAGTAGTCAGTAACCAGCACTAGGAGATTTATCTTTACCTTTATGAAGGCAGAGGCGATTTAGCGACCACATGCGTGTCAATAGAATTTCAATCTTATTCCTGCGATTAAAGGTTCAAATTAGATTGCATTTTCGTACAAAAAGAAATCTCTTGAACTTTTTATTCCGGAAATCATTCCTTAGGGGGTGAAAAGGGGGGTGGGCAAGCGATATTTAAGCCTGGGCTTACACAGACCTACAACAATTTAATATCAATTATTCCTATAATATAACGACTTGCACGCGGGCGGAGCCGGGGCAAAAGCTAGTCAAAAATAAAATATAGTAAATTTTGACGGTACGGCCGACTGAATGGCACCCCGAAAATAATAATATCTTGCTTCAACACTAAATAATCCAAAAAATTATCTTTCCCTCGTGAAATCGACTAAAAGTGGGACAAGCGAGCAAAGCCCGTCACTGGCCATCACGGTTCGTATTCGACCAGTCGACCACGCCGGGCGTGCACTAGCTTTTTGGACAAGACTATGTTCGAGTCTATTAGGCAGCTATAGCCATTGCAGCCTGCAAGTGGCCTAAGCTTCTGCAAAAGTTCTACAATTTTCTCTAACGGGTTTCAAACTAACGCGCAATTGTTAGTAATAGGACTAATAGGTCTTTGAAAGTGTTATTGATAACTGTGTCTCATGTTATCAACTTGTTTCGATAGAAAAATGAACAGTTAGAATTGATCTTTATCAAAATAAATAGCCGGATCTTACTTGAGCTTGATCTATATCAAGATAATCTAATACTAGTACCTCCTTCGAAGGTTCTTACACAGGGTTGTAGATAACAGAGTAGGTACCTAGCTGTACTAAAACACTTGAATAAAAGGGCAACACAATAACAAAGGCATGTAAAGCACATAAAGTAATGCAATGTTATTCGACTTACGTTGATTTTTACTATGAGTTCGTCGTAATAGTAGGATGACAAACACTCAACCTATTTCTGGCTTAAAGGACATACACATGTTAGACTTATCTGAATGCAATTATGAGTGCCATGCAGTTATCAGAGGGAGCATTCACTCACTACATGTGCCAGACGAGATAGTTATTTACTTAATAGTATTAAGGTAAACTAATATTGCGCAAGACACTTCATCGTAGCCTGATAGCATCTTGATTTTAAGCCTTTGATGTTTCAGATAAAGGAAGCGAGGTACGAGGACGCCATAAGGGCGCTCAACGACGCTATCAATTTTAACCCAAACAGGGCAGGACTGTCCTTACTCGGTTACTGCTACTACAGAACTCAGGCCTTTGTCGAAGCAGCTAACTGCTACGAGCAACTGTCAGCTATGCATACAGACGTACCGGAATACAAGCTCTATTTTGCACAGGCGCTGTACGAAGCATCCATGTTTGACGAATCTTATAAAGTCACCATGCAAATTACTGCGCCAGAATTGGAGAGGACAGTGATCAAACTGCAATCAGCTATAAAGTATGGGGAGGAAGACACCGGTGCTGCGAAAAGTCTAGTAGACTCCTACATTCAAGATGACGTAGATAAAGATATAAATCTAGGGTGCTTATTGTACAAAGATAATCAATACGAAGAGGCATTACAAAAGTTTTCCCGCAGTCTAAGTGTACTTGGTTTCAATGCACACCTTCATTACAACGTAGCACTTTGCTATTTCAAACTGAAGGAATATCCACAAGCTTTGAAACATATCACCCTGGTCATTGAAAGAGGTATCCGTGATCACCCCGAATTAGCCGTCGGCATGCAAGCGGAGACTTCCGAAGTCAAGTCTGTAGGAAACACACTAACACTTCACGAGACCGCACTTACTGAGGTATTTAATCTTAAAGCAGCGATCGAGTACCAATTGAAAAATATTGAAGCCGCGAGAGAGGCGTTGAACGACATGCCTCCTAGACAGGAGCATGAACTTGATGCGGTCACGCTACATAATGTGGCCTTGACATCTATTGATATAAAACCGACTGATGGTTTCGAGAAACTGCATTTCCTTCTACAACAAGACCCTTTTCCTCCAGAAACCTTTGCTAATTTATTATTACTTTATTGCAAGTTCGAATATTATGATCTGGCTGCAGACGTTTTAGCTGAAAATGCTCAGTTTACTTACAAGTATTTAACCCCATACTTATACGATTTTTTGGACGCCATCATAACAAGCCAAACATCACCTGAGGAAGCTTTTCAGAAATACGAAGATATTGCTTCGAAACACGCCGAACAGCTGAGGAAACTAACAAAAGTTGTCCAAGAAAGCAGATCTCAGGGAGACAATGATCAAGTAAAGAAGGCCGTTGTGGAGTATGAAGAGGCCTTGGAGAGATACATTCCGGTGGTAATGGCGCAAGCAAAAATTTATTGGGACATGGAGAATTATGGGCAAGTTGAGAAGATTTTTCGGAAATCAGTGGAATTCTGCAATGAATCAGACGTGTGGCGATTGAATGTAGCTCACGTGCTTTTTATGCAGGAGAACAAGTACAAAGAGGCTGCCAGCTTCTACGAGCCCATCGTTAAGAAGCAATACGATAACATTTTAGACATAAGTGCAGTTGTTTTAGCGAACTTGTGCGTCTCATATATCATGACATCCCAAAATGAGGAAGCTGAAGATATAATGCGTAAGATAGAAAAAGAAGAGGAACAGCAAATATTCGAAGATCCACATAAGAAGTTCTATCATTTATGCATCGTCAACTTAGTTATCGGAACATTATACTGCGCTAAAGGGAACTATGAGTTTGGGATCTCCAGAGTGATCAAGTCACTTGAGCCGTTTAACAAGCGTCTTGGAACAGACACTTGGTTCTACGCAAAACGCTGCTTCCTGTCTTTCCTGGAAAATCTTTCCAAGCACTTAATTGTCGTTAAAGACAATACCATTAAAGATTGTTTACAGTTCCTGGAAGGTTGCGAGACTTACGGCCGGCGGGTGAGCACTGTTATTGAGAACCCTTTCCAAGAAGAAGACGCGAATACAAAAGCCAAGCAAACAGTAACGTATGAAGCACGTTTACTACGATACATGTTTAATAAGCTAAGAAATATTGATGACTCTGTAACTATAAATAAGTATGAAGATCTAAAATAGATTCACCTGGATCTATCTGCTTTTTATCTGATCCTGATTTCCTCGCGTCTTTGTGTTTTAGAACAAATGGTCGTTCTTGACCGAAAGATATGGAGGCGATAGGGTAAGTAGGATCTAATTCGGGCTCATTGTCTCTGTGCTCTCCCATATGGTCATTTCCATTCCTGTACCTGTAAACAACTCAATTTTTTAACCTTTTTGTCACCACTGCCCTGTCAGTCAGTCAGTACATTTAGTGCCCCATACGCCATGACTTCATATAAAGTGATGTAAAGACAACCTACGTGCTAATTTACATTTTTTGTCTTGACGACCGGCTTAGCCTAGTTGGTAGTGACACTGCCTCCGAAGCTAGAGGCCCCGGGTTCGAATCCCAGCCACGGCATTATTTGTGCATTTAGTACGGATTTTGTTCATTGGTCTTGGATGTTCTCTATGTAATTAAGTATGTATTTATCTATATAAGTATGTATATCGTCGTCTAGTACCCATAGTACAAGCTTTGCTTAGTTTGGGACTAGGTCGATTTGTGTAAGATTGTCCCCCAATATTTATTATTTATTTATTTTATTTAAAGACTGGCGTGTGAGACACACGTTACGGAATCTACTATGGCTGTAAGGAGGTTAAGCCGATGGAATATTAAAAAGACCAGTGTATCTTTTCGAAAGCGTATACTCACTTATTCACCAGGACGAAATCATATTTAATCCCTTTTATCGTTTCCAGAAAATTCCTCAAATTTAGTACAGGTGCGGGCCATGGCAGCGCTGGTATCGTTTTTCCAGAATATTTATACGTGATACCTGGGTCACCGTATGCTACTTGCTGGCGAGGTAAAGGGTGCTGCTTGCCAAAGACCCTGGCACACAATAATATAAACTTTATTATACTAATATAATACTATGTATAGAGTACTAGAGTTCGTTGTATATGTACATATGTTGCTGAGGAGAAAATGTGGGATATAAAATAGTTACTAATTATTACGTTATTTTTGCCAGATCTCCCTTGAAATACTCCAATGTTTTTTCCAGTTCCTTTAATATATTGTTAGCAATAGCTCTAGGTATGGCAACAGCATAATCTAAATCAAGACCTTCTCTACGTATTGTTTTCCAATTAATCGAACTTGCGTCAATTTCGTGCAACGAATTCATTTTCTGTAAAAAAAACGTGATTTAAAAAAAAACATATGGCAACATTCTAAATGTCAAATCAAAAGGATCAATCGTTTGTTTTTGTTTCGCATATAAGGTTAGGTAAGATTTTGGAGCTTTCTTCGAGTTTTATAACTAAATTGACTATAAAATCTGCAACGTACCTTCAGATTCCTAACAAACAGCACGGCGTGTAGGATACATTTTAAAAGCTTAATATGGTGTACACTATTTGCACTTTCTTCGTGATATGTAGAAGTTTCACAGATACTAATAATTGTACTCAGTGTGACCATCTCAAAAATAGCGAATCTGCCCAATACTGGCTAAAAATCTGCCAAAATCCGCCAAACCTCTGACTCCAGAAAATGCCGAAAATACGCCATTATATTGTTGCATCCATGGAGAGTGTACTTAAAATTACACAGGTTCCAAGTGAATTTTATTACATATCCAGTCCACCAATATCATCAATTCATCAATAATCATATAATCAATAACACGGACACAACCACAGACATCATGTCACAAGTTGCATAGCATAGCGTGTTGTTGCATAGCAGTTGCATAGCATAACGTGAACTGTCACTGTCAGTGTCGGTACTGTCGGTGTCAGTCAGCGAGTATTTTTTTCTGTTGTACATTTTTAACATACTTTTCTCAGTATATATAATGTACTCTTTGCCTATAGGATAGGGGATAGGGGCGATAGGCGATAGATGAGGTAGATAAAAGACAACAAACATTGATTTGAAACTTGACCAAATAGATGCTATTTTCGTAATTAACGTCCCAAAAAACATTAAAAACGACACCCATATTAATATTTAGACATTTTATCCCCCTCGCACCCCAACAGGGGGGATGGTATTTCTCGTCGTCCACGTGAGATTTTAAAATCATAGTTGTTTTCGTTATCAGCGACCAGGTATATAAATATAAAAACATAAAAACAATACCAATGTCGATTTTCAGAATTTGTCACCACTTTTCCCCCTTTTAGGGGTTGATTTCTCAAAAAACCTGAAAGACGTATATACTCATTTATCGTTAGAAATACTTGTGTGAAGTTTCGAATAAAATAGTCCAACTAATCTTTTTCCCCATACAAACTTCGGACCCTCATTTCACCCCCTTAGGGGTTGAATTTTGAAAAATCCTTTCTTAATGCACCCCTAGACGTTATAAAGAACCTACGTGCCAAATTTGGAATCTCTAGGACCAGGGGTTTGGACTGTGCGTTGATATGTGAGTCAGTCAGTTTCTTCTTTTATATATTTAGATATGACGGAAAGGGACGGGACGATACGAAGTTCGCGGCAGGCCCTCTGGTACTCTGAGGACGATACGAATACGAATGTCTATCAACGTCAAAACTACATACATACTCTAGTACAATCAGTGTGACCATTTGTGGCAGATTTAGCACCTAAATTTTAACTCTGGCATTTCTATTTTGAATATTATAATTGTCTGTCTTATTATTTACTTAATTTTTTATTATCCATTTATTTGGTAGGTATTTACTGAGGTGGCAACTTTTGATATGGGGACCTCCCGTTTATTCTATTTTTATGTAGGTGCGCCATATGATTATGAACGGTAAGGAATAAGTAATAAGGTTTATTGTCTCTTATTAATATAAATTGAAATTTAATATTGTGGACATGAAAACTTTTGAAAGTTTGTGCCAAATTTCAAGAAATAACTGACTGACTGATTGAGTGTCCAATCAACGCACAGCCCAAACTGCTGGTCCTAGAGATTCCAAATTTAGTATGCAGGTTCCATATAAGGTCTTGATTAAGAAAGGATTTTTCAAAATTCAACCCGTAAGGGGGTGAAATGGGGGTCCGAAGTTTGAATGGGGAATCAATATTAGTTGGATTATTTTATTTGAAACTTGACAGGAGTATTTCTAACGATAAATGAGTAAACATGTGTTTCAGGTTTCTTGAGAAATCAACCCCTAAAAGGGGGAAATGTGGTGACAAATTATGAAAATCGATAAGGCTATTGTTTCTATGGTTTATCGGGTCGCTGATTACGAAAACAACAATGATTTTAAAATCCCACGTGGAGGACGTGAATTACCATCCCCCTCTGTTGGGGTCCGAGTGGGAATGTCTAAATATTAATATGGGTATCATTTTTATGGTTTTTTGAGTCGTTCTTTGAAAAAATGGCATTGGTTTTGAAATTTAATATTGCGGACATGACAACTTTTAAAAGTTGGTGCCAAATTGCAAGAAGAAACTGACTGACTGACTGAGTGACATATCGACGCACAGCCCAAACTGCTGGTTCGAGAGTTACCAAATTTGGCATGTAGGTTCCTTATAAGGTCTAAAGGTGCATGAAGTGCCGTAAGTTTCCTATGAAGATACGACCTTTTTTGATTCAATGTATTGTAAGTGTTTTTTATTAATCAGTGCCGTCCGATACGACTTCAACATAAATCGATATTTGAGCGTCCGAGAGGACTCTTAATAGGAATCCGAGGTACCTTAACTTTGCATAAAATGCATAAAGCCGCAGTAAATTAGTTTTACTGTAAACAATGTAGTGCCGAACTTGGCACCATTTCAGAGAACCTACGGAACTATAATACTTAATAATCGTATGGTATTTATTTTCTAACCGTGAGATCTTCGAGAAGACAAGTACGGTTGCCAGTTTTGTTGCACTTTTAGCACCACCCAGGGGTCACGTGTAGGGTAGCGATGGGTACTCCCCACGGACGTGGTGCAACTTCGACCCCCCTTTGTCAATTGAGTGGGCAACTTGACTGTTAGAAGTTCTTAAGCCGCCCGAAGGCCTCTAACTTGGCTTAACGACTACTGTCGTAGACAGCAGCCGGGATTAATGGCTTAACGTGCCTTCCAAAGCACGAGAGCGCTCAGTTAGTAACCACTCAAAGCGGTCACCCATCCAAGAACTGACCTGCACCCACATCGCTTAACCTCGCATACCGCACACGGTAGGTGGGTGCCGCTGGGCCACGAGCGCTCTAAATTTTTGATAGTTTCTGCCAAATTGCAATTCAATCGGTCCAGAAAAACAACGCGGTTGTAAGTGTTGTATCAGACGGACTGACAGTAAGAAGTGCGAATGGAAGTGAGGCCAAATTTGCATTTTGGATGCTCCTGTTAATGAATCACAATCACCAAACTTCGTATACCGAAACCCCCAGAATGTAACAACTACTTTTCTGGAAACCATCTAAATCGGTTCAGCCCAACGCGAGATAATCGTGGACAAACATACATACATACCTACATACGTACATACATATATACGGGTCAAACAGAGAACCTCTTTTTTGTAGACGGTTAAAAATTACGCTTAGTACTTACGCGGGCGAAGCCGCGGGCAAATGCTAGTAGTGTATAACACGCGGACGGCACGACACGAAGTTCGCGGTAGGCCCTCTGAAATCCTTAACTCTGAGGTATCGTCATATTTTGCGAAATTCCTTTCATTAATATCATAATGTTGCCAACACTATTAATTATATAATAATATAATACCCACATTTATTTATTCCAAAAAAGAAATGAACGAGTGCAAGACAGCAAATTATTTAATTTTTTATACGAACAAAAGATCATTACAAACAAAACTACTATAAACTTGTATCGGGCAACGGGGGCGTCTCAGGCGGTGACGGTAGTAGTAGAAAATTGTTTTTCAACAAGATTTTGGTTAGGAATCCTTTGCTTGAGAAGGCTTTTATGTCAAGCCTTATCCTTGTGGCACTCGCGCTTAGGCTTGGGCATGTTGGTCTACTCGCTAAGCTGAAAAACACGTATTTATTGAATTCTATAACGAAAAATTGTAAGAGGGTAGAGTGGAAATGGCAGAGACGTCTCAATAGAATCACTAATGGCATGAATAAGCCAAAATAGTAAGGAAGATTATTATGAACTATAGCGCGGTGTCAAATATTATTTTAACAAAATTAAAGAAATATTGAAGATTAGTCATTGAATCAGTTATACGAATATAGCTTCAGTAACCACTAATGGACATATTTCTAAGCAGAGTGATGGCATTATCAGATTGGTGGCCACTTATAGGCAAAAGAAAGCGTCGGTCGCCCACCGGCTTGATGATTTGACGACATTAAAATACCTCGGATCACACCTCGATGAGACGAGCACGAGATCGGGGTGAGTGGCGTACTCGAAGAGAGGCCTCTATGCTCAGCAGAGAGCAATTACAGGCTGAAAATGATGAATGATGATGATAAACCACTAATGCTACTTATACTGAGCTTACGTCGTGTGGTCCAGTAGACAGTCCTTATCATGATACACAGAATATTCCCTTATCCTCCTTATAGTGTCACCATTATCGACATCAGTTTCATAGTCATATTCGTATAGCTTTTCAATAATACCGTTTTTATCTTTGACCGTCCAGACGCATTCGCCCGGTAGTCCACGTAGCCTGGGCCCACTAGAACCAGAACTCACTAAATTGCTATCGTCTTCCAAAATCTCAGTGATCCTAGGAGGCATTGGGTCATTTCTAACATAAAACGATTTATCGCCAAACTCATCACTAAACACCTTTATCAAAGGCTTACTTGACTGCAAAAACTTGTTAATTTCGGCATTAACATTTGAGTTTAATAAGTTTTTCTTTGTATGGACAATGAAGCGAGTGCAATAAGCCTTCAGATCGCTGTTTTTCGATCGATAAACAACATTGATCAATTCTAATAATTTCTTCTCAGCGTCATCTCTTTCGGTCCTCAATTTGTTGATGCTGTTTTTAAGAAAATAGTTTTCTTTTGCCGTTGTTAAGTAAAGCTGTTGAAAGTCTACGTAGCGAGATTTGTTCTCTTTTATCAGATTTTGAGTGTCTTGGATGTGATGGAGAAGTCTATTTTTAGCGACAACCTCTAACTGGAATTGTCGCTTGATGATTTTATTCTCTTCAATAGCTTTCATCAGCAATTGACCCAAAGTTTTTCGATCTTGCACAAGGTCTTTAATTCTTTTAAGTAATGATAAATTTGCGTTTTGCCCATTTTCAGGTTGCTTCAAAAACCTTGAAACTTGATTCCACATCTCTTTCCGTAAAACATTCCAAAAGTTAAACATGGCAACTCTCGCACACTCAACGGTTTTCTTTAAACCGGTCTTGCGAAATTTGAAGCCAATTTTATGTGTACAGTATGAGATAGTGGACATTTTCTTATTATATATCAATACAGCGATTGCGCCAACAAGGAAAGTTGCATAATATAATAGAGCAACTCGAGATTGTTTATGATTTTTCCTCACGTGCCAATTTTCGGTCACGTTGGAAATGTCCGTATCTTTCAAGGTAGAAACATTAGGGTACTTGTAAACCTTGTAAGGCGTGACAGCGGTTCCTGTAAAAATAAGAATACACGGGGTATTAACACAAATAGAATATGTAACTACAGTAAGCCAAGAAAGTGGGCTAGCACTTTTCGACTCTATTAATTGTATGTTAAGGTTCAACATGTAGAGGGCTATGCTGGCAGTTTCTCCGCGTGATGATCGCATTAAAAATGAGGCCATCCGCATTAGAAACAAACTAAGTATTAAAAAAAAATACTTTATTGTGATTGAAATTCTATACGAGTACATTTGGTTACTCATCTACTCTCTGGTTGGCGAATTCATTGCATTATGAAAGACTAGGTGCTGCTTGCGACTTTGTACGCGTGTCGCGTATTAATTATAGCGTTCGTTCTATTCTGATGTCTGTGTACACTACGTTTTTAAGATTAAGATGTACAAATATGGACACTAAACTTCACGTTTATAATATGCCTACTAGCTTTTGCCCGAGATTTCGTCCACGCGAAACTCATTTTCGCCCTAGAGAAATAATTGCTATGAAACTATTTTAGGCGCACGATTACTAATCACTCTCTTATAAGGAAAAAAATCCACCCCCTTTTTCACCCTCTTACCAGGATAAACATTACACTTCCTTTGTCCTTCCCGGGTCCACTATCTCCGTGCCAGATTCAGCGGTTTACGCTTGATAACAGATAGACAAAGTTACTTTAGCATTTATAATATAGTACATGTCCATTCTGGATGCGGGTAACGCAGGACCGGCCATTGTGGAAGTCTTTGGGGGAGGCCTATGTCCTGCAGTGGACGTCATTCGGCTGAAATGATGATGATGATGATGACATGTCCCATCGCCAACACAGTTACCTGACCATTCATGCACTTTATTCTCATTGTAATAAGGGTCATGAATGGTTAAATGTGTTAGTGTTTGTACTTACTAAGGTAAATGCTTGTCTTATATGGGGCCAAATATATATCAATGCAGCATAAACCAAGCCACATGGCAAAGCTTAAAGCTGACAGCCATCTGAACGCAACGTACATTATTCTAAATATACTTTCTCCTTATAAAACATTATTTAACATACTCGTCACTTTTTAATTTAAACAGTTTAATTTTGCATTTCTAATCAAAATCATATTTTTACAAATATCTAATTGTCACAATTGACATAAGAGCTGTAGCAATGTTAGTTTGTCTGTCATTTGCAAACATGCACCCAGCCAGCATCTTCATGACAACTTTTTACTGTATTAGTTAGTTAGTACTGTATAGTTTATTCCAAGATTAGCCCATGCAACTTTGATGTTAACCTTTGATTTAGTCCTTATTTCGGTTTGGTAGTAGTTCAGGAATGAAAACACTCATCATATACTACAAAAAAAATCTTTAACATTTGATGCCAGATTAAAATCTTGAGTATATCCCAGAAACCAATGTAGCAACCAACCTTTATCAACAGCCCGCCTAGCAGTTGCAAATGGGCTGTCCGGCATAGGCAGGTTTCTGTTGAAAGTGGATGGAGTTCCCTGGCATCTTGAAGCAACTTGCTTGTGAGTTTTTGACAGAGGATTGATCAATGATAATTTGATTTTAATGATTGTGTCAATGGCACTCAAGACTAGAATGGATAATGTCCCTGTTTTATTGTTATGGCATTTCAGAAAATTATTACTTTACTGTAAGGGTCATTTTTTTTTTATACCACGTTGGTGGCAATCAAACGTACGGCCCGCCTGATGGTAAGCGGTCACCGCAGCCTATGGACGTCTGCAACTCCAGGAGTGTCACATGCGCGTTGCCGACCCTTTAAAAATTTATACACTCTTTTCTTGAAGAATCCCATACTGTAGTTCCTCGGGAAAACCTCGGCAGGGAGCTCATTACACAACCGGAGCGTCCGAGGGAGGAGGTTCCTCTGAAACCGTACTGTATGTGACCATTTAGGTTCTAAGGTGTGAGGATGAATGCCCTGCTGACGGCGAGCAGTGTGATGATAGAAGCGATCATGCTATTAAGCTATTGTTTATGTGGCATTCTTTTATTGCTAGGATAGTTTTTTGACGTGATTATCTATACCGGTGTCAACTGAATAAAAACACATTTAACTACTAATTTTTTAATCTAAATAATCTCCTTAGTTTAACTTGTATGGCTAAGCCCAATAATGTAACATTTTTCTTATACCACTCTATGTTATAGTTAATGTGGCTTTTCCAGTTCTTGTCCAGGAAGGCTTTGTAAAACACACTCATCTCATCTGCTGTTAAGTTCTGCTTGCCTTCAGGTAGATTTTTCTTGAGGTAGTCTTCCCTTTCCTGAAATGAAAAAAATATATAGCTGAGATCGGGTCAGTAAAAGTACATAAGGAGAAAATCAAAGATGTTTGTGAAGTCATAATGATTTGATACAATTTTATTACTTCCTACTTAAGCAATTAACGTAGTCGTGATAATCTACGAACATACCTGAAAGAATCTTGAATTGTGTTGAGTCCAGAAGTTATGGTTCCAATTCTGTACTTCCATCCGTAGCTCCCTGTACCTCCTCTCAAGTTTCGTCTCATTTGCTGGCTGTTTGTAAATAATTTTGCGTAGATTCGACACGGGATCGGGAGGCCCTACCATGTCACTGTTAATTTTCCTAGGATTAGGTGTTTGCATTGATTTCGCGTCATTCGTAGTACTAGTATTCCTGTATATTAGTAACAGGCACGATTTATGCCGGGATATTCGATTAAACGACATTTTAAAGCATAGTATTTCCTCTATTACTTATGTAAAAACTCCATTCGAAATCTAATTCAAAAGAAGTGATAATCAAACACGTCAATGTCAGTGTCACGAACTTCACGAAGTAAACTATTCCAGTTTCTGTTTATACTTTACAATTCAATGGATACCAATTTTTCGAGTAATTTAAAATGTTGATGCAAAATGTAGCTATTTCGCTTTCATTTACTATAAAATGTTGATGTGCTGGATTCGTTCCTAGGCAGTTTTTAAATTTTAATCATGTTATGAAACTTTATCCAAGATGAACTGCACGTTATATCGTTAGCTAGAATAGATTGTGACTTGTTTAAGTAATTAATTTAGACGATGAGTAATAATTACATTGAATCAAAGTGTGAAAATATTGGGTAGTTTCCTATTAATAAACAAAACATTTATGTATATAATCAGACAACCCGGCCTAAATAAATAATAGATCAGTGGGATCAGTGGACTAAAATGTTGAACTTTTAAAACATTACTTGAAATAACCCGTCTATGAACTGTCATCCCGTACTGTCCGACCGACGAGCTGTCAATGCTGTCATGTGAAATTTTATTTTTCACTGCCGAATTGAATTATGTAAAAGTGTATGAGATCCGTTCTCATCTCAATTTGAATAAAAAAACTGCGAATACGCTGTAATTTCGTGTTAATTTAGATACTTGTGCAGTAACGAACAAACGTAAATATGGCAAAAGGCAAAGAAAACGTCGACGAGTTTTCTGCTAAGCTGGACATGTGTCTCACGGACGGAGTTGTTAAAACCGGTAAGTAACAGAGTTTCAGACAATAATTCGTGTCTTATGTTCTATTGTGTATTACATAATGAACATTCCAATTAATAAAGAGGCTTCTTCCGACTTGTGTTTTTATACGCAACTTTTCCAAAGTTCATATTGGGATGTAATGTATATGACAAGGTTCAGAACTTAACTTATTTAATATTTTGGTGCAGTTTTTTAAATCTACATTATGTGGAAAAGTTCATCTTGCTGCAAACATAATATTACTAATTAAAGCATCCAATTGCTTAGACGTATTTTAAAACATAGATGCTTTATTTCAATAAAATAGGCTTTGTTTGATAATGAGTTCATTCTCCCTAAGGAACTGTTTTGCTCTCTATTTGTACAATAGAGTTATGTGTACAGTTGTTGTATACCCAACCATATCTGTAGAGATATTACAGCATGTCAAATATTTTTCCACACTTTATCGAATCTGATATTATTGCAGTTCAGCATCAGCTTCAATGTCAGTTTGAAAGGCAATGGAATTAGATGAAGGCATTGCCAAAAGAAAAGAAAATAGCTCTTGTTATTGTTCATAATTGTATTATAAAAGCTGTGCAGGACAGCAAATTAATATTAGTGTTATTTTCGATAAGAGTGTGTTAGTTAAGTTCCCTTAGATTATTCATCTGTTAAGTTCAGTTAGTCTTCGGTAGATTTATAAAAAAAGGGCTGCCAAATGAGCCCAAGCCTCACAAATCATGAGAAGAAATTACCAACCAATTGTTTGTCATTCATATTTTTAGAATACACAAATGGCCGAACACACAATGGCAATAATGCCTAATGGTTTATTACTTAGGGTAAGCAATTATGCTAAGGACTAAAACGACTACTATTTGTAGACCCTATATCAATATAAAAATAAGTTTTTTCATAACTAGTTTTTCGTCTTCGGAGCACATGGAGGCGATCAGTTGAGAAGGACACTGGTTCAACTGGTCTAGGCTGGAATGAGTTGGAAGAAGTTACGCAAAATCGAGACAAATGGAGAACTATTCAGCGAGCCCTATGCCCCTAATGAGGGACAACAGGAATACATCATCATCATCATAACTAGTTTTTAAAAGCAAAAGATACATACCTAGTTTTGTCTTTATCATTAGTAAACGCGAGTCAACTCACAACCAGGGATAATGAAAGTTTGTTAAACCTCAAAAAGGTAAAATAATTTAACTGTCCCATTTTCTAATAGTAATGTTCAAACCTTTAATCAAAATGTTTCTCTCTGCTGTAAATATTTACTATGATAATATTGGCAAAACAATGCATCAGGGAATGCCTAGTTATAACAGAGAACCAAGCTTAGAACCCGAATTGGATTGAGTACTTAGTTCTGTTGCTTGTCTGATTTCAGGAGGTGGTATGCTATTAGGATCCCTGGCATCCCTGCTCTTCCTCGGCAGACGGAAATGGCCCATCCTTACTGGCATAGGCATGGGACTTGGAATAGCATATGCCAATTGCGAGTTTCAACTAAATCCGAAGAAGTCATAGAAATTCAAGTCTATGATTATCAGGTAAAATATTGTATGTCTATCTTCGATCAATAATAAACCTAGATACACTATCACCTGCAAATTCAAGTCGAAAAAGTGTCCGAATTTCATTGCGAGTGTGTGCGTGTATAGGAGACACACAAAAAAACGTAATGCGATTAGTACCATTTCCTTTTATTCGATATTAAGCCTTACGTCACAAACATAACGTTTTATTTCTAATGATAGTGTTTGGCGGTTATAACATTACAAAATGCACGTATCAATTGTGGAAAAATTCCACAAAATTGTGGAAAAATTCCACAAAAGTCCGCATTATGTCAACAGATTGTATACCGTAAATGAAGAGCAATTAGGTTCAGTTTCGTTTGTGTTGATTTTCCACTGATTAGATGTCAACATTGGGACAGAGTCCGTATCGTGTGCCGTGGAGTCGAAATTGTTTTTTTTTAATCGGCATCGGTGGAATACAAGCACACGACTTGTCAGGTGGTAACGTCGATTTAGGGATGATTCACAGTAGAAAGTTCCGTTTCCGGGCCGGCCCGTTTTCTATGACAGCAAACGAAACGGCCGGCGTATTTCTTCGGAACGGCCTACTGTGAATCATCCTTTATACCACCACGACCACTTTGGCTTAGTTGATAGCGACCCTATCTGTCTATTAAGCAGGAGGTTTCGGATTCGATTCCCGATCAGGGCATTTATTTGTGTGGTGAGCAATTGAGCATGAATATTTGTTCCTGAGTCTTGGATGTTTTCTATGTATTTATTTATTATATATATATATATATATATATTTAGACGAACAATTTGCTTTAACTAAATGTTACAAGGGCATTTTCAGAAATAAGTATACCCAATTAGTGTGAGTTGTTAAAAAAAGTTAATCAATGTCAGTTTAGTGGCAATAATTAAGAAATTAATTGAAATGAAAACTGAATATGTAGTTTATTTTTATCACTTATATGCGTTGTCACAAAACAAAAACGCGAAAGTTGTTATTTTTTCTTGGTATTCAATGCCAAATTATCGCCATACAACTGACATCGATTTAGAGAGTTTTGACATCAAAAGAGTCACAATCGCGTTGCCGTCTCTTTATTGATTTGAGTATTCGTTAGAGGACTGATTCGATGTTTCTAACACAATATTGGCTCATAACTCCGGTTAGCGACCACTTCAATGAATTAGTGAACTGCAACAAGACATTTTTAGTTAAATGAAACAAGTGATAAATGAAATAAATGAACTTTATTCTGCAAGTAGGCCGCAAAGGCACTTTCACAAGTCAAATTTTAATATCTTTTCTGCAATAGAAGACCACTGCCGAGAAGAAACGCGAAAAGAAACTCGAAAGTCAGTAAGTTTTTCCAAAAATTATACTTATTACAATGATAAGACTTAACCTACTTAATATAAATAAATCTGAGTATGGAAACAAAAGAGGAAAGAATATTTACAATGTATGTTCAAGAAGACAACATGTGTTTAGTAATTTACTAGACGTGGTACAATGAATATATACATAATATGAATTTTAATGCTATTTAGGTCTCTGGTTTGGGCCATGCATTTCTGTCAGTTAGATAGTCCTCGACCCTGTAATAAGCCTTTGAAATCAACGATTTTTTCAAGTAATTTATTCAATATATAAATTATATCAGGAATTTTCATCAGGTAACATATTATAGAAACGAATACATTAACGCGCTAGAATCATTTGGTTTAAAATATTCTTCACCTCTTTCTTTACTTATAATTTGCCTCCATTTATCTCTCTCAATTTCATTTTTTGGAAATCTGTAATAAGTTTAATAGTAAGTTAGGTTAGTAAGCTACATATAAGTGAAAACCGTATCAAAATGAGTAAAGTTTTTGATTTAACCAACGTATACTGAGCAGAGCGACATGTCAGACAAACTGTTACTAGCCGATTTTGATATATGAATAAAGTAAAATACAAATACACTCCACACATACTTATGTGTGTACAATAATAACAATACACGTAAACTTTCGTAAAAAAGTTTTCAGTCTGCGACTCCATTCATTCGAAATTTTACTATAGTCCATTTCGTCCGTTCTCCGTTCCGTTTCAATATACGACTAACTCAACGCGAGGGAAAGAGACAGCAGCGTAGCTGGTTGGCTGTTTGAGTATTTCAAATATTTAAATAAAATATTTTTATAAGCGTGTTATAGCCTGATATAACTACAAATTCTATAAATTATGAAACTTTAAATAAATACTCACCGAAAATACGAAATTCCATCCTTTTTTAACGTCGTTAACGTGTTGTTTTTGCACTTTTTCACGGAGCACTTAGGCATGTTGACTCGCCGATGGCTAGCGCGTGACTGCGAACGCAAGAGTGCTTAAACGGATTTTAAGCACTCTTGAGCGTGGACGCCGTTGACAGGCAAATAGTGTATCTAGGTTTATTATTGATCGAAGATGTCTATTTATTGGATTCATGGTATGGTTACCATACCAACACATATATTTGACACCTTTGCGGCATTTGTTGTTTTAAAAATTAAAGAATAAACTTATGAATCTACTGGTATAGAATTCAGGAAAAATTGTAATGTTTCAAATATAAAAATGGTTAATTTACTTACAGGATGATATGAAAATAGCACCCACTCAATCATACATATCATTTGTTTCTAATAAAATGTTGTCATTAACCCTTTAACCGCCGATAGTTTTTCATCGAACATGCCCGGGTCGCCGCCGATACGAAGTTATACATTTTTTTATGTATACATTAATCAAATTAGAATCCGTGAGAGAGATGAATATACTGTGTAAATCATATCAGACATTTGTCTTATTTATCAGACTGCGGCGAAATGAGCTGGATATTTTATGTCTTATATATCAGACTATGGCGGTTAAAAGGTTAAATATTGGTGCTTAGTTTTATATGGTGTAATTGATTATTTATGGACTCATTCAATTTATTGTGTCTAACACTAGGTTGGTAATTTGATACAACAGTGCCTTTTTTCTGCCCTAATGTATCATGAACACACCCTCAAGAATGAAACTAAGAACGATTTTTGAACGTGCATAATCTGCACTGCATAATCTGTCACACCCCGCGTGTCGATAAAGGAGTCTTTTAGTGTCTATTTGACAACCACCTTGGCGTCGTTGGATATATCCTGGACCTTAGTATGTCCTAAAACTATGACTAAGACCACCAGGGGATGTGCAGCAGCATCCCTGGAGTGCGGTGGAGATACTTTGTGTGCCAATCCGCATGCAAAGCTTGGCGTTTATGGCATGTATCCCCCATGAAATTGGGGGAGGCCTATGTCCAGCAGTGGACATCCTTCAGCTGATATGCTGGTGGTGGTTGGCCTTGTTGATAATGCCCGTCAACCTGGGTTTGAATTCCGGTCAGAGCATTTATTTGTGTGTGATGAGTATGAATGATATTATTCCTGAGTGTTGAATGTTTTCTATGTATTATATTTAGCTCTATATTTATCGATGTATATGGTTGTCTAATACCCATAGTACAAGCTTTAGTTAGGTTAGAACTAGATTGATTTGTGTAAGATTGCCCCCCAATATTTATTTTTTGTTTGTTTCAGATAAGGGATTTAAGTTCAAACTGTTCAACCTAATATACACACAAATGGAGCTGGGCAACCTCCCACGGTTCAGTAGACACTTATTTAGACAATATTGTAATTTTGTGTTGTTATATTAATATGTAATTATTTAATTATGGATTAAATGCATTTTTGTTTATGCTAGTTTATTTTATTTTTAGGGTACAGTCAACAGAAAATGTAGATGATCAATTTAGTACTTTGTCGCACTAACGTGTCGCAGTTACGTTAGTCGGTATTCCGCGACAGTTGGGGTGCGTCGAAGTGACAAGGTACTAACAGAAGGTGACCATAGCGACTCCTTTACTACACAAGATAAACCCATCGTGTTTGGGCTCATTCGAACCGTCTCAACAAGTTGTTAATGATTGTGGAAAAAGTACCTACAGTCGGCAATAACGGCCCGTACCAAAAACTAAATTTTGACAGAAACCTATTTCATGCACAGATATCAGAGTAAAGCAGATCCGCACATTTAAGTTGAACGATTTCTGTAGTTTCTGAGAGACCTCGTTACCAGCCGAGAATGATTGTACTATCGCATTCTAACTCATTTTTGTGCACCGTAAGGATTAAAGAGACAACTATATGAAAAATCATCCGGCTTAATACTGCGAGTCTGCTTTTCTCTGATGTCTGTGTTTCATGTAAGACCGCGACATCTGCACGTCAACTTTTTTTCTCACAGTTTGAATATAATCGTTAGTTGAAAGCATGAATCATTTAAGTTGAACGATTTCTGTAGTTTCTGAGAGACCTCGTTACCAGCCGAGAATGATTGTACTATCGCATTCTAACTCATTTTTGTGCACCGTAAGGATTAAAGAGACAACTATATGAAAAATCATCCGGCTTAATACTGCGAGTCTGCTTTTCTCTGATGTCTGTGTTTCATGTAAGACCGCGACATCTGCACGTCAACTTTTTTTCTCACAGTTTGAATATAATCGTTAGTTGAAAGCATGAATCATTTAAGTTGAACGATTTCTGTAGTTTCTGAGAGACCTCGTTACCAGCCGAGAATGATTGTACTATCGCATTCTAACTCATTTTTGTGCACCGTAAGGATTAAAGAGACAACTATATGAAAAATCATCCGGCTTAATACTGCGAGTCTGCTTTTCTCTGATGTCTGTGTTTCATGTAAGACCGCGACATCTGCACGTCAACTTTTTTTCTCACAGTTTGAATATAATCGTTAGTTGAAAGCATGAATCATTTAAGTTGAACGATTTCTGTAGTTTCTGAGAGACCTCGTTACCAGCCGAGAATGATTGTACTATCGCATTCTAACTCATTTTTGTGCACCGTAAGGATTAAAGAGACAACTATATGAAAAATCATCCGGCTTAATACTGCGAGTCTGCTTTTCTCTGATGTCTGTGTTTCATGTAAGACCGCGACATCTGCACGTCAACTTTTTTTCTCACAGTTTGAATATAATCGTTAGTTGAAAGCATGAATTTTACATCTATTATAACATACAAACGCCAACACAGTTAATTGTCTTGACCCTTATGTCCAGTCGTGACCCTTATTACGACGAGAATAAAGTGCACAAATGGTCGAAATGTTGGCGATGGCACTACAGCATCACAGTTAACTGAGCATGCAAAGGGCAGGACAAACCTCTTTGAAGCGGCGCCGGCCCTAGTCCAGTATTGCGTTCGTGTTCAGCACAACACGATGGATTTTGGAGATTCACCATTAACACTTTGTTAAACTTAGACTGGAGCTTTTTGTAAGCACAGTACTTGCGGATTTGCGGTTACGCGGTATTTTGTATAAATTTTTGTAAGCTTTTTAAGCGCGCGCGGCGGCGGCGGTAATTTTTGCACCGAGGTTTTTAGGTAGGGTGGGGAGAAAGGATAGTTGCCATGTATGAATGTGTAATGGATGCGTTCTAAGGTGCGTGTTTTTAAGCATTAAATACGTAATAATCAATATATATTGAATATATTGGCGCAGCCAGAGCATTTGTGAGCCTTATTACAATGAGATACGGTCTACTAATGGTCAATAACTGTGATGCTAAAATACTCGGTTTTATTAAATCTATAAAGCACTGCCCATAGTTAAATGTACACGCTCATTTGTTTCTAACATAGAACTTGTATGGCATAGACAGCCTATTAATTTATAGATTAAAAAAACCGGCTTTAGTACGCTATAATATCTATGGTCTTGATTTTATTGGCGCCGTGGGCACAACAGTCGACAAGTCGTCGATAACACGCTACGCCTTTAGGCGTTCTTGGCGTCTAAAAGGGCGAACCACAAGGTAGATTGAAATGAAACAATAATATAAAGAACAATAAATTTATTGTACAAATCGATGCTGGAATTTAAGGGTAGATTTAGTGTCACTTAACAATAAAAATAATTTAAATACTATAATTATATTTAGTATGAATAGAAGAAAGCTTCCAACAACCCATATACAGACACCTAACCTGGTGATAATTTGATACAATACAAATACAAAAACAGTACAACATAGATTACATTTATACCAATATAGGCGTCAGAGGGATTTGTACTCCGATTTGATAAACTACTAGATATAAGCAAGCTTCAGTCCAAAGACTCCTTGGAGTGAAGCTTTTTTTAGCATATGCGCTTGCGACTACAGGAGGCGTATGATGGATGCTATTTTATCATATGACATATCGTCGTGGATAAGATATTCGACACGTTCTGAAAAGAATGCGAGTGACGGTTGTCTTATCCAGGGGCGTTTCAGCTCGAAGTACGAATTTTTCCATGGAAATGTTATTTTAACTTGTTTGTACCAGATGTCACTTGGTGCTATCTCTCGCACTTGCATATTGAAGTGACAGGGATGCAGCGGTCGTGCGGTTAGTTCTTACTAAATACACAACGGCGCTACGATCTATGTGGAGTATTTCACTGGTATCTCTATCTCAGTATATATATATATTGTACTTTGTGGTCTTATCCACGCCGTTATGTGATAAAATGGCAACCATCATGCACCCGCAGGTGAGTTCTACCCGCGCTGCCGACTCTATTTATTTGAGGATTGATTCTGTTGACAGCTAAGGGCCTCATCACACTTGCGATTTGCGAGCGAGTTTTGTATGGAGGCGAGTTCGGAAATCGCAAGTTTGAATATGCCCTAAAGACAAATGCGGGTCCGTCATTCTCAACATAGGGCATCCTCGGGAACTCCATGAAAATATTTGATGGCAATAGAACGAAATCGGAGGATAAACCCCTCGAACACATACACGTGAAAACGATACAACACCACATAAATATGTCTTTTTGTCTAAACAATCACCAAATGCATTGTCGATAGCTTCCGCGAGTGCCGACAAGTAAACGAGTGCAGCGTACTATTATATTAACATCTACGCGTAGAGCTGCCTCGGGCAAATAACATAAACATTACTCTATTTTTTTTTTACCATTTTACGGATCCAGGGCACGCAAGAAAAATTAGGGCTCGCTATAGTAATATGAAATTTCGAAACGCACATAGCAGGAGCGGGGCGGAGGGGGTTTTGCATTTTCGATCTTTCCGAAACTGTCGACTGTCGATTACTGCTTCATATATCACACACGCCTCCGCTCTACCGAAGACCGCGCGGTTTTTAGGGTTCCGTACCCAAAGGGTAAAAACGGGACCCTATTACTAAGACTTCGCTGTCCGTCCGTCTGTCACCAGGCTGTATCTCAAGAACCGTAATAGCTAGACAGTTGAAATTTTCACAGATTGTGTATTTCTGTTGCCGCTATAACAACAAATACTAAAAACAAAATAATAATAATATTTAAGGGGGGCTCCCATACAAAAAACGTGATATTTTAGCCCTTTTTCATGGCTACCACTCGCCGAGCTAGACCTCAAGAACCGTAATAGCTAGACAGTTGAAATTTTCACAGATAATGTATTTTTATTGTGGCTACAACAACAAATACTAAAATCGAAATAATAATAATAATTAAGGGGGGCTCACATAACATAGTAGTTGTTGGCGTTTTTTTTTTCTGGTACGGAACCCTTCGTGCGCGAGTCCGACTCGCACTTGGCCGGTTTCTTTGGTGCGACGTGCCCCGGACCGCGTTCGCCTTACTGCAAACCGACTCCGCCCCACAACGACGCTCCGCCGCGCTCTGTGCGTTTCAAGCTTACAGTACGATTACTTTGAGTTTACCACTGACACATGCTCTTGTCCCATTGGATAGTCTACTTTAACGCTTGTGTAATAGTTTGTTAATAGAATGTTGAATTAAATTTAATTAATCTATTTTGCTATAATGTAATTAGGTATATTTAGTTGTAGACGTTGAAGTACATTGCTATGCCCGAAAGGGTACATGTTGAAACAAATTGTATTATGACACCAATGTAAACACATGTATATATGCAATAAATTATATGAATGAATGAATGAATGAGTTTCTATTCCAAACATACGATTTTAATACAGTGTCTATGTAATAGAAACTCTATTACATTGGTCTTAAAGTAGAATATCCAATGAAATACGAGCATATGTCTAATATGAATTTTCGAAACGCACAGAGCAGGAGGGGGTTTTGCATTTTCGATCTTTCCGAAACTGTCGACTGTCGATTATGTCAGTGTCATACTTATTATACATATGTCAGCGTCATACTTAAAGTAATTTACCTGTAAACAATTACAACGAGCACGTACAGTCAGCGTCATATTGGCTACGTGCACGTCTGAAACGTCAAACGACAAAGGTCCCGAGGCAATGTCAAAACTCAGAGATGTCAAATAATGACACATGAATATTTTATTTACTTTAGTAAACGAGAAAGACCCCGTATTAAAAATTTTACTAAAATAAATAAGAAAATAAATAAATACATACAAACGAAACGAATCGTAGGAAACCGTTAAGAAACCAATAGAAAACGTGAAAGTAAATTTGACAGTGGTCCCCGGTAAGTACACATTTCTGCCATGGTGTGCGCTACGATCGCCTAGTTTACCCCCACCACCTACTTCGCACATAGCCAATAGTACGTAGCAGCCAAAGTGGCCGAATAGTTCGGTTCACCATATGTTTTGTACCGTGTACCGAACTATTTGGCCACTTTGCCTGCTAATAATGACGCTGGCTATACCTACTTACATAAAACATTTAAACATGCGAGGAAAAGTTCAAACGGAAACTAAATAAATAACCTTATATACGAAAAGTTGCTTATATAATGAATATATTTAAATCATCAAACAATTGAGAATTTAGTGAGACCACAGAATAAGTAATAGTACTACCTGGTGAGACGTATTTTTAAAAGAGGGCGCAGGACGCTCGGTTCTCCATACAAACGTATTTACGCTCACATTTTAAAACGCCATGCTAGAATAACATGAAACTTTGTATACACAATGGGATATCTAGGTCGAAAATTAGTTTCTGTTGCTAGAAAATGTAAAAGAGAAAAAATACAGCGGTTTTATGAGTTTTTTACGGCTTGTATGAAAACCTTAATAATCGCTTTATTTTTTCTCCAAAATAAACTCATTTCCGATCTAGATATGCCGGATCCCATTGTGTATACAAAGTTTCATGTTATTCTAGCATGGCGTTTCAAAATGAGAGCGTAAATACGTTTGTATGGAGAACCGAACGTACTGCGCAGTCTTAAAGAGTTATTAGCCGAAGCGACAAGTGGAACTGGCCTGGTTCAATTTTACTATAGCGTAGGCCCCATTTCACTACATATTAGAATTGTATTAAGCTGGTTTTACTGTACGGTAACATGGCTAACGATTTTCACATTTATTTTTGCTTGATACATGCCGACACATGTTAGCTACTGGGCTAATTCTGCTGTTACCGTACATACTCAAGAAATATTAACAACTAATAACCCAGTTACTTACAATGAATTACCGTATACAATTACACATACAAGAAAACAACAAGTGATCATTCAATTAATTATAAGGAAATCAAATTAAAATATTCCAAATTTAATATTAATTAATAATCAGAATACAATCACCTTTTTGCTAAAACTAGTAACAACATGGGTTTTTAGCAACTAGCACAGCTGATAACCCTAACACGCGACAATTACATCTTTATTTAATTAGCTAGAGTGCGAAAGGAACGGGTGGTATGTCGCGCGACGTATCGCAGCCTGTTATGCTTGCATAGAACTATAGTTCTGTGGCTCTAGTGAAAAGGGGTATAAGTCCTATGCACGCACCCCCTACGTACGGCACTTATACACTTATACCCTTTACCTTACCCTTTTTCACTAGGGTCACAAAGTTATAAAGGTAAGGATTATATTTTATATCAATATATTGAGGCTCGTCGCAGGTGCACTCGTCCTGAGGAAGAACTCCCGAAGAGTTCGAAACATGTCGCCCGGAGTAACAATTTATACGTGAGTTCTAACCGTTTGCGTAATATAATATAAATCAGGGTTCGAACTTCGAAAGGTTTACTATCAAAGATAATTATCGATTTCATGTTTATAATCCAAAATTTGTAAATACGACTAGAAAATGAAAAATATTTATTTTGGCCAATACAATTTTTAACCATATTAAAAAAAGGATGATTATCAATTTGTTTTGCTTTATTTAAGGCGGTTTTAATTTCATTTTAAAACCAGCTTTTATACCAATTACGTACGTTGAGGGTTTTAGTGTAATTCCTTAAAATTCGCATTTTAAATATTCACATTCGCAAATGTGATAGAAAACATTCGTAACATCCCTAGTTACAACAATGTGTGTGTGTGTGTGTGTAATGTGTGTGTGTGTGTGTGTAATGTGTGTGTGTGTGTGTGTGTGTGTAATGTGTGTGTGTATTATAGTTGGAATCATCTAGTAAGTATGACACATTACATGTACTTGTGTAACATGCGTCATAAAAAAAGAACCGGCCAAGTGCGTGTCGGGTCACGCACAGAGAAGGGTTCCGTACCGACACCTCCTAATCTACATTAAAAACCACTATACAATACATTGAATAAAAAAATGTCGTATCTTCATAGGGAAGTCACGGCACTTACGCCCTTTTGTTTGAGCAAGACAGTTTCACAGCAATAACTCAAAAACCGTTAAACCTATCTTGTTCAAACCAAAAATCTTTGAAAGTATTTATAATTGTATATCATCTTGATTTCTTTCAGAATTTTAAACTTCATAGTTTGGAAATTAGAGGGGGGGGGGGACACTTTTCACGACTTTGAC
The DNA here is from genome assembly GCA_905163555.1 of Notocelia uddmanniana. Lineage (NCBI taxonomy): Eukaryota > Metazoa > Arthropoda > Insecta > Lepidoptera > Tortricidae > Notocelia > Notocelia uddmanniana. The sequence goes on from LR991060.1 coordinate 3,459,958, forward strand.
AGCTAATATCTCACTAACGGTTGACTTAAATGGGTTTTTTAGAAATTCATAATTGTAGTGCTCATTGTCTCCGAGTAAATCGGCTGTGACATACGGACGGACGGACAGACACAACGAATCTATAGGGGTTCCGTTTTAACCATTTTGGCCACGGAACCCTAAAAATACGCGCATGAATTAGAACGTTAATAGCTGCGCTCACATGTATGATGTGTTTCCGAACGCGCTCGCTAAACGTCAACGTCAAATGCTGAAGTCCAGGGATAATTATCCAATTGATATGGGATAATTATCGCGGCAGTCATGAAAACCATAATTACTTTGATAATTTCGTACCCTGATATAGGTAAAGGAAGAGAAATAGCTTAAATAACACATTTAAATATACAAAACAGACACTAAAGTTAACCTTGTTGTCAGCTCTGGTTGATTATAATATAATATATGGACATGTGGCGTAAGAATTAGATCTAGGTTAGCTAGGCAGACACTAATTAACCCTTTAACCGTCATCGTCTGATATATCAGAAAAAATTACAGTGTAAATGACAGTCTTGATATAAAGGGGGGCAGAACGAGGGTCTTTTACGTAAACGGAGAATTGTTCAGCCTTAGTACTTAAACTTATCCCAATTAAACATGTTAATATTTATAATCGTTTTCGAGTTACAGCATGTTAAACTTTATTGCAAAAAATTGCATGTACCATGTTGCATGTGTTCAACCCTAGGAGGTAAGATGCCGGGGCCAATTCTCGGGTTCGATCGAGATGATCTCTATTAGAGATTCCATACGAGTGACTCTACCATTCTATACAATGTCACGATAGACATGCATCTCGATCGGACCGAGAATTGGCCCCCTGATAGCTGCCAAATAGCATATGCTACTTTACAGCGGTAGGGTTGTCACTGATACGAAAAGATGTTTTTTACCAAATAATAATTTTAATTTCAGTGTTACAATGATAATAAGTCGTTATTAGATCATTTAGATAACACTGTACTTTCAGTGAAGTCCCTCGTTCTGTTCAACCCTGTGTGACAGATTTGAAAGTTAGAAAATTTTTTGACGCTCAGCGGTTAAAAGGGTAATTGCCATTATTTCCTATATTTGCCATATCGACTTGGGCGTTATTGACGCACTAATTGTCTGCCTCCGCGGCAACGTAATATAAACTTTCGGGCGCCGGTATAAGGTACATTTTAAGTTTTACAATCTTTCTAGGCATATCTTCATATAAGTACTGTTTTGTGTATTCTGTGGTCTGCCTAGGACCATTACAATCTTATGAAATATTAAATAATATTTGGTATACAATTTTTGACTAGCATGGTACACCCGTGTTCACTAACTATAATAAATGATACAGGCAAGTTTTTAAGAGAGCTTAATACTTTTGAATACTAATCGAAATATTCTCTAAGCAATAGCTATGAGATAAAAACTTATATTATTTAACGAGAAAAATGTGTTCAAACAAAAATTTTACTAATTATATATGCCAATGTTTGCTCCGTAGAACCTCACATAGGAGACGCATAGCAACCACTAAGTAAATAGGATTTTTACTGAGGATTTCTAAATACCAAGTAAAATTTCAGCTTAAGACGAGAGACTTAAATATTGCCAAGTAAACAACTTATATTTAATACTTTTAATAAACTCTGTTCTTATTTTCGAAAGACGTGAATCGGAAAGGCTCGAGAAAATTTATATTATTTTGATTTTAGAACACTGTTTGGTCGTTTTAGATATTATGGCACCGCGTGCGCTGTATTTATGTTCTGTTTTTACTTCTTATTTAACATGTATATTTGACGTATGGCCATTTATTTCTTTTACAGGCTACCCCCCGCGCGGCGCCGGCCGCGTATTAAAAGGCCGGCAGGGCCACAGGATAACATATAGCCTATGTCCATCCCAAAACTGCACCCTCTACGCTGGCAAAATATTTTTTTAATCGGAGCAGTAGTTCCGGAGACTATCTCCGACGTACAAACTTACATTCTCACTAAATCACTAACGGTACCTTTTTATATTAATAGCTAAGTTTTAATTAACTATATATACTGGATCCGATTTCATAAGTTTAAAAAAAGGCAACACAAATATGTACCATAATATCGATTTGCAAAAACTATGCGAATATATATCACTAAATTACATTATGATCTTATTGCATAATCTATTGGTATTCTCAATTAAGCTATTTTTCCAAAATTGCAAAATGGGCGCCTGAAGGCAATGCAACAGTAGCACCAAATACGATCTTAATATGGAACGTGACTTCTAAATGGCTTTATAGTCGTTGGTTTTTAAACGGAGCTTGTTCATTTAAAGCAGGTGTTCCCAAACTTTTTTTTCTCATAGACCACTTTCAAAGGTTAACTGGTTCAAGTAGACCCCCTACACCACATTTCTACCATATTCCCAAACGCCCCATTTTTTTTGTCACGCCGACGTAGACCCCCGTCGAGTCTCCTGTGGACCCCTGGGGGTCCACCTGGACCACTTTGGGAACCCCTGATTTAAAGTAATACAATTGCTTTGTACTTGCACTACAATATTGTCTGTCTATTTGAAACCGTAAGGTGTACACAAAAGATAACATCAAGAGGTCTTTAACTTGTCCACTATCGCCACTCGTAAATAAATGTGATTATTGATACTTAAATACAAAATACATTTTTTCCATATATATCGTAAAAAAAACCCTTAATGATTATTTGTATATATCGATCTAGACTATAAATAGATAAGGACCATAAAAATCAAATGAGATTTTGATACAATCCTGTAGGATTTATTATTTTTAGGTTCGTTTCCATTAGCACAAAGCAATTGTATAAAGTCTTTGTTTTACTCTAAGAGAAAAAGCTCATTTTAAAACTATGACTACGTAATCGAATAATGCGTGTACTTCTATATCGAGTTAAAAACCTTACAAATCTAAGAAACTACGTTACTCACTATAGGAAATTTTAAAATCAGTAGGTACCTAACTCGAGGTGCATTGTTCGTTTGTGAGCGAAGTATGAAAGCGTGTTTTATCTTTGTTTAAGGCATACCGTACTCCATAATACCTGTCTCATGCTACATTTACACGCTTGCGGAGCCTCCGCAATGTGGCGTCATATGAATTTGGTGAAATTATTAATCATTTAATAACAATCGCTTTCTCGGAACGACAAATCTTTTACCGGATGTTGTTTCGAATAGGGCTGGATTATATATGGCTCGATTATATTCGAATTAATATCTAGTAAACATTTGGGAATAAAGCACGACGGTTCAATCATTTTCGAACGAACGAATAAATCTAATACAAAGACGTTTTTTTTTAACCTATTTGACTTACTTGTGGATGTCGTACTCTTAGATATTACGATTAGTACAAAATTTATAAATTTACTTCTAGGTAAAATGTATAATTATAATTACTATTGCTGAATTTTAGATACAAGTTCAATTGGAATACTTTGATTTAGAAAAATGGATACAAAACGTAGCTGCAATGTCTAATTTTGGAGCCCGTTAATAATAACAAGCAATTTCAACAATGTTAAGATTAGATTACATAAATAATAATTATTGTAACCTACGACAATCATAACCAAAAATGGCTTGCCTTAATTAAAAAGTTTCAAAAAACCGTACGTCTAATCGATAGTTAAAAGATGTAAGACTTTTGTTTACTTACAATTGCGTTTTGTGACTTACAATTTAAGACATCAATCACAAGCCTTTTATGTTCTAAACTGTACACGAGTGTCATATTTAAGGCATATCCTAAACTATCGACTGACTACATAAGTTTATTTATTGCACAAGGTATAATTAAAAGCGCTGACTGTCGAATACAAAATTGGTTTATAAAGAATTCTATAACTATGTATAAACACACACCCAACTTATGATTTCACTCTTTTTGAATTACGACACGCTTATAAAATTGTTTACGATTTCAATTTCTTATCTGGCTGGAGCAAATGAACGTCATTGTTTAGTTAAATAATTGATGTATATCAGGATTTGATTTATTTCTAGTATGGAGCTCTTTTAAAATTCCAAAGAGATCGCGCACCCTACGGAAGAAGAGGTATTGGATCCCAAGGCCCCGAACCCAAGACCATGGATCTCTGGCGCCCATTACACGGCCCTTGCTAGGGCCATGGAATACGGTTTAAGAAATCTTGATGTAATATGAAGAACGATAAGAGCCTTGGCTCTGAAATACCAACGCAACGTCAGTCGGGCGGGAAGGGTTGAGTCACGTGTTGCTGGTTGGTCTAAAATGTTCAGAAGGGCCTACTTTCAATATCATTCAACGAAATATAACTTACCGCTCAAGTTATTTAATTGCTTTGTTTAAAACAAAGTGACGCATACTTCAAAGATTTGTTTACCTATCGCGATATTTATTTAGGTATTTACCTTTATTACCAACGTTTCCTTCGACACGGGTTGCAGGTTGTTCGCGGCAGTAACTGACGTCCCAGCAAGTTGCCAACAGAGGAATGGGTACACAAAATTCAACTACCCCACATAAGAGTCCGCTGGACGCTCAGTTCTCCATACAACCGTAGTTAGCCTCACATTTTAAAACGCCATGCTGGAATAACATGAAACTTTGAATACACAATGGGATCCGGCATATATCTAGGTCGGAAATTAGTTTCTGTTGCTTGAGATTAAAATACAGCGATTATTAAGGTTTTTAAGACGTAAAAAACTCAAAAAGTGGCTGTTTTTTTCTATTACAATTTCTAGCAATAAAATCTAATGTCTGACCTAGATTTGGCGGCTCCCATTGTGTATACAAAGTTTCAAGTTATTTCAGCACGGTTTTTTAAAATGAGAAAGAAACTATGTTTGTATGGAGAATCGAGTTCAGCCGAGCGAGCGGGAGACCCATAAGTCTGTACAATAGCGAAGGGTAGACCCGAAAACGGTTTCTATCCGTCCATTATGCTACTAATTGTCTACGAAACGACAGACAACACTCACAATATCCGCGCACTTATAAACAAATCGTTTAAGTATGTGTAAAGCGCGAGAGTTAAAAATGTTATATAACAATATAATGGCACTTAGCAATTATGACACATGCAATATCTCTGTCGCTATATATATTCTACTTTTATCGTTCTTAACCCTAGTTTCAGTGGTTCGGTTGGTTTTCATTTACATAAATTGTTGTCTAGTCAGCATTACAACATGTACAGTCAACCTAAAAGGTGTTCTACCAATTGACGACACTATTATTTGTACAATAAGGTTCTAAATGGTAGGCCATTTTCTTGACTGACTGTACAGCCTTACCAAACTAATCAAGTGTCTGTATTCATGTTTATGATGCTGACTATGTAAGGCAAGACGGTTTGTAGTGGTTAAACAGTATACATCACTCATTTTCAGATAGTTGCGTCTGAAAATATGGGCCTTTCTCAAATATACGGTTTACTATTCACCATTAAGATCCATTGACTGATAAAATAATTAACGATACTTTTCTATTGCGCGTGTCACATATTTACATTGTCAGTCCTTTTAGTTTAGCAATCCTCTTTCTCTACCTTTTATTAGTCCAGTAAGGAAAAAATATAGTAATTACGATTTATTTTCACGAAGTATTTTCGCCAAATAATTAAAGATTGATTGCGCCGAACCACTGCCGCTAGGGTCTTCGACTTAATATGCTAGTTATTGTGAGAAACCGTTGATGTACAGCTAATTTTGTAAAAGTGTGAATAACAATCGCTACAAAAAGTTACATTGTACAATACAAACTGAACTTTGATGTTACTGACATACATAATACTAAATGGCACGTAAAAATTCTCATGCTCTAAAAGTTCGTCTTTACGCTGTGCTTAGGCGACATAAAGTAGCTTTTAATGCTCTAGAGCATAAAGTAAAAGCCATCTCCGGCGCGTCTCGGTTAATTTTGTTTAATTTTCTCGCAATCGAAGTGAAAAGCAGAGTGTATAACTCGTGTATAAAACCCATTTTATTCTCTACTTTATATCGACCCTTGCCTGCGGCTCGAATCGATCTCTGATAAAATGGCTTGTTTTATGCACTTGTTGTGACTAACAATGTACTATATGACTAAGAATAAATTTTCGCAAAAGTGGACGTTACTCGGTACATAATAATACCACTACCGAATGAGATGGTTGCATACAATAAAACTTTGAATAAGCGACAGAGACGAACATATCGTTTCTTGTGTCTGTTATGGTTTCACTCTCATTGCCTGCCACAATCGCTTTGATTCCAGTTTCTGGCAAACCCTTACCCGCCTGGTTAAGTAAGTTAAGAAGGTTGTATAAACAACCATAATCATAAGATAAGCTGTTAGCCATTTTAATCAAGTTCGCAATTTAGCTTTTCTGCATAAGAGATTTTTCCCTATACCTATACTCTATGTAATTCATCCTTTATCATCATTATCATCATCGTCATCATGTCAGCCGAAAGACGTCCACTGCTGGACATAGGCCTCCCCCAAAGAGTGTCATCCTTTATGGTTGGAACTAATTACATGACTACTTATTAGACCAAGCCAGCGAAAGTATTCTGTGCCAAAGATTGAACTTGCAGTATTATGTATATCAATAACCACCTTATAGCTAATTTAAACGATACAATACTTAGCAAATCTAATGTAAAGTTAGATTTAAAAATGGCAGCGCCTTGGATGTGTGACTTCTTTAATACTATGCCATAAATACTATTTCAATTTTTAGTTACTTCCAATTCTTAGTCTTATCAGTGAATAATTTACATGATGCTCTAATGGGTACCATTAATTACAAAAACGTGTCGACTATGCTATATATCCTTTTTATCATTCTTTACGTGAACTTATCCCGTACGTCGTAGTTATTAATCTAAAAACTTAACCACACTCTCATACCGTCGGACAGTGTGTGAGGCCCTTAACAAAACACCATACAGCAAATGGGAAAGTTACAAAAAGAAGCTTTTACAATATCACTTTGTATGGCCCTAATCACAATCGTTTTAACCCATTCGAGGCCCACGAACGACATATTTTCGCTTTGTAACAAGGCATTTATCTGCTTTGTAACGAAAAACGCACAGAGGCATGACGTCTCAAAGTAACCAGAGTAGACATCAAATATTCATACCACTAGAGTGATATCGTCGTGTACAATTGTATCTGAATAAGAGCGACAGAGCTCTTTCCACTTTTTTTTGTTTGCTTCGAATTATTGGAATAAGTATGACTTTGAGGCAAACAAACGATTATCCGCCCAAGTCACAACTCAAGAGTTTGTGGTAAGCCGTTAGCCGTTTTAACCAAGTTCTCAGTATGCAATTTACAAAGTTTTTTTATGGTGCCATATGAACTAGTTTTTCGAGACGATCAAATGTCTATATAGGAATTACGGGACTAACTACAATTAGAGCACAATAAATGGTAAAAAATAGGGACAAACCTAGCTGAACGCTAGCGGCCTTCGAAACGCCTCCTACGAATTGACACTTGGTTGTGACGTCATACGCAAGTTATCGAACCAACACTTGTATGGAAAAATAAGTATATTGCTGTTTTAGTCGTGAAATACGACGTTAAGGTGACACAGTTGTCATACAAATAATTGTTTATTTTTATATAGGGATTCTATTGGTACCTTTTTTAGAGCGCTCGTGGCCCAGCGGCGCCCGCGTACCGCGTGCGGTATGCGAGGTTAAGCAATGTGGGCGCAGGTCAGTTCTTGGATGGGTGACCGCTTTGAGTGGTTACTAACTGAGCGCTCTCGTGCTTTGGAAGGCACGTTAAGCCGTTGATCCCGGCTGCTGTCTACGACAGCAGCCGTTAAGCCAAGTTAGAGGCCTTCGGCCGGCTTGAGAACTTCTAACAAGTCAAGTTGACAAAGACAAAGGGGACTCACTTGACAAAGGGGGGTCGAAGTTGCACCAAGTCCGTTGGGAGTACCCACCGTCACCCTACACGTGACCCCTGGGTGGTGCTAAAAGTGCAACAAAAACTGGCAACCGTACTTAAATTGTCTTCTCGAAGATCTCACGGTTCGTAAATAAATGCCATACGATTAAATAAATAAATTGGTACCTTTTATTTGACTTTTGGAAGGTAAATAATGATACCTATTTTCCGTTTTTTTTAAGTTACATATCTTTTTATGATTTTGTAATTTACATTTTATTGTGATATTTTAATGGTTTAGTGACAGTATGTAATAAATTTTAACAAGTGGCATATACCAGATTTTCAGTCCCTCATGGTCGCACGCATATAGGGAATCTTTGTAACTGTTCCTTTAAGCATGACACGTATATGTCGTCCTGGATCTCGAATGGGCCATATCCCAAACACTCTCTAAAGCGTAGTACACACGTATGTTTCAAGCCCATTAAGACGGTACGGTACACATAAGGCAATAGAGCGTCGTCGGCGTCGATACGCAATAAAATTCAACTAATACAGCGAAAATAGCCTAATTGTTCTTCTAAACATATCTCTCGAGTAATAAATGTTTTGAAATTTCATATTTGTGACATTTGGGTTAGAGATTTCGTCTTCTCGGTCACTCTTATTAACTATTCAGCGAGCGAAAGATGCCAAATACACCTTCGCTTGTTGAACAGACAACAGAGTGTGTAAATATTTGTGACTGTTACATATAATTTTCTTCGTTATCTCCTCCATCCTTGAAGCGTTGTAACTATTTTCGTGACAAACTCAGTGACAATGACACTAGAAGGACCAAATTGATATCCCGTTTAATACATATCACATTACACCTGTCATGTAAAATCTTGTAGACCTTGAATCACGAGTCTCAGAACTTTAATCATGGAAACACCAAAATTTTTATTGTTACAAAAATCAAAAGACTCTAACGCTAGGCAACATTTCTTAGCTTCTGGTATTTATTATTATTTATTATTTATACTGCATCCTTGGTCTTGGCGAGTTCAATTTTATATTCTTAAAATAGTTGTAGTAACTCAACTGGCAGAGCTGCGTTCAAACTGAGTCAAACTTACATTTCACTTGGATGTCATATCTGGCCAGTAGTTGATGTAGTAGCGGTGGGTGCTGCCTTCGAACAGCCGGTCCAGCCAGTTCTCTAGTCCGTCTAACAGGGTTTCTGTGGAATAAGCGTAAATGTATTGTTATAGAACAAAGTGTAATTATAAAGTCACTTCCAGTCGGCAGTAGATATATGGAGAATGACATGCTTAAGTGTGCACATACGTTATTTTATAGACAATAAAGAAGTGTGTAAAACATTTCGCGACGAAAAATTCGGCGAAAACGATGTTGATGATCACAGTCATAAAGCTCCGGTGTGAAAGGGTATGAGATAGGAGATATTATGTATGAAGACTATCCGTGGCCGAAAACGCGAGCCGAAAGACTCTCTTTGTCTTAGTGTGTCCCTTTACCATACAGGTAATAAGCTATAACTATGTATATCAATATATACCTACATACACATGACGGCCTGTTTAGCCTAGTTGGTAGTGACTCTGCCTCCGAAGCTAGAGGTCCCGGGTTCGAATCCCGGCCAGGGCATTTATTTGCGCATTTTTCACGGATATTCGTTCTTGGGTCTTGGATGTTTTCTATGTATTTAAGTATGTATTTATCTATATAAGTATGAATGTCGTCGTCTAGTACCCATAGTACAAGCTTTGCTTAGTTTGGGACTAGGTCGATTTCTGTAAGATTGTCCCCCAATATTTATTTATTATTATTTATATGTACATCCTATACTATTAACCGAGCAACATTTATATATTTATTTATTTGTTTGTAATTGAAATCTCGAAAATTTTCAATATAGGGGTTTTCGGGAACGAAAAAAATATCTAGCTTGGTCTTATCTTCGGGAAAACTCTTATTCCCCAGGAAAACACGAGCGTAGCTCGGTCGCCCAGGTACTATTTTTAATAATAATAAATTGGGGGACAATCTTACACAAATATGGCAATATAAGAGAGAGGGACACGCTAAGACAAAGTGAGTCTCTTTCGGACTCGTTTTTCATCTTATCTATGGTAAATTAAAAAACAGTCATGTGCTTTTTAACATAAAGTTCATTTTTTATTTGTCAAGGTTTTGAATGAAGTCAGTCTTGTTACAGTGTATACTATACAGGTTGTTCGGCAGATGGATGGACATACGTATATAGCGGATAGATGAGGTCATCTGCAACGTGGTCAAGCACAAACAAAATTGACTTGGGCCCAAAGTTTTTTTTTTAATTTTATTTTTAAAATACGCTGTTTTCAAATAACTGAATAAATAAATAAAGTGTAGTTTACAAAGTACAATATATGTACTGAGAGAGATAGTGAAATAATCCACATAGATTGTAACGCCGATGTGGTATTTACTATGAAAGAACCGCACGACCGCTGCACAGTGGCATCTGATACAATAGTATTTTACGGTACATATGGTATATGGTGCTACTTTACGCACGAGTGCGGTAATCAGCAGATTACGTGCATATGTCGAAACTTTAAAGAGCCATATGTACTGTAAAACGTTGTACGATACACGTGCGAATAGGTAATTCGCAACTTGTGTCGATCTAAAACACTCCCTCCGGTCGTGTTTTAATTTATCACCACTCGTACTGTATCGTGATGTACTATTATGCAACTGTTGTATAAGAAGGGTCTTAAGGCAATCATCGCATGTAAAGACGCCACGAGCGTTTATAGACCACTTATTCTACGACTCTATTTAAATCAATATTCTTTGTAAGACTTTTCACGCACCATGTTTATTTCCTAGTTATTGTACTTACGCAATCTTCGGGAGTGCAGAATTTTTCTTCTTCGAGCATTTTTAAAAGAATCAACGTACACTTTATTCTTTACCAACACAAATAAAATCTTTTTATATAACTAACCCAATAGTTTATCAGCTTGGATAATTTCGCTTTCAATTGGAATTATGGTGGGAAATCAAAAATATGACACTTCTTGTTTATGGTTTGTTTTGTTTTTAATTAGCTGCACTTGAATCAAACTGAATGGGGCCTTTTACACGGTTAATATTATCACGCGATACAATCCTATCACGATACGTATCATGTGAATATTGATGAAGATGAATTTTGAATACCGCGATAATTATGAATATGTTTATTTATACATATTATTAAATAATATAATATACAACTGTTTGATTTGAAAACTATAAGAATTATTTTGTTTGTTGTCGGTGCCACTGTAAGTATTGAAGAATAATTAGGACCGAAGCCTTACTTTAAAAAAAGTTAACAGTGCTTTTATGAAAAATGTATGAACTATAAAAACACGCTAGACAGTGATTTTATAGACCAGAGAGCATAGAGTTTTCACCGACTTATTATAGGAATCATAGTATGTGAGTCAGCGACTATGTAAATGACAGATAAAAGTACAGGAGTAGAAAAAGTACAATGTATATACTGAGATAGAGATATCAATGAAATACTCCACATAGATCGTAGCGCCGTTGTGATATTTTGTAAGAACTAACCGCACGACCGCTGCACAGTGCCATCTGCTACAAAGAAGTTAAAAAAAGTTTTATATTATAATGTAATTGTAATTTTGTTTATTGTAAGTCATTATTGTTTTTTTTTTATTAAACTTGTCAACCATGTATGTGCTAAACATCAAAGATCACCCTTGTGACCACTGTCGTCACCGAAAATCAACGTCACGATGTAAATCACGGTTCGCATGGTGCCATCAAGTTTAGTGACGACCTTTTTAGCATTTATCGCTCTGTATTATGTATATGTTTGTATTTCTCCCAAATCTATACTAATATTATAAAGCTGAAGAGTTTCGAATAGAAAAAATCTTTTTGTGTTGGATAGTCCATTTATCGAGGAAGGCTTTAGGCTATATAACATCACGCTGCGACCAATAGGAGCAAAGACACGGACGAAGTCGCGGGCAACAGCTAGTCATTAATATAAATAATGAAGATCAATGGCCGAGCACAGATCCTTGCGGTACACCGTAGGTAGTGCGGCTCTCGGAGAGGAATTAAGTTTCTTTTCTTGTCTTTGAATCTAATCTAGCTATTTCTACATATTGTTGTCTTTGACTTAAATAAGATTCCATCAATTTAGATACATTGCATACTGTAATTTGACGACCTGTTTAGCCTAGTTGGTAGTGACACTGCCTCCGAAGCTAGAGGTCCCGGGTTCGAATCCCGGCCAGGGCATTATTTGTGCATTTAGCACGGACTTTGTTCTTGGGTCTTAGATGTTCTCTATGTATTTAAGTATGCATTTATCTATATAAGTATGTATATCGTCGTCTAGTATCCATAGTACAAGCTTTGCTTAGTTTGGGACTAGGTCGATTTGTGTAAGATTGTCCCCCAATATTTATTTATATTATTTATTTTATTTATAAGTAAAATATATGCTAAATAAATGTATTTCTTCTTTTACTTGGAGCTGAAAGGCCCTGTAGTTACCTTGCAGCAGAGGCGAGGGCGGCGACTCGTCGGAGCTGGAGTCGCGCTCGGTGAAGCCGATGAAGGCGCCCGCCTCGGGGTCCGCCGCCGCGCCCAGCGACCGAGTCATGCGCGACATCCTCTGTAACGACACATTCATTCACGTCTATGTTCTAAAAAAGGATAGCCAAAGCACGTTCAATACAATACATTATGCTTTATTGCACACCTCAAAAAAGAATTACAGATAGAAACAGCATAAAGATACAAGCAGAGGTTCAATTTAAAGTATAGTCGAGGAATAAAAAGGTTCGCCAAATTTCCTTTATTTTACTGACATTAAGGCTCAAAATAGTGACAACCATTTTTATCCCAACTGTTAATCCCTTTCGCAAAAAGATCTATTTGGCAGACTTGACCTTAAGGGGGTCCCAAATTAAATTTCGTGATTATACATTAAATAATAGTGACGTAAATGAGGGTAGATTATCGCCTTTGCCCCCACCGAACAGCCGAGCGAGCATCTATCTCGGGTAAACGTGCTTCCGCCGGTTCAATGGTTGCACATGAAACATATAAAAGCGAATTTCGCCTCGCCTGCGGCTCGTTTCATAAAACCACACTCGTGTTTTAATGCCTCTCATTATGTAACAGTTGCATAAACAACTATTACCCGTTTCCCCTTACCATCAACACTGTTATTCACGCCACAGCGCATCTCTTGCGTTTCTTTTATACCACGTCGGCGACAAACAAGCTTATGGCCCGCCTGATGGTAAGCGGTCACCGCAGCCTATGGACGCCTTCGATTCCAGGGATGTCATCCTTTAAAAAAATTATAAGTACTCTCCTTTCTTGAAGAACCCCATACTGCGGACTATGCGTTGCACAGATACAGTTTAAGGGGAGACCTATAGACAGAAATGGATATCGCTAAATAAAAAAGATGACATTACTTGATATACCTTGTGCGGCTTGGCACCCTCGGGGTGCTTGGCGTGGTATATGCAGAAGTAGTTTCTGTGCGGGTTGAGCGCGAGCACGGTGCCGACGCAGTTCCGCGCGTTCACGCGCAGCTCCTGCCCGCCCAGCGACAGCTGCAGCACCCGCCGGAACCAGTCTATGTTCCGCTCCACTTGCAGATACGCGAACAGGAGGGTTTTGTTCCTGGAAATAATCGTACATCTCAGAAATCCGATATTATTTCACTAGTGGCTCTGTGAGCTGTTTACCTCGAAAAATAATACTATTATTTTTCAAATTTCAATATTTCCAAAAACTGACTTGACAAAAAATTCTATATAATTATCGAACCTACTCACAAAATTTCACGAGAATCGGTTAAGAATTGCGACCTGTAGAGGAAAACATCCGGACAGACATATGTACGAAAGAATTTTAGTCGAAAGCTGAAACGGAGACGCTTCGCTCGCTTTGTCAATTATGAGAAATCAAAGGTTAGTGACCAAATTTGTGGTTAGAAATGTTGCTGAGGAAATAATCCATCCTTTTGAAACAGAGCCTTTTTTTTCAAGTATTCAACTATTTTATTAACCGACTTCAATAGAAAGAAGGAGGTTCTCAGTTCATCTGTTATGTTCCTCGATAACTATTTTGACCACGTTTTCCGATTATGATAATTATTTTTTTGTTTCAAAGCAGGTACCCCCAAGTTGGTCTCATATAAATTTGGTGAAGGTCTGATGAAGGGGTCCAAGAGGAATCGAGGGAAATCCTCAAATTTGACGGGCACGCGTATGGCGTGTTCGGTATTTTCTGTAGTTATTGGAGTAGGTTTAATATGGGTATAAATTATTGCTTTCCTGTTGTTACAGGACGTAGATGACAACTGTTACAACAACTTACAAATATGAGCCATATAAATGGCATCGCAATATTTATAATGTGACTTACAGCTAATAACAAACTCAACAATAACAAAAATTCCAAATAAAATTATAAATAAAAAATCTTATTCTGAATATTTAAAGGCATCGATAAGATAATCCTTTGATGTGTAGCATTCTTTTAATGTTACGAATGATTTCAACTTCTTCGCGTATGTTGAGTATTTTTCGTCTGGTTTTTCATGTACTCCTTTTAGAACACTTCATTCGCAAGGATGTCGATAACAATATTATGAATGCATAAGGAATTACCAATAACCTACTGACTTGAGTTATTGTTTATTGTTCTGTATGTAATTTTATCTCAAGAAATAATGAAGGACTGTGAAATGACCGCATACTGATAAAAGTCACTGCACATTTCAATACAAGTGGCATGTAAATGTATTGTCCATTGTATTCTAAAACGAGTCTAAGAACTGAGAGACTCTAATCATTATTTCAAGTAAATAAATTAGAAAGAAAATGTATTTTGCATACCGTTACACTGGTAAACTTAAACTAAACTTAGAGACTAAAGTAAAAATGGTAGCAAAAATGACATCCACTCAGCATGTGTCACGCCGCCGATTTAGCGTCGCGACGCTGATCTTCCGTGGACCCAGAGTGGAAAATTAGAAATTACCGCTGTCGACTTCAACTCTTGTTTTTTTGGAAGCATAGATATGTGCTGTTTTGTAGCTCGCGGTATGCTTGGTGCAAATTACATGATTTAATTCCATAGTCATTCTGCAAGCCAGTTCTTGGGCCATTCTACTTTAAGTTTTCGATACATTTGCTTGCAATGCAAATTTTAGAATACTTGTCTCTCACTTCAATTTCCTGCTTAGTGATTGTATAATTAGGCTATTAGTTTCGATAGTTTTGGTAAATATCAAAGTAAGTACTTAAATATCCATAAATCGAGTAACTCAGCGGTCATCAATTTGTATGAAAATTGTCCCTTACCAGTTTTTGAGGGCAATAAATATTGATTTATTCGTTTTTACCACTGGATTCCTTTTAAATGGTTCAGGAACTATTTCGAAATACAATGTCTGTATTCTAATTCAATGCGCGTCATATATATATACATATATAATTTTTCGCAATAGAAAAAGGGCTACTCAAAAGAGAATGGCCCTCTTAACAACCAACCCATTTTAATAGTACTAATTTAGCGTTTCCATAGCCACTATCCAAATTTAAAGATAGTTTCGCCCCGCGTTTCGGAATTTTAGTGGGACTAACTTCTACTTACTTACTGAACCTTACCAACGTTGAAACTCGTAATTTTTTTTATATACCACGTCGGTGGCAAACAAGCTGACGGCCTATCTGATGGTAAGTGGTCACCGTCGCTTATGGACGCTTGCAACACCAGAGGCGTCACTCGCGCGTTGCCGACCCGTAAGAAACCTTTTCGCGCCTTTTTTCAAGAGTCCCATGCTGTAGCCCATTGGGAATACCTCGACAGGGAGCTCATTCCACAACCTAAGTGTTCTCGGTAACTGTAACTAAGGCTGGGTTGCACCGACTTACGATCACAGATTTGGGCTGGGTTGCACCAAACCATATGTAATCGTAAGCTGTGTTCGTTATAATTTGAATGTATGGAAAGTTTGACAAGTTTCTATGGGATGACAGCTGCCGGCGCCATATTTAACGTTGATCAGTCTGTAATCGTAAGTCGGTGCAACCCAGCCTTGATCAATGTTATATTTAAGGCGCCGGCAGCTGTCATGTCATAGAAATTTGTCAAACTTACCATACATTCAAATTTTAACAAAACAAGCTTACGATACAAGACTGATGCAACCCAGCCTAAGATGCCTATCTTCGCCGACAACCATCACGACATTACATTTTTTAATTCAACACGACATTAAACGAATATAGGCAGTACAGGTGAAGCAACGGGATTTGAAGGCACTCTGATGAAACCCTTGGATGAAAATGAAACCAGGCAAAGATAGACGCGATAGGCAACGTCACGAGGTTCAATGGTATGTATCGAGACTTGTATTGCACGTAGAACCGGCCGTTGGGGGCGGGAACGCGCAATGACCCACTACTTGCCCCTTAGGTAGGTATGTGGTGTTATGTTCCTGGTGGTGAGTAAGGTCGCCAGAGCTCCCGAGGATGCGCTGTGTTGGGAGTGTCTCTATGGTGGTGGATATGTCTCTAGCTTGACAGCTGGAAACATCTGCGGGTCCCTCAGTTTCAACACAGCGCATCCCCAAGTCAATAAAGGGCCGGCAACGCACTTGTGATTCCTCTGGAGTGTTCATAGGCTACGGTGTCTGCTTGCCATCAGGCAGGCCGTAAGCTTGTTTGAAACCACCACCACCACCATATCAGCCCATAGACGTCCACTGCAGGACATAGGCCTCCCCCACTTTCATGGGGGGTAAATGCCATAATCGCCACGCTTGGCATGCGGGTTGGCGATCGCAGTATCTCCACCGCATTCCGGGGATGCTGCTGCCCAACCCCCGGTGGCCTTGGTCGTAGTTTTATGACATACCCGGGTCCTGTTGTTTGCCACCGTCGTAGTATAAAAAAAATGTGGGTAGACCCCTCACAAGGTGGACAGATGACATGGTAAAGGTTGCGGGTGTCCGCGGGATGCGGGCGGCGCAAGACCGTTCATGGCGGCACTCTTTGGTGGGAGGCCAATGACCTGGGAGCGAAACTTTGGTGCCGGTGACAGACGTATGACGTCAAGCTACATACAGAGTGTTTTTATCTAGATTATTGAAGATTTTGATACTGAAAGTTTGACTCACAATCATATTTGTTCTAGTTGCATAATACAGGCATTATGATCAGTACAACGAAATTTTTTATAACCGGTGGGAGATGCGAGAGTTACATTTGTTCAGTATGTACTATGTATGTATTTAAATAAGAAGATAAAATGTTATTTTTGAATTTTAAGCGTTCTGCATATTTTTTGACAACCCACGAAATTTCAATTTGTTGTTTTACCTTTATCCGCGGTGTTGATATATTTCTTACAATTACTCACTCAGTAAAATGTTTTCCTTATTGTCTGTGTAATTGTTTTAATATTTACATTATTTTCAATATAAATAAATAGTCATTTTTATAACCTATAAAATGTATGTTACCATGATTGCATTATATATTAATAATCATTGGGGTGTCGCAAAGTCGTTTATATAAAATCATCCTATATGTGATATTGCGTCATAATGACGTCACCGGCACCAAAGTTTCGCTGCCTGCCTATGACCAGCAATGGCCATCCTTCGGCTGACGATAGACTTACTTGCGATACGGCCACACGGTCTTGTGGAACTTGGAAAGCAGCTGGACTCGGCTCTGCATGTCTACCAGCAGTACTATGGTGCGGCAGCCGGGTTTCAGCAACCTGCGAATACGTGTTCAGTTACTGAATCAGGAAATACTCGTAATCAGTAGGTATTTTCTTATGTGGCTATTCATAAACGTCTGTCAAACCTATTTTTAGTTAAAATGTCCCTAAAATTAGTTTGCCCTTATCTGACACTTAAGACGTTTATTTATTTAATTTATTTATTTGCTTCACGCAACAAAAGGCCCACATTAACATATACCTTACAGACTAACATACATATCAATACAAAATAATCTTAAAAACTAATACATTATGTATTTAGGCAACGTAACAGAGTGACTCCGTTACGTCGTCATCTCCGGTATAGAACTCTGTAGGTTGCCCCGAAACCTCCGGACACTACACCATGACATGATTATGAGTATGGGAACCAGGTTGAAGTGTGTTGTGGACGATGGGCTAGCAAGCCTGTCACTGCAATATCACGTTTTCTCCATCTATAATAATAATAATAATATATATTGTCCCGATAGTGTGTTCTGTGAACGGTCTAATAGCGAAGAGTCTCGACCAACATCTCAAGAGACTCTCGTTAGGTGGCTGGGTCAAGTGTCAAATACAGAAGGCGGTACTCCTGGACACGGCGCGGATAATCCGGAGGTTCCTCTCTCTGTCACCCTAACCACCGGTAGCTTAGGCTCGCCTCGCTGCCGGCGGCACCCTAGGTTAGGTTTTTTATAATGCTTTTATATTTTGTATGTATATTTTAATATTTTACTTGTATAGATTTATTGTAAAAAATCTAACTTAAGAAAAAGAAATAAACAAGGTGAATAATAATAATATTGTCTTACACAAATCGACCTAGTCCCAAACTAAGCAAAGTACTATGGGTACTAGACGACGATATACATACTTATATAGATAAATACAGACTTAAATACATAGAAAACATCCAAGACCCAAGAACAAATATCCGTGAAAAATGCACAAATAAATGCACTGGCCGGGTTCGAACCCGGGACCTCTAGCTTCGGAGGCAGAGTCACTACCAACTAGGCTAAACAGGTCGTCGATATAATAAACCTACAATAGCTAAAAGTGGCATATAAATGAATTTTCATGTGCTCAGCCTACCCCTTTTAGTAATATAGGCTAGAGTTTATGAAGGTATGTATGTATGACGTTTTTTTATTTATTTGCTTCAGGCAACAAAAAGCCCATAATTGAACATTACATTACAATTGAAAATTAACATTAAATTGTCAAAATTAGGTTATAAAATAAAATAACATGATAAAATAAAATGAAAATAAAATAAGAAACATGTCATGAATTAATTTATGATTGTGAGAAAGGAACAAAGGAGCGTTCGTGGTCCAGCGGCGCCCGCGTACCGCGTGCGGTATGCGAGGTTAAGCAATGTCGGGCGAGGTCAGTCCTTGGATGGGTGACCGCTTTGAGTGGTTACTAACTGAGCGCTCCCGTGCTTTGGAAGGCACGTTAAGCCGTTGATCCCGGTTGCTGTCTATGATAGCAGTCGTTAAGCCAAGTTAGAGGCCTCCGGGCGGCTTGAGAACTTCTAACAGTCAAGTTGCCCACTCACTTGACAAGCCTAATCCCAATAAGGTCTAGTTTCCCCCTCGGGTTGGAAGGTCAGATGGCAGTCGCTTCCGTAAAAACTAGTGCCTACGCCAATTCTTGGGATTAGGTAGCGGACCCCAGGCATCCTTCAGGATGCAACTGTACTGGGAATAACGCTAGGAGGATGATGAGAAAGGAACAAACCATTTTAATAAACAATAATAATGCTAAATAGTTATTAGGGGACAATTTTTTACACAAATCGAACTAGTCCCATAGTAAGTTCAATAAGACTTGTGTTATGGGTACTAGACGACGATATATTTCATCAGATATACTTAAATACATAGAAAACATCCAAGTCTCAGGAACAAATGTCTCTGCTCACCACATGCCACATTTTTTGTCTAACAGAGGATTTTTTATAAGCAAGAGGATTATACTATGCTTATATTGAACGACGAGCAATTGTGTATTTATTTGTTTCCTTATGTGTTTGTAAATGGGTTTCCGGAAACGGCTAAAGACTTGTCTATCTATAGTACTATAGTATAGTTTTGTAAGAAATATTTTTTCCGGGATATCGCGAAAAACGCCTAGCAAAGATCGGTTTCCCAGGTATTTAATAAACCAGGTATAGACGCGCCTTCTACTGTATAATCAGGTTTTAATGTGTATGTCCTGGCAGCTCGAAACGGAGACACGGCAGACCTCGTCGGCGATGGAGGGACGAGCTAGACTCCTTTTTTAGAAGAATAGCCAGAGATTGCTCAGAATCGGGAGCAATGGAAAGAGTGGGGGGAAGGCCTTTGTCACTACAGTCTCATAAAAAAGTGTTTGTGATTATACCTATTGAACATGCTTGCCTGCATTGTAGGTACAATTTTGACAGATTTAATACATGTTAAATCATTCTTACTTCTTTTTAATATGTAATAAAATATAACGATAGGCATTTCAGAAGAAGTGCCGCTAGAATTAACTCAGAGATTACCGGCCTAATTACGCTATACAGTATACTTATGAATTGCAGTATGCGTTATCTCGATAACCTTATTATCGGATGATCCGCGCGTATAATGAACTGGCAGTTTGCCATCACACTTTAATATGCACACGTGGCAAAATAAAGCCATATATGAAAAACTACATCGCCTAATAACACAATCGTAATGGTACAGGTGACGGAGAAGAAACGTGTTGATATTTTGATAACCATGTCAATATATGAACTCATGCTGCGTGTTCCTGTCATTAAATTGATATTTTTTAATTTACCGAATCTTTGAAATCACGCATTATTGAAGTAATATGGAACAAAAAAATGCACATGAGCCTAAGTTGTTGATTTTGTCAAAAAAAAATGTGATAGGTACCTACTAAAGAACTTTTAATTTTTATTGCTCTTATCGAACTCTTAGCTACCATCGAACTAACGTCATAATGGTTTAACACATTAAATAAGGTACTAATTAATATAAACAATATACGTATATATTTCCGCGTTATTTCATAATTTAAATAATATGCTTCCGATTGAAATAACTATAAACCCAAGTCAAATGTTTTACTTATAGCTTCTTTTTTCATGATAACAAAGTGTAAATATTTGTAAAACATAAATAAATTGCGATACAAATGATAATAGTTACTAGCAGTAAAATACATTAACGTAATCACGTAATGATAAGTCAATGGTCTATAAATATGTATGAGAATGTTCCCACTTGCCAATTTCATACACGCGGTCGATACGCGTCAATCTTTCGATTGAGAACGCAAATCGAAAAATATGTTAGCCCTTTTTTAAGTTGCAAGTGTCCGAAAAGTATCGAATCAAGGTCCGTAATATTTTGGTATCACTAACACGCTAACCTTGCGCCTTTCTATTACGATATCGATACAACCGCGGCTCACATTGCGAGTGTGTTTTAAACTACGCGCGCCCACACTCGGCCTCAGTACATTAGCGACAAGTGCTGTGTTAACAGTCAACTTTCACCATGGCTCCCGCTCCACAAGGGAACGAGATCAAATCGTCAGCTTTAGAACTCATCGGGAACACTCCGATCGTCGCTCTGGACAGACTACATCCTGGACCTGGACGTATCTTAGCAAAATGCGAATTTATGAACCCAGGAGGATCTATAAAATGCCGCTCCTCTCTTTACATGATACAGACTGCTAAGAAAAACGGAGATTTGAAACCAGGGAACCCTGTAGTGGAAGTGACATCAGGGAATCAGGGCTGCGGTTTAGCTGTGGTATGCGCTGTGCTTGGTCATCCCCTAACTCTGACCATGTCTAAAGGCAACAGCGTCCAAAGGGCTATACATATGGAGGCACTTGGGGCGAACTGCGTTAGAGTACCCCAAGTTGAAGGTAGTTATGGCAAAGTGACTTTGTCCGATGTGGAAGCTGCTGAGAAGGAAGGCTTGAAGATTGTAGAAGACACTGGCGCGTTCTTGGTGAACCAGTTCCATAATGACGCTAACGTTACTTCGCATTACGAATCAACAGGCCCCGAGATATGGAGGCAAACTGGGGGACATGTAGACGCTTTTATAGCCACAGTTGGGACTGCCGGTACGTTCACGGGTGTGTCTAAGTTTCTGAAGGAGAAGAATCCAGAGGTATTTACATATGTGGTCGAGCCTGAAGGCGCTGAGCCTATAAAAGGGAAGCCGATAACGAAGCCGTGTCATCTGCTGCAGGGGTCAGGGTACGGCGCTGTTCCAGGGCTGTTCAAGTTCGAATATATGGACGGGACGATCAGTGTGACTGATGAAGAGGCTGTACACTACAAGAAGCTGATAGGTGAGAAGGAGGGTTTGTACGTGGGTTACACGAGCGGGGCGAATGTGGCCGCGGCAGTAAAGCTACTCAGTTCGGGCCGACTGCCAGAGGACGCGTGGGTGGTCACTATGCTGAACGACACGGGGTTAAAGTACACACCTGTGCCTGAAGAGTTGACCAAGTGAAGCTACTAGATTCTAGATTTAGGCTGGGTTGCACCGACTTACGATCACAGTCTGATCAACGTTAAATATGGTGCCGGCAGCTGTCATCCCATAGAAACATGTCAAACTTTCCATACATTGAAATTGTATCGAACGCCGCTTACGATTACAGCCTAAACGGTAGTACAATTTGTTGTTACATAAGCTGTGTATCATGCAGAGATCGGACAAATTTGCGTCATTTCTCGCAATAATGTGGACATGACTCCAAAATTAATCAAAATGTTAATCAATTAATTAATTTCTTACTTGACATATAATTTGATTCCTAGTGAATAAATATAAAAGTTTGTTAAAGTATAAATTTATTAAAGAAAATAATACGTATTTTGTCGAAATTTTCTGCAGTCAGTCTATTTATTTTTACCTCAAAAATATACTTAGTTTAAGTGCTGAAAACTCCGCTCGCAATCGAGCTCTCTTATGTTAATGGGGCAAACTTAAATAGTTTTATAGGAATATTATTATTCCAGTATAATTCAGAGTTTATTTTCTGTTATAAGTTGTGGGCGATAACCTCAAAATCGGGATTTCCGTCAAGGGCGGCTTTCATTTTAGTTTGCAAACGGTTACCTATTTCTCCTGGTATATTGTCCAGATTATTTAATATATTTCTTATTTTACTTAAAGTGTATTCGACAGTTTGCCAGGCCGTGGTTGATGGTTGAGGATAGCGACCACTTGCCTGGCAATATGAGATGTTGATAGGTGAGCCGGTAGAGGGAGTGTGGACTACACCCCAGAGGGGCTTATGGAAGTCCACACTCAATGAGAGACATAACTCTGACTTGACCACAAATAACTGTTTATTTATTCCCAATTCCATTTCCTTATATACTAGTAGCTACATAGCACAGTCATAGGTACATAATCATCCATACATCTCGCACGCTCTTTATCTCTAACTTATCTTAATCACTTAGTAAAGATAATTTAATCAAATTAACATTATGCGCCTACCGGCACAGCCAGGATTCGAAGAAGACTTTAAATTGTTTATTACAACCGAAATGGATTGGAAATGTTGTGAAATGAAGTGTAAATTGTCAACATCAGCCAACTGCATGATCTGTTGACATTTGCGGACGTATACACTATGACGATTGCTAAATGTTTCTATAATTCTCTTTACTGCTGCAAAATTATCATTATACTTATACATAATGACATGCCGCTTGGATCCAAGTACCCCATCGTGTGATTACGGGTTGAGGTGGTAAGGGAATGTTTGGATTTATCTGTCTAATGTCATTATTTAATTTAGCTGTCATTCATAGTCTGTTTTTTTTAGCATTAGAAAGAATGTTAAAGCACGAAGCACGAGATCTTTTATATAAGACCTTTTACGCCACACAACAGACACAATCTTCTCCGGTGTGGTCAGTCAGCTATGCCATTCACAAAGAGCGAATCGAGCGAGTTCAAAGAAAGTTCTTGAAGCATCTGAATTATAAATTTAATCAAAACTTTTCTAGTTATGCTGAAAACTGTTGCAAGTACAACCTTCTATCACTTGAGGATACACGAAAATTAGCCGACATGATCTTGCTTTACGATATTATTCGAAGTCGTGTGGATTGCCCTGAGCTTCTTTCCGGTCTGCAGTTGCGAGTCCCAAAACGTCGTACCAGACACACCACTCTGTTCCAAGTACCTCTTCACTCCACTAATAATGGTTCTAATGGTGTTCTCTCACGTATTCCCTATTTGTATAACCAGGAATTTAATACAACTGATCCATTCGTTGGATCTAAAAAACAATTCAAAAGCGAAGTCTTCACAGTGTTGCTGAATAAGAATAAATCAACCTAAAATTTAAAACAGTGGATTGTGGGTTATCATTACCAGTAATGGTGATATTAGGTATTTCTCGCTAGTTGTACAAACACTCAGGTTGTGCCAGGGTGAGCCGTGTTGGGGTGTCATACCAACGTGATCCTTAGGATTGTAACTTGTTTTGTAGAATCTATCCATTCATCTTGTGTGTGTGTGTGTCGCACTACTGGTAATTAATTAATCATGTTCATCGCGTAACTATGGGTGAGCACTCGTAACACTCCGAGTACCGATAGTTCTAATTAATAATACTTAGTGGTACATAATAAGTTACAAGTGATTGCTGTCTGTTCTGGATTATGTCTGAGTATGTCTCATTTCGTATATACTTTGTGTAGCTTGCAATTTACTACTATTCACTTTCACTTATTATAAACAAGTATGTAATTTTGTAATACAATGGATAACTGTTATTGGCCTTCTGCTATGTAACCATTCTGATGTAAAATGTATATTTACGGCTGTTGTTGTCAAACTACCTTAAACAGCCATTAAAAAACTTCCAATGTTGTTGTCTACAATAAAATTATAAAAAAGTCTTTATTATTTATTTATTTCTATATATGTACTACTTCATCATCATCACCATGTCAGCCGAAAGATGTCCACTGCTGGACATAGGCCTCCCCCAAAGACTTCCATAATGACCGGTCCTGCGCCACCCGCAACCAGCGGACACCCGCGACCTTCACCAGGTCATCGGTCCACCGTGTGGGGGGGCTGCCCACGCTACATCTTCCGGTACGCGGTCGCCACTCGAGAACCTTTCCGCCCCAACGGCCATCGGTTCTACTGCTATGTGCTACTTACGATAATATATTCATTCTGGAAGTATTTCTTTTTTATATCCTATTTTTTATTCCTTATTTTAGTTTGGAATAGGTTGCATGATAAAAAACCTAGGGAAGGAGATATTGAAAACGGAGATATTGGATATACGAAATGAGACATACTCAGACATACTCAGACATGACACTGAAAACAGTTGGTTCGATTTAAAAAAAAAAACTTTTATGTCACATCACTTTGCTTTAAAAATTGTCAAAATTATCTAGTTATTTTTCTTGTTGATCAAAAATTGTTCGAGTTTACTCTATCGCTGTGTGTTTGGTGGAGTGCGAGTGCGACTTCGATGGATGAACCAGTAGGAGGTTCCAGTGGCTTGCAAAAAATGCCGTTTCGTTTTCCCCCGAATGTTTTGCCTTCGCCGAAAGCGAAAACGCAAAAACAGTCTCCGTTAACCGTAAATGCGTAAGAAACGTATGGTGGTCAATATTTATAAGTTGGTGTGTGAACTTTGTAGCAAAGGCGAATATCCGCAAAAGGTAGATTTAGTAAAAAAACGGCTGAGACTGCCGGCATATCGTTCACTACCGTCTACAGCATATTAAAACAAAATAAAAGAGAGAAAGGTTTTACACCTTCAACCACCTAGAAAGAGAGAACCTTATACATTTAAAGATGTCGATGAAATTACCCTGTCTGGCATTCGAAGAACAGTACATAATTACTACTTCTAAAATGAGACACCTACCCTGGATAAGGTATTATGCAAAGTAAACAATGATGAATCTCTCCCAAATATCACACGTACGGACGGATGTCGAAACACAAGATCTTACGTCAGACGCTTAAGTTTAAATACGCAAAACGCAATGGGAAAAGTGCCTTAATTGACCGCAATGGTATAATTGTATGGCACGTAATTTTGGATAATATGAATATGAGAAATATAAAGGTTACAAATGTCGGAAATTAACTAATTTTTTAAATAATTTATCTGAGGGGTGGACTGTCATGCAAGCAGCGGGACTCGTAAGATCTAATTTTTATTCCAAGAAGAAAAGGTTGACGACGGCTGCTTATTTGTTTACCCGATTTTTAATCCTAAAAAAACAGCCTACAAGTACGGTACGTACGTAATTTAGGTACGGCAATTACGACTGTAATTTGGCAACTATCAATGTCAAATTATAGATATTAAGAAAAAGTAAATCCACGGAGGTTTTATATCTACAGAACTAGAAAACTTCTTCGTCAGAAATAATAATCATAGCAGGATATTTACCATGTTGTAGTTGTTGGGTATTATTTCTAGTGTAAATAATCGTGTCAGTTTAAAATCGTAACTTCTTTATTATTTACAAATATTTACAAAAACGATAACCACTTTAAATAACATTTTGCTAATAATTATAAGCACGTATAAACTATTATATACGAAAATTCATCTTTTATTTCAAAAAAAAAATTAATTAATTAACACGTTGAATTATTTTGGAGTCATGTCCACATTATTGCGAGCAATGACGCAATTTGTCCGATCTCTCATAAATCATGCATCACGCCGACGCCTCAGTTTTTGTTGCAAGGCGAAGATAAATTACTTTGATATTGTATTTATGATAATTCCGGCCAAGATTAAGTGTAGGCCGTTCAAAACTAGTTCGGTTACTAACAAAAACTATGTCCGTGTCCGTTCAAGTGTTGATTTTAGAAGTAACCCTACTTCTAAAATCAACACTTGAGATGTATTGGTTATTGACCTATTTTAATGTCCTAGTATTAACTCAAATTACTTGGTGAACTGCAAGGATTATTCACAAGAGTTAGCTTACAAACCTGAGAGCCCTAAGTTCGAATCCTGGTAAGACATAATATTTCTGTGATGAGCATGAATATTTGTATTTATAAGATATACTATGGTGTCATCTATCATCTAGTACCTAAAAAACCCGTATTTTTTTTAGAACTTTAGGTATATTTATGAATATGGTATGATCTGGGTCTCTTCAAGACAAGAGTGAATTTCAACTTTCAACGCTTCGAAATATCAATGCGATACTAATCAGAGATTGAAGACAAAATTCGATCAACATGGCTCATTATATAATTTGATTAAAATAATTAACTTTCAATAAATCAATATGTCATGAAGTCATGAATGATATCAGAAAAGGATTTTTTTTATTTGCTAAGATACAGTTGTTGAGGTTATATGGTACGAAACTTTATTAAACATTTTTTGATAAAGTGAATATTTTCGGAAATAATCACTCCAAAAGAAATAAAAATGGAGTCCCTCCCCTTCTAACTTAAACTATGGGTTCGAAAATATGAAAAAATCGTGAAAGTAAAACTTAATAAAGACTTTCAACGAAAACTACAGCGGACATGACCAGTTGAGTTTTCGTAAAAAGTCTTTAGTTCTTAGTAAAAAACGTATGCAACGATGCGAAGGTATTCTCTTTTGTTTGTTATCGATTTTTTTTATTGAGTTGATCGGGCAACTACCCTTCACTGAGCATGGCCTGGCATGCTATTGGCCGATTGTTTCAAGTTTAGGTATGTATTTAAAAATCTTGTAAAAGTTGCATAAATAAGTAGAAGTTTTCTTCGAGTATTTTTTATAGTGTAGTGAAATACCCTGTTGTACGGAACCGACCCACCACCCAATTATCAATCATCATCATCATCCGAAAGACGTCCACTGCTGGACATAGGCCTCCCCCTAAGAGTGCCATAATGACCGATCCTGCGCTACCCGCATACGTCTATACACGACAACAGATAATTCAAAATGAACCTTCATTTTTGTATCAACTAAGATTAAGTTTTGTTATTCAACAATAGTATGTATTGGTACAATGCAATTGACCGAGCGAGCGAAGCGTCTCCGTTTCAGCTTTCTACAAAAAATCTTTCGGATGTCTGTCTGTCTACAGGTCGCAGGATGTTCTCCTCTACAGGTCGCATTTCTCAACCGATTCTCGTGAACTTTTGTGAACAGGTTCGATAATTATATAGTATTTTTGTCGTAAATTTTGAAAAAAAAAAAATACTAGTGGTCTACAGCAGCTCACAGAGCTATTACCATTATTGTAATACGTGTTAACTTCAAGACGGTGAATCCTGACCCACCGTGATACACAATGCAAACTAATACAGGAGTCAGTTGAACTTACTTTTTATATAGTTTTCAACATAGTATATAAAAATAAAAATCGGCCAAGAGCATGTCGCGCCATGCCCAGTGTAGGGTTCCGTAGTTGCCCAATAAAAAACTCAAAAAAGAAATCAACCATAAGCAAAAGGGAATACTTTCGCAGCGTATAATTCGTCTTTTATTAAGGAGGGAAGACTTTACGATAACTCAAAAACGGCTTAACTGATCATGTCCTCTATAGTTTTCGTCGAAAGTCTTTATTAAGCTTTACTTTCATGATTTTTTTCATATGTTTTGGGCCCATAATTCTAAAGTTCGAGGGGGAGGACACATTTTTTTTTCTTTACTAGTGAGTATTTCACAAAATTTTCATTTTTCAAAAATTAGAAGACCTCTATTCATTTTGAAAGACCTATACACCCCACACCATAGAGTTGAAGTAAAAAATCACCCCCACTTAACGTGTAGGGGATATACCCTTAAAAATCTTTTTATGTTTTATTTTACCAAAGTCAGTTTTATAGATTTATATATCCATATCAAATTGCAGCTTTCTAGCACTAACAATGACAGAGCAAAGCCTCGGACGGACAGTTCCTAGTTGACTACGGAACCCTAAAAACCATAGTAAGTAGAAATCTGTACATTCACTGGATAATTTTTATTATTGCCAAAGTGGTTTACTATTGCGTGATATATGTGATATATCAAATAGTCGTAGCGGTCTAAGGTTAAGCTGGCGACACGACAATAGCAAGCGATAACTGGAGTCAAATAAGGTCAGAAGTTAATTTTATTGATGAAGGTTATCTTAAATTATTGAATGTGATTACAATGTATTTTCAAACGTGTTTAATTTTATTACCGATGGACGGATATTATTTATTAATTTTATTACCGATGGACGGATATTATTTATTAATTTTATTACCGATAGATGGATATTATTTATTAATTTTATTACCGATAGATGGATATTATTTATTAATTTTATTACCGATGGACGGATATTATTTATTAATTGTATTACCGATAGACGGATATTATTTATTAATTTTATTACCGATGGACGGATATTATTTATTAATTGTATTACCGATATACGTATATTATTTATTAATTTTATTACCGATAGACGAATATTATTTATTAAATTTAGGAGCACTCGTGGAGAGTTTAAGGCGAAGGGGTGGGCAAGCTCTTTCCATACAAACTTTGTGCAAGTTTTTCTTCGTTTGTGTTTGCACTTCAGTTACTATTTTTGGTCCATATGCTTATTTTTTGTTAGCTATGTCTTGATGTTTTTCTTTTTTTAATTTAATTATTTTTTGTATTTTTTTTTTAATAATGCACAATTTCAACATCAAGTTTTGCGTATATCCAATATGTACAAAAAAAAATGCTGTAGTGCCAAAACTAACGCAAAAAATTTGCACAACCTTTGAGTGGTTACTAACTGAGCGCTCCCCTGCTTTGGAAGGCACGTTAAGCCATTGATCTCGGTTGCTGTCTATGATAGCAGTCGTTAAGCCAAGTTAGAGGCCTCCGGGCGGCTTGAGAACTTCTCAAACAGTCAAGTTGCCCACTCACTTGACAAGCCTAATCCCAATAAGGCCTGGTTTCCCCCTCGGATTGGAAGGTCAGATGGCAGTCGCTTCCGTGAAAATTGGTGCCTACGCTAATTCTTGAGATTAGGTAGCGGACGCAAGGCAGACGGATATTATTTATTATTAGACATAATTCCTAACATTGTAGTGACATTCGATTATTATAATTCATACCCCGGGGTTTTCGGTGCGGGAATGATTGACATTAGCCAAAGAGTAGGCATTGACTTAAAAACAGAACGTACATCAGATAACACACGTACTCTACCTAATGAATAGTTAATTGAAATAAAAATAAACTAGTGGCTCTCAAATTTCAAGATTTCCAAAAACTGACTCGACAAAAAAAATAATACTATATAATTATCGAACCTGCTCACAAAATTTAACGACAATCGGTTAAGAAATGCGACCTGTAGAGGAAAACATCTGGACAGACAGACTAACGAAAGAATTTTTGTCGAAAGATGAAACGGAGACGGGTGGATTCGCCTTTTTGATTATTTCATTTATTTTTTTGGACTTTTTTTAAAAATTGTTAGAAATGCGTGCTAAGTGGCCTAAATTTAAAGATATAATAAAGGGGAAGAAAAATCTGCAGGAGGCACCATTATACACTAATGGTGGTTAGATAAGTAACTTGTTTCGGATACCGATAGATGGCGTTAGTGTAATCTATGTAACTATTCACAAAGATTATTTAATCAAGATAATTTATCTGTGGCCAAATGTCATTTTTGGCGGGAATTTTAGATTTGACAGTAGTTTAAACAAAAGTGATCGGAGTAGCGCGGCAAAATGGAGAAAATAGGAATTCGTGGTGTAATTCAGTTCTTTTTTTTGGAAGGTAAAACTGCAAAAGAAATCCATGAAAGGATTTTACCTACATTGGGTAGCTCGTGTCCTTCCTATGAGACAGTTCGACTTTGGGTGAATGAGTTCAAGCGAGGCAGGACAAGCATTGATGATGCACCTCGTCCTGGAGCCCCAAAAACGGCGGTTGTACCCGAAATAGTCGATAAAATCCATGATTTGGTTTTAACCGACAGAAGATTGAAGGTACGCGAATTAGCTGAAGCCACAAACATCTCTTCTGAGCGGGTGCATTTTATTTTGCACAACGAACTGCACATGAAAAAGCTGTGTGCAAGGTGGGTGCCGCGGCTGCTCACTCCAGAACAAATGCGTGTTCGTATGCGAACATCTGCGGATACGAGGGTAAAACTGAAAGTTTCGGGAATAGAAGAAAATATGCAGTATAAGTGAGTTTATTTATTTTTATTGTTTTTCAAAATATTCTCCTTTGTATTTCATGCACTTATGCATGCGTTCAAACCAGTCCATAAAGCACTTTTTGAACTCTGAAGTAGGGGTCGACAAAATGGCTATTTTATAGGCCTCCACTGCTTCTTCTGGCGTCTGAAACCGCTGACCACGCAGTTTGTCCTTGATTCTGGGGAAAGTAAAAAAGTCGTTGGGACTTAAGTCAGGGCTATATGGAGGGTGGTCCAATATTTCGACTTTTTCACCGTCCAGGTACTCAGTTGTTGTCCGAGCGGTGTGTGGGCTGGCGTTGTCGTGGTGAAGGATGATGCGACGACTAGGGTTTGTTTTTCGGAGTTCAGCAAAGACGTTCGGCAAACAAATAGTGGTGTACCAATCAGCATTGACTGTTCTACGATCCTCAAGAGCCACAGTAGCTACGTGACCAGATTTAGAGATAAACGTAGCCACCATCTTCTTAGCCGTACTGCGAGAACGAACAACTTTTGTGGGTTTGAGCTCGTCTTCGAAGACCCATACTCGGGATTGGTTTTTAGTTTCAGGCTCATAAGCGTATATCCACGACTCGTCACCTGATACTATGCTAAAAACAGCATTTGAGCGTCCCTTGTTAAATCTTTTCAAAGTTTTGCGGCACCAATTGACACGGACTATTTTCTGCTCGTCAGACAATAGGTGAGGTATCCAACGGGAAAATAACTTTTTCACGCCTAATTCTTCTTTTAAAATAATTTGTATTTGACTCATTCCAATACCCAGGTGCTCTTGAATTTCCCGATATGTCACATGTCGGTCTTCATTTATCAGACGACGCACAACATCGACGTTTTCTTGCGTGACTGCCGATTTTGGTCGACCTTCACGCACTTCGTCGGTGAGGGATACACGGCCACGTTGAAATTCTGAAAACCACCTGTATATTGTAGTCTTTGAAGGAGCTTCAATATTAAAAGCAGCAACCATCCGCTCTTCACATTGTTTTTGTGTTAGTCCACTTTTAAAGTCATAATAAATCATAGCTCTGAAATTTTCACGGCACAATTCCATTTTAAGCAGTGACTCGACGACTTCAATAAACAATTGAAACCGAACCATACTTTTTTTTTCTAAGTGGCCAGTGTGTTGAGATAAGGAAACTTCAGAGATTATAAAAAGGTATAATACATGTTAAAAATAAATTAATAAGTATTCGATTCCCGCCACTTTCAGTGCAAGCCTCGTAATCTCCAGGTCTTTGAAAGAAATCCAACAGACTTTATTCGCCGTTTTGTGACAATGGATGAAACCTGGATTCATCACTATATTCCGGAGACGAAACAACAGTCCAGACAATGGGTTGGTCGTGGTGAGCCAACTCCAAAGAAAGCCAAGGTCATTCCATCAGCTGGAAAAGTGATGGCATCCGTTTTTTGGGATGCAAAGGGGATTCTCTTAATTGATTACCTTGCGAAGGGAAAATCCATTACTGGGGCATACTATGCATCACTGTTGGACCAATTGCATGCGGCGATAGCCGAGAAACGGCCAGGTTTGGCAAGAAAGAAAGTAATGTTTCACCATGACAACGCACCGGTGCATTCAAGTCGTGTCGCTGCACAAAAATTGTCGGAATTACGGTTTGAACTCCTTCCTCACCCCGCTTATTCCCCGGATTTGGCCCCGTCGGACTATCACCTATTCCCCAAACTCAAAATCTTTTTATCGGGGAAAAAGTTTAACTCCAACGAAGATGTGATACAGGAGGTAAACGCGTATTTCGAGGACCTCGAAGAAACGCATTTTCGTGAAGGCATCGAGAAGTTGCAGAAACGTTGGGCAAGTGCGTCGAGCTTCGAGGGGACTATGTCGAAAAATAAAATATATACAATCGCTCAAATTTTTTTTTTTCATATCAAACCAAGTTACTTCTCAAACCACCCTCGTAACTTAGAAGTTCTTGGCGTCAAAAGTTACGTCATCAAAACGGTAATGACGGTAAGCATATGGAAAGACGTTTTTAGATATGATAATGATATCAAGTAGATGGTAATGACGAATATATTAAATAATACCGGGGTTGTGAATGAAACTACACTTCATGTATAATATTTTGCTCTTCCAGCTTTTCAATTACTTTCAGCAGGTACTTTCTTCTCTTCAGTTCTCGGTTTCTTGTTTTTCTTGCTTCCAAATCTGCACAAACGGGAGACTTTGTTAATAGATCTGCTACTTCATTTTTATGTTCATATTTATCGGTTGCATCAATAAGAATTATCTCAGGAGCTACTACAAATGTTTTATTTGACTTTTCCTCCTTTTTTGTTTCTTTTTTTGGACACTTCGCGCCTTTTTTCCTTTTTTCCCGTTAGTCACGAGGGGACTTCTCGTGTACACTTTTGAACTGCTTTTTTCTTTCCTCTTTTTAAATCTTTGTTTCCCTTTTTCTAAGCCTTGTTTAATTTCCACATATTCCTTTTGTCTTGCTATGTTCGATTTTTTATTTCTTCTTCGCTTACGCTTCTTTCAAATCAGACAGCCAATGGTAGAGCCGGTAGAAACAATTACAAAAATTTATTATAGAACATAAAATATCCCATTTTCTTTAAATTTCGTCTTTACATATCCAAACACTCCGCTAATGGAACATTGGTGATTAACGATTCCATATCGAAACTCCCCACAATCTCGCCTGTTTCCACACCTTTTTTTTCGAACAATGTCAATGAAATGACGCGAGTCTTTCTCGTATGACGAAGTATTTCATCATTGTTTGTAACACACCTGCCACATGTTTTGCCAGATCATCATATGATGGCGAGCCAATCTGACTCACAATACTTTAGCCAGTCCATATAATTTAGGTGGTTGGACGGTTTTCGATCGTCCTCCATAAATAGACCCTCCTGGTCTTTGATGATGTTTCTCAGACGGTAGGTTACCCTGGCGGTAGGATTATAGTTAATAGACATTTATCACACTACCCATGCGTTCGAGGATAGTGAGAAAGCCGAATGCCTTGCAAGTAGCTTAAGAGTTCCGATGTTCGCCTAGTCTCCTGCACATCGAAGAAGCTAATAAACATAATAGATGGGTCGATTCCGAGGTGGACACGAGATGGCATCTCCCCGTAACTTCACCCGTTTTACCGCTATTGGTTAAGGAAGTCAGTGACCTTCTCGGGCGTTTTCTTCGGCTTCGGGTGCAGGTGGTATATCTAATCGTATCCTGAGAATTTTCCCCGAAACTCACCTCATTTTGCTAGTATCTTAAATGCCGCGCTGACTGATGCTCATTTTCCAGCCGCGTTGAAAGGTACATCGGTCATAGGGATAGCGAAGCTCGGTACACCCCGGACTTCGCCTTTATAAGCTCCCTTGGAAAGCTATATGAGCGGATACTTCTCACTAGAATTCTCAGATTTTCAGCTGAGAACAACATAATCATCGACGAGCAGTTCAGTTTCGGATCCGGGCACTCGTACGTTCAACAGGTGCACCGTCTCACGGAGCACGTACTGGACGGTTTATCTCGATTCCAGGGGTTCAAGAACAGTGCGATCTTTCTCAACGTGGCGAAAGCCTTTGACATGGTCTGGCATAATGAATTGATATACAAGTTATATCTGATCGGCCTGCCGGACAGACTCGTACTCAATATAGCAGTTTTTTTTCTCAGGGACCGAAACTATGTTCACAGATTATTAGTAGCGCAAGGCTCCGTGCTTTCTCCCACTCTATATTTGTTATTCACGAACGACATCACGGAGGCGGGACTGTAAATCAACACCCGGAAAACAAAGGAAATGAGGTCCGGGGCGACAAGCTCATTGCCGTTACTCATTGGCACAGAGGCTGTGAAAAGGATCCACAAATTCACTTACCTCGGTAGTGTAGTGTCGGAAACTGGAGGGACCGAAAGGGGCATCGCTTCGGGAGTCACCAAAGTAAATGCAACCTTCGCACAGCTCCGTCCTGTGTGGCAATCGCGGAAACTGGCTAGGAGAGTTAAGCTCAAGATATTCCGGTCCAACGTAAAAACCGTGTTGCTGTACCGATGTGAGACGTGGAAGGTTACTAAGGACATCTCGCGCCGGCTTCAAGTCGTCATCAATCGTTGTCTTTGCCGTATTCTCGGAGTTTACTGGCCCAACATAGAACTGTGCGAACGTTGCGATGAGACTCAACTAGCAGATTAAACGCCGCAAGTGGAACTGGATCGGCCACACGCTCCGAAGGGTCCCTGATCACATACCGAGGCAAGCCCTAGACTGGAATCCCCAAGGAAAGCGTAAACGTGGCCGCCCTTAGCAAACTTGGCGGCGGACGATCATCGCAGAGGCGAACAACATAGGGAAGACTTAGAGCGAATTGAAGCGCGAAGCTCAAGACCGAACGGGATGGCGGCGCACTGTGGAAGCCCTTTGCCCCATCTAGGGGTCACAGGAATATAAGTCAAGTAAGACTAACGACATTCTCAGGCACCCTAAAGTGCATCTAGGGTTGTTGGCGGACAATACCGCGCTCTTTACGCCTCATTGTAAGTACGCTTTAATCTGGCGATACCGAGTTTTTTTTAAGTGTAGTATTTTATAAGATGTTTATTCAAATAGAAATTTATCATTAAACAAATTCGTAGAGGACCTTATCTTTGGTTTTATCTTAAAACTTTGAATAGAAAATACCAGTTCGTCATTACCAGTCATACAAAAACATTACCGTATACACAAAAAATGGTAATGATGTCTACGGCGATGACGAAAACAGATAAATACCAACAAAACTCTAAATTATAGGTTACCATTAACCAAATAACTTGCCTGCCATTTTAATAACTTGCATAATAGACCTATCACGCATCGTAGTTCAATCAATGTAATATTTTTATCTTACCTAGTTTAGTGTGCTAATGGCGATGACGCTAAAATATGACAAACAATTTTTTATATTAAACTTAAGCCAAAAAAATAGTCTTCCACATGCAGGAAATTTGCGTGCGTGCTGGTCCTCTTCGTAATGGCAATTGAGGAACAGGGAGGCGTTGGCGTCTCGGGTATCCAGCCACTTGTTATAATAATAAAAATACTTTGACGCGGCTGCAATGGCAATGATGAAATTCTATGACAAAATTTTATTATTTTTTTATTCTTAGAAATCATTCATGAAACGCTTTGTGATATCTTTATAAATATTAACATGATATGCATTTACTACATACAATAAAAAAACACAAATTCCGTGCGGTGGATTTTCAAGAAAAATAGTACGAAGTTGTAAACCTCCAATTTTTCATCTGATGGTAATGACGTTTAGTGCGTGTTAATTAGATTTTTAAATTACCTAAAACAAATGAACAAACTTGAATTGCAGCGACTTGTGGCTAAACACGTCCTGTATTTTTCTACAAATGAATAAATAACGATAAAGTCTCTGTTTATTTTAAAAACACCGGAACACATTTTTGGTTGATTTACGCGAATTGACCCAGAGGCTTCGCTCGCTCGGTCAATGAAAAAGTAATTTAAATGTCAGTTATTATCAACCTCTGTTAACTCCCTACTCATTTATAAGTAAAACGTTTACAGATATCAGACGTCAAGATTGATATTTGACATTAATTGCCATACCGTGTCTTTATCTTATGTAATCATCTATTAAGTAAATAGTAGATAACTGAGAATTTTATTTGTGTTACCATAAATAATTAATAAAGTATTATAGCACATTTTTCGTCCTCGGTTAAACCGAAATCCATATATTTTTTCATTGCTGTACTTCCGATAGCGCTGAGGAGAAGAACAGCTTTAGTTTCCCTCTTCTCGAGGCCCCAATTCTGCGTCCCGTTTGCAACGCAGTAATCCTCCCAACGGCTATTGAAAAAAGTTAGATTTTCATACGGATCGCCATTTTCTACCTCTAA
Organism: Notocelia uddmanniana; assembly: GCA_905163555.1. Taxonomy (NCBI): domain Eukaryota; kingdom Metazoa; phylum Arthropoda; class Insecta; order Lepidoptera; family Tortricidae; genus Notocelia; species Notocelia uddmanniana. The sequence goes on from LR991060.1 coordinate 3,496,837, forward strand.
AGGTTGCGGCCAGGGCAGGGAAACACGGCTTGCAGAAGTTTCTTGTACTCTTCAACTTCCATTGTTTATTTACCACGCTGACACCATGTTTTTAGTAATAAAACGACATTTTCGGGCACGAGAATCATAACAAGTTTTAATGGCGGTCATAGAGTATGCAATATATATTGAACACAGACTAATACAGAAAAGGCGACTACGTTCGGAAACAATCGCCACGCTAACATACAACGGACGCAACTAAATAAATAAATAAAAAATGTTATACCTATAATTTATAGTTCAGAAATCACTGTGAGTAGCTTCCACTCGTTTCTCACATAAGCCCCTAGGGGTTTTCGGGGGACGTTTTAGTTATTCTGTAAATGTAATCAACTTATTTACCGTACGACGCAGCGTGGGTAGACCTCTCACAATGTGGACTGATGACCTGGTGTCGGTCGCGGGAGTCCGCTGGACGCGGGTGGCGCAGGACCGGTCATTACGGCGCACTTTGGGGGAAGGCCATGTCCAGCGGTGGACGTCTCTCGGCTGATATGATGATGATGTGAAGTAAACATGAACACTTACCGGACGAGACCGTTGTACTTCTCGGACCGAAGCTCGTGCAGCCTCAATTCTGACTGCGGCTCATTGTTGTTCTTCTTAGCGGTGCCGTTCTGCCGCCGCCGCTCACTCTTCTTACGCTGCACCGATTCTTCTTCCACGCGGCTGCAATTTTTACGAATTTGACAGCTAATATCTCACCAACGGTTGACTTAATTGAAAAAGTTTTTTAGAAACTTCTATATCATTTCTAAAGGCTTATCTATTGACAACCCACACGCCTCTGTCCATTTAAAAAAATGTTTCCCTCGGTTACATGTATTGGGTGCCCACCCTCATTTAATATTTTTTCCTAATTCTACATCATTTTTATGTAGCGGTTCATAGAATACGAAATTTCTAAATCGTAGTGCTTACAGTCTTCGAGTAAATCGGCTGTGACATCCGGTCGGACGGACAGACAGACGGATGGAAGGACGGACAGACATAACGAAACTATAAGGGTTCCGTTTCAGCCATTTTGGCTACGGAACCCTAAAAAGTTGAAAAAACCCCCATCATTTTTATTTCAAAGTCCAATGTCTCAAAAACGTGTGAACCGATTTTGATAAATTGATTCGCAGGAAAATCTGCGTTCAAATAAAAATAAACCGCATTCAAATCGGTTCACGCGTTTAAGAGCTACGATACCACAGACAGACACACAGATACACATGTTGAACTTATAACACCCCTCTTTTGCGTTCTGCGTTGGGGGTTATTGATTATAGTATAACATGCTCACACTATATGGATACTAAACCATCAAAATATCACAATAAATTGTAAATTTCAAAATTTATCTGCTACATGGGCGCGTAAATATCTGACACAGCTCTATTTCTAGGACCATTAGGGAGTGTATGTACATTGGATCAGCTAGGGTTGGTACTGTTAGGAACGAATGTTTTTTTTTTCTAAAATATACGCCAAATGACTCTATATTCTCACATCTAACGTAAAATCAATTGTGCATGTCGCCTGAGATTCCACGAATGTGGCATTAGCATCTCTAACTGTCCCAAATTTTTCAACACGTCTCTCTTGAGGTTGTAAGAAATCTCTCTTCGATCATCATACTCACATGAGGTACGCCATGAGGTAACCACCGGCCACCACAATGGCTACAGTTCCCAGCACAGACGCGAGCGACACAGCCTTCTGTGTTCTTAAGGCGAGTGCTGCCCGCTCCGCCCACTCGCAAAGAAGTAGCATAGCGCGCCATAGTGGACCTCGCGCCGCCTCGTCCAGCAAGTCCTACGAGAAAATATACGTATAAAAAATCTGTGGGAAGAACCGTATACCTTCGTCGTGTAAAGGCAAGGTAATTGAAACACGTAACATTTTCGCTCTTCTCACAATGACAATAAAGCACTAAAGTTACATGTTGTAGTTACTTTTACTGTAAGCGATTCGGATATTACCTTTAATAGCGGATTGCTGTACAGGCGACTACAATTACAATCTATAGTACATTATTGTCGAGGCATGGAAGGACGCAATTGCAGGCGGAGTATTAGTTTTAAACTGAGGAGCTTGGGACGCCATAACCTCCGTAGGCTTCAACAACCGCTTGACCAGCTCCTCCAAAACTCGGTATTTTTTAAAATTTAAAATGGGTTTGCTCTTGGCCAGCATCTAGCCAGGGGGCAAAGATGAGGCCGACGATGAAACGAGCTCACCCAGAAGATGCCTATCCACTCGTGCCTTAAAAAGGTCTAGGTTATATTATGAACTCCGAACTACAAACGCCGGCAGAGAATTCCAAACCTTAGAAGTGCGCATTATAAAAGACGATGCAAAGCCATTGGTTCGAATTAGATGAATTTAGTCTCAATAAGCCTCCTCTGATATTCGATGTTGTTCGGTAAGCTGAAGTCGTCGCTACGCGGTTGGCAGCGCGTTTCCGATTGTTCTGGTGTCACAAGCGTTCACAGGCTGCGGTATCAGCTTACCCCCAGCAGCAGGACCCGGGTATGTCCTAAAACTACGACCAAGACCACCGGGGGATGGGCAGCAGCATCCCTGGAGTGCGGTGGAGATACTGCGATCGCCAACCCGCATGCCAAGCGTGGTGATTATGGCATATACCCCCCGTGAATTTGGGTGAGGCCTATGTCCAGCAGTGGACGTCCTTTGGCTGATATGGTGGTGGTGGTGGTATCGGCTTACCAAACAAGCCCCATGCTAGTTTTCCACCGTCAGAGTATAAAAAGAATATTCTACTAACCTGCACATGCGCCTCATACGCCATAACCTCGGTAGGCTTCAACAACCGCTTGACCAGCTCCTCCAACGCTCGCTTCGTCTCATTAAGCCTCCTCTGATATTCGACATTGTTCGGTTCGCTGAAGTCGTCGCAAAGCCCGCTACTGCACGCGGGCCAGGTTTGGTTCAGCCATTCGTACTGTATGCGCGTAGCTTCCTTCCGCCATAGTATGACTATGCGGTGCTCCATTTGGGATATGTCGCTGCCTGAAAAGCAAGAAATATTATTAGTTTTGCTGTCAACACAACAAATTCAACTTCACCTCAACTAACAACAACAACAACAACAACTTAACCTTTGTCAAACGTTATTTTTCCATTCACTGTATTTCTGTGGACATCTTTAATTGGTTTTATTATTAGCTATTAAGTCTTGTATTTTCTTTTCTGTAATGCTGTTGATGCCCCAAATAAATAAAATAAAATAAATAAAATAAAAATTCCAAAAATCAAAGTGACGGCAATACACTTATTTTTCATATGGAGTCACAAACATCCACAGGCCAAAGAGTCTGGAGATTGCTTTTCATCAGACAGGCCGTATGGTTGTTTGCTACTATTGTAGTACAAGAAAAGTTTCAAAGTGCAAATAATTTTTTTTGGAAGATTCAATTCAAATGGTTTTAGTTTCCTTCTTTGTCATATGTTCAAAAATGTGTAGTATATTTTTGGATTAATATACTTCTGAATCCTGCAAGTATTATTTAGCAATAGATCTTAGTCAGTGAATGAGTTATTGACTAATGGAGTTGATTTAAAACGGAAGGTTTGAAGTGCAGTGCAGTTGTCAAGAAAGTTCATACCGGTACAATAATGTCGTTATCCGATCGGCTGTGTATTGTGTAATTTTTATTTTTATTTTCGGTTTGCAAAAAAAATTTAAGAGCATATTAATGAATTACTATTTCAAACCGATGGAAGGAGAAGCTTGGCATATTCTACGGGTGGTCACCGATTATAAAAAATGGGTCACGTAAAGTCAAGTCCAGAATTAGGCGAACTAACTTGACAGCCGAAAATGTTGCCAGACATAAGAAAAAATAAATAGTGATAGGTTTAAGTCGACACAAATATGTCGAAGAATCAATTCAAATGGTTTTAGTTTCCTTCTTTGTCATATGTGCAAAAATGTGTAGTATATTTTTGGATTAATATACTTCTGAATCCTGCAAGTATTATTTAGCAATAGATCTTAGTCAGTGAATGAGTTATTGACTAATGGAGTTGATTTAAAACGAAAGGTTTGAAGTGCAGTGCAGTTGTCAATCAAGTTAATACCGGTACAATAATGTCGTTATCCGATCGGCTGTGTATTGTGTAATTTTTATTTTTATTTTCGGTTTGCTAAAAAAATTTAAGAGCATATTAATGAATTACTATTTCAAACCGATGGAGGGAGAAGCTTGGCATATTCTACGGGTGGTCACCGATTATAAAAAATGGGTCACGTAAAGTCAAGTCCAGAATTAGGCGAACTAACTTGACAGCCGAAAATGTTGCCAGACATAGGAAAAAATAAATAGTGATAGGTTTAAGTCGACACAAATATGTCGACATAACCTTGTCTTCTATAAATCTGATTTTATTTATATTTTATCAAGTAATTGTCGTGTAAGTATTGTTGAAAGTCGAATGGCTTGCTTTGTTTGGCCAATGGTCCGAACTGTCCACAAAACAAAATGGCGGACAGCGTCCTTAACGATGTCCAAAATTTTTTATTATTATTATTTTACTTAGTAAAATTATTAGTTTCTCGATGTAATTTGAGACGTTGGTGCCGTTAATAGAAGCCTAAGTCTTCTACGGTAGATGTCGCTGTACGCCTTCCTAAGGCGTTGTAAGAGGGAATTATTGAAGGATTTCGTGGACGAGCTTGGTTGTTCCGATAGCTCAGAGGCTAGAGCGATTGGCCGCGTATGCCAGATGTCGCAGGTTCGAATCCTGCTCAGAGCATTAAATTTTTCAATTTTTCCCTTTAATTTGATTATTAGTTTGATTCTAAACACAATAATAATGACTAATTAGTCTTTTTATAGATCGATATTAACAACACTAGCCAAACCGTGGCAACATTAGCGTACAATGAACTGTCAAGTTAGTTCGCCTAATTCTGGACTCGACTTTAGTAAGTTTATAGTAACGTACGATGCGTAAGGGTTATGGTTGTTACAACTTGGTGCCGTGACCAGGACTGAGTCTTTGTTTATGTTTTTATTTATTTTTTTATTCGGTTGGATAATCTGCGAAAATCGGTCTCTCATTTTCACAGCTAAAGCACTGAATCAATATTGACAAATTTGTCATATTGTTGTTGTTATTATATTATCTTCTTTGAAATGAAACAGATTGAATTACACACGGGCAGAGTCGTAGATAACGCTAGTAAATAAAAATATGTTGTTATACAACGACGGTGGCAAACAAGCTTACGGCCTGCCTGAGGGTAAGCAGATACCGTAGCCTATGAGCACTTGCGACCCCAAAAGTGTCACATGCGCGTTACCAACTCTTTATTGGATTGACTTTAGGGCTTGTTGTTAACAGCTAGAGACATCAACCCCACACTCTCAACACTATATAGGTAACTTTCTTGTCAATAATTTATACAAAAAGAAACGGAATCCAATTTTGTACTTGCTATGCCACAATTTGTGGTTTCCGTGAGCCAATGCTAGGTTACCTACAGAAAATACCGAAATCGGCCTATCAAATTCGAGGAGTTCCCTAGATTCCTCCGAGATCCCATCATCAGACCTTCACCAAATTTATATGGGACAATGTCGGGGTACCTGCTTTGAAACCAAGAAAAGAATTATCAAAATCGGCCAACGCGGTCAAGAGTTATCGGGGAACATACATACATAAAATAAAGAATAAGCAAACTTGCAGACGAACTGAGTACCTCCTTCCTTCTATTGAAGTCGGTAAAAAAAGAATAAATTGGATGCTATCTCCCTTGCGAGGTGTGCACTCACCGGAGCCGTTGGCGAGCGCGTGCACGAAGCCGGGCTGCTTGTGCGTGTACACGTAGGCGTAGCGCAGCCGCTCGGGCGCCGCGCGCGCCAGCCCGCGCAGCTCCGCGCGCGCCGCGTCCCCCGCGCGCGCCGGCGCCGGCGCCAGCAGCACGCAGCACAGCCGCCGCCGGCTCGCGCGCCACTCCACCGGGCACACGTGCTCCAGCACCGCCTGCAAATGACCCCACACTTAGGGTAGGTCCCAGATATGTTTACGATATGCAAAAACCATGTCAAACTTTCCATAATATCAGATTTTAACGAACGCCGCTTATGAATACAGACGGTTTTGTGAAAAAGTGGGAATTATCGTCGTATAACCGACTGCGAAATCGCAACTGGGCGTCACGAATTTACAAGTCTGCAATAGGATTTTTATAGGGCATCCTAGCGCGGACGGGAATCGGCCGCCGCGCCCTAGCAAACGCCGGGGCGCAAGGCGCGGCCGTGCCTACCGCAGCCCGTGTGTACTCTCCTGTCAATATCTGCCGAATGTGTTATAGACGGCCGAGCATAGCGAGATACTTGGTGTACCGTCTAGTAATACAAGGCAGGCAATCCCTGTTCTGGTCGAGTTAAGTATAGAGCTTTTCTCAAAAAAACCTAAATGAAATTATTAAAAATCTAATAAACGCGTGCTGCAGCACCCGACGCCGCTCTCGAACTCATGAGAAATAATCTATAGAAACCCTATTACCGGCGTGTAAATTCGCGACGCCAGGAAATGATGGGTTTAGCAATCTATTATCGCAACCGTAACTTGTACATATTTGAGGAAAAATAATAATTATGTAACCCTTGCATTTTATTAAATCGTCAAAAGGGCCTCTATGTATTGGCTATGTGGTACTCGGTTGGTACTTCGGGGCCGTACACGCCTCTGAAAGGTCCGGGTCACCATTGTCCTCTGTGCGGAAAAGACATACAAATAAAATTAATACCGCGATTCGAACCCGGTACCACTACCAACTAAGCTCAAGTGGCCGTTGAAATTTCTAATATGATGATGATGGCGTTTTGGTAAGTTTTGTCTGTGGTCATGGCAGCTACTGGCTCCGGGCCGCCTTTTTCGAGTACGACCATGGTGTCGAATTATCGATACACTGTGTTTGTGGTTTGTTACAATTTGATGCCAATGTGACCAGGATTATGTATATTTCAATTATTCGACAAGAGCCTTATCACAGCAACGTAATATACTAATGTCTATTTCAATTGAATAGTTACATTACCTGTGACGACAGCCTCGGTAGCGTCAGCAGCTGATTCGCCTCAATGAGCTCTCGCAGTGTTTTCGTAGGTATTTCTGTCGTGCTGACGGTAGCGGCTGGCTCCTGACTGTCTTCTTTAAGTAGGACCATGGTGTCAATGTGCCGCTGAACCTTGTAGCGGGCAGTAACGTTGCTCGAGTCCCGTGCTGACATCGCTACGAAACTGGAAACGAATAACGTTCATGATTTACCCACTAAAATTATAATTGCGGACGTTTAGATGTTTGGATGTTCGTTGCTCAATCACGCAGAAGCAGATTATGATGAAACTTAGTATACAAATAGTCTGTAGCCTGGAAGTGGATTAACATATGGAGATAGGGAGTAGAGGATTACGCGAAATCGCGGGCAAAAGCTAAACACAAAAACCGGCCAAGTGCGAATCAGAATCGCGCACGAAGGGTTCCGTACCAGAAAAAAGTAATTATAAAAAAAATACGGTAAATTATTATTATTGTTTTGATTTTAGTATTTGTTGTTGTATTTAGTTTAAATTGACAAATAAAACAAATGTTAGTCAGTGCTCGTCATGCAATACAACTCGTTGTTTTATTGAATATATTATAAAAATTATTATTTTGATTTTAGTATTTGTGTTGTAGCCACAATTACGGTTCTTGAGATCTAGCTCGGCGAGTGGTAGCCATAGGGCTAAAATACCACGTTTTTTGTATGGGAGCCCCCCTTAATTATTATTATTATTTTGTTTTTAGTATTTATTGTTGTAGCGGCAACATAAATACACAATCTATGAAAATTTGAACTGTCTAGTTATTACGGTTCTTGAGATACAGCCTGGTGACAGACAGACGGACGGACGGACAGCGAAGTCTTAGTAATAGGGTCCCGTTTTTACCCTTTGGGTACGGAACCCTAATAAAAACGTAGTCAAAGTATACTTATATACTTAGATAAATGACTGGTCTCATAATTCTAATATGGCAGCCAAACTCTAGAAGTAGCTAGAAAATATAAGGAAAATTTATGTTTATTATTAAAATTAATTGTTTAGTTGTAAGTTCTACCTGTGCTCAAGATTTTCAGAAATACCATCAGCAAACATTTTGATCCGTAACAATAATAGCACCAAATTGGCCAGTCAAATCTGAATAACTGAGATATTTTTGACTTGGTTTGTATACAATACATATAAAAAGCCATACATACCCGAATGTAACCCGATCTCTATAATGGTACGCAGTCAGCAGATACCGAAGCCGCATGTTGGGCTGCTCCTCGAAGATTAGCGCTTTGACCTTATTGTCTTCAAAGTCTCCAAGCCAGCTGGTCAACGTGGAATCGGTCACTCGGGGCACTAGTTTGTATGGGAATTTCCAGCGGATCCATTCTGTAACAATGGCAGTGTGATTTAAACCTTTTATTTCGTTCGTGGCCCAGCGGCGCCCGCGTACCGGGTGCGGTATGCGAGGTTAAGCAACGTGGGGGCGAGTCAGTTCTTGGATGGGTGACTGCTTTGAGTGGTTACTAACTGAGCGCTCCCGTGCTTTGGAAGGCACGTTAAGCCGTTGATCCCGGTTGCTGTCTACAACAGCAGTCGTTAAGCCAGGTTAGAAGCCTTCGGGTGGCTTGAGAACTTCTAACAGTTAAGTTGCCCACTCGCTTGACAAGAGGGGGGGTCGAAGTTGCACTACGTCCGTAGGGAATACCCACCGTTACCCTACTCTCTCTACTTTTATGTCGTTTACAAATTTTCTAAGTAAACTAAAATAGGAATTCTAAGTTATATTCAGTAACGGAATTATTGTGTTATGTTATTTTTTTATACCAGGATTTGCTAAGGTATAGTCGGCTCTAAAAACTCACGGCCAGCCCGATGGTAGGTGGTCACGTAGTCTATAGACGCCTGCAACTCCTGAGGAGTCCCATGTCTGTAGGCGATCCTTTATTGATTTCAGGATTTGTTATGTCGACCAGAGGTTTTTTGCATTTGGACAAAGGTCTCTTCTAATAGATAAGAGAGTGAAAAAGGCACAATAAGAAAAGAAAGCCGAAATACTGATATACCAAAACTGTTTAGTAATTTGCTCACCTAATATCTTCGGCATTGAATGAAGCCCTTCCCTATAGATATACACATGTTGACCCAACACCAACGTCAGACAGGGTACACCGTGTACCCCTATTCTTCTAACCAGACTCGCTTCATGACCCGCATGTACAGTGGCTACAGTCACACCGAGAGGCTGCAACGCTTCGACCAGCCGTCGCCAGGCGGCCGCAGCGCGTACACAGTCGAAACACCAGTCCGTGTAAAAGAGGACGAGCGCTGGCGTGTGGACAGACTTCTCCATTATGTTGTTCTCGAAGTGTCTGGAAGGGTCAAAGTCAAAGTACTTTATTTGTAACAGTGTAGGAACAACGAGAAAAATAAAACCGGCCAAGAGCGTGTCGGGCCACGCTCAGTGTAGGGTTCCGTAGTTTTCCGTCCGTCACATTAAGTTGACATTTAAGTACAGAAACACAAAACCCTAAAAAGCACGTCATTTCATTGTGATTTTGTAGAAATGACAGGTACAATAAACACCTGTTTATACGGTTAAATTACAAACTTAGTTCAGAAATTATTTTTGTAATTTTTTAAAAACTATTCAACCTATCAAGTTCAAAATAATTTTCCTACAAAGTTTTTATAAAGTTCTACTTTTGAGATTTTTTTCATATTTTTAAAACTTATGGTTCAAAAGTTAGAGGGGGGACACATTTTTTTTACTTCTGGAGCGATTATTTCCGAAAATATTAACATTATCAAAAAATGATTTTAGTAAACCCCTATTTATTTTTAAATACCTATCTAACAATATATCACACGTTAGGGTTAAAATGAAAAAAAAAATCACTCCCCACTTTACGTATAGGGGAGGTACCCTAATAAAATATTTTTTTCCACTTTTTATTTTACCACTTTGTCGGCGTAATTGATATACATATTAGTACCAAATTTCAGCTTTCTAGTGCTAACGGTCACTGAGATTATCCGCGGACGGACGGACAGACGGACGGACAGACATGGCGAAACTATAAGGGTTCCTAGTTGACTACGGAACCCTAAAAACTGTTTCGCCGATAGGAATACAAACTAAATCTCAAAATTAAATCAATTAGTATCCACCACCACCACCATATCAGCCAAAGGACGTCCACTGCTGGACATAGACCTCCCCAAAATTCACGGGGGGTATATGCCATAATCGCCACGCTTGGCATGCAGACCACTGGGGGATGGGCAGCAGCATCCCTGGAGTGCGGTGGAGATACTGCGATCGCCAATCAATTAGTATAATATAAGGGTATTGGATGTTGTATTAAAATACACTGCAGGGGAATTTTTAAATGAGATTTTCTATCCAATAATAGATAGCACGAGCGAAATACGAGTGACGCATCAAAGAAAGGCAAGGAACTACTTAAAGTTAGACAATAAGTTTTTTTTTTATACTACGTCGGTGGCAAACATGCGTACGACCCGCCAGATGGGAAGCGGTCACCCTAGCCTATGGACGCCAAAGTATTGACAAGTAATACTTTATCACATAAATTTTATAGGAACTGATATCGAGATATATCGTTTCTTTTCTTGACTAATTGTGGACAACATACATTGAAATATTTTTTTCACAAAAGATTTTACAGAGGCGCTTTTACAAGCATAACAAGAGAATAGGAAGATGTGATATCTCTCAGTGACTAAAAAAAACTTACCGGGCAGTAACAGATAGTTTGTGAAACAGTGTGATATCTTGGTCCTGAGTTCTGAAGTGGTTTCCGAAGAACTCTTCAAACGGGTCATTGCTGTAATGAAAAATAATCAATTAATCCATGACCATACATTACATTTTCCCTCAATTTCATCCGCATTTTTATGCCGACATTAGTCACGTTTTCTTTTCCATCCCCAAATGTATTATTAATATCTTTTGAACTTGCCGAATTATATCGCATTAGTCCGTTCAAAAAGCGACTTTACTGTCCAAGCAAGAAGATTCATAATCACACGACATTTCTATAAAATATCGAGCATTTGAAATAATTTCAATTATACGCGTAAAATTTAGTAAGCAAAAGGTACCTCTTTGTGGTTGTTAAGTTAATTTCTAGCAGCGTTGTTACGGAAATGGCGCCTTATTAACCCACCAGAGCGGGTCCTTTGGCTTGACATTGACACATATAGACTACTTTCAGGGATAACTCGAAAAAAAAAATATCAATATGTCCTTCTATTGATGGATCGGTTCAATGGTTTAACATGAATAGGTGACAGACAAACTGACATACTTTTACGTAACTGACTGAGCGAGCGAAGCGTCTCCGTTTCAGCTTTCGACAAAAATTCTTTCGTATGTCCGTCTGTCTGGATGTTCTCCTTTACAGGTCGCATTTCTCAACCGATTCTCGTGAACTTTTATGAGCAGGTTCGATAATTATATAGATTTCTTTTTGTCCAGTCAGTTTTTGTAAATCTAGAAATTTGGAAAAAAAATTTTTTTGCTACAGCTACAGGTCACGGGGCTACTAGTATTTAGGGGTCTGTTGCATCAACTTACGATATCAGAACGATCAACATTAAATATGGCGCCATGTCATCCCATAGAAACTTGACGAAAACATTCCATACAAGCTGAATTTAACAAATACAACTTACAAATTACAGAACAGACGGTTTGGTGCCACCCACTCTTAGTATTCGGCTATAGCCAAAAATAGATGAACGGCAAATAAATGGAGGAGTCCTATACCCAAGAAAGGATTCGAACTCGAGACTAGCAAAGATAATGAAATGATTGTATTATTCAAATTAGTCGAAAATTAAAAAAGCTTAAATATAAATACATAGAATAATATTTATTATAGATCAATGTGAAATGATTCATCACTTCACAAAATATTTTTGGAAGGAATCCATGCAGAGTGATGTTGTTTACATAGCAAACATTCAATTCCCATGAATCAAAGCGCCAGGAAGCAAATATTTTAAAGACAGTCAATTTAACAGACTAATGGGCTATTAAACCTGAATCACTTTGATAAAATCTTTGATTTCATGAAGTGAAGCTATTAGTAGTATTTCCCACAGCGCAGCCATCAGCATTGCTATCCAACAGGGGGGGCAATGCGGCCAGCCTTCTAGGTACTCTACCTAGTAACGTAGACTCAGGGCAATTTTTTTATTTATAAGTTTTATTTATATTATTTTTTTATTATGTTCTATCCTTATTCTTTTTTGTAGTGAAGCTTGGTTGTTTGTCTGTTTTTATTTTGATTGAACAACAGAATGAACTGCAGGGCTTAACCTCCTAAGGCCCCGCGTGCAATTTTTTGTACAAATTCCAAAATTGATTTGAACTTAAAATGAATAACAAAAGAATTCCTAATTCAAAAACACAATATTTTTTCTGGGCCTCAGGAGGTTAAGAAAAAAATAATCAAATAGAATTGTAGACAAAACAAACCAATTTAATTGAGATTGAAAGGGGACCACACGGGAAGCACCGGCTCTCAAATAAAAAAACATCAAAATCGGTTCACCCAGTCGAAAGTTTGGAGCAAACAAATATTAAACAAAAATAAGTCAAATTGAGAACCTCCTCCTTTTTAAAACAAATACATGTTACCACAACGTCAGATCGCAAATAACAGAAAACTTATGGAAACATTACACAGACAACAAAAAAAAAATATTGAAATTTTCAAGGTAGAGCCTGCTTTTAATGTCAAAAGTATAAAGATGCATTTGAATGTACTCAATGCAAATTTAGCTTTGTCTAAGACCATCTGAACTACGGTTGGCTTGGCACATGCGGCTCTAAGAGCTGAACTAAGTAATTTCTAAAAATACTACTAAAATAAGAGAGGGATGGAGACAAGAATTTCACACAAGAATGTGTACACAATAAAATAGACGTAATATGTCTATAATGTATTTATTTATGTCTATTACATGTGCAGAAGCTTATTATGACTTTGCAAATAATGCTTTACTGCTTTGTCGAAATCACTTCACATTAATAAGCACTTTCTAAGTAAATCAATATGTGACATTACATTCTGTTAGTGTGACATAATATTAGTCCCTTGGATGTTGCTGTACAAGGATTCTACTGTATATGATGATGATGATGTTATGACCTATTTCAGCATCAGTGACTGAGTATCCTAATACATAATCATGCACATTCATATTATGTAGACAGTACTGACCTGAAGCGGGCATAGGTGCTATAATCATGTCTTTGTTTGTAGAGGTGCTCATCTTCATTTGTGATGCCGTACTGGTCATATGCTTGCCGGCGCTCTGTGTCCGAGAGCAGCTCATATGCCTGCTTGATTTCTACGAAGCGGGATTCTGCATTCGGATGGATGTTTTTGTCAGGATGCCTGAAAATTGTGAGTGTATGTTAAAAATTTAGAAGCTACTGATCCAAGAAGAGGTTGTATCAATGATGCAGTTGTCATATGGTTAAAAACATCTGTGGGACTTTATGGTTTATTGAGTTGCTGGTATGCCTAAATCCTGTCATGAAACTAAAAATTTAAATATCTTACAAAATATTTTTTTACTATATAATTTATAAAGAATAGTTAAACAGATATAGCAACAACCAGAAATCATGTTGTCCTGTTCTATCAGAATATAAACATGAATACAGCAGTAAAGTCCTTTTCAAGGTGTGGCAGCAGCCACAGCAACAGGGCTTGAATAAATGAATCTGCATCAAAACAGTTTCTAGGACATACAATAAAAATGATGTTTACAAAGTTTGAATGATAACTTCATTAAAGTGGTTACAATAACAACATTATATATAGGTCATGATCATGTCAGTGATACAATAGAACCTTCTCAAAAATACATTTAAAATTGTGCATTCATTAAAGGTTAGGTTAGGGAAAGTTTAACCAGAGAATACAACAATCAATTTAATTTGCCAATATTTCCGAGCGGTACACGGCACGCCACTTGTTTATTCATAACTTATTGATCCAGTGACCACACAAATTGGGTCACTGTTTTTATCAACGACCTAGATGATGCGCTCTCAAGTCTTGAGCGAAAACTCACCATTCCTTAGCTCGCTGTCTGTAAGCCTTGCGGATCTCGGGGAGAGTAGCCCGGCGGGATATCCCGAGGATCTCGTACGGGTCACCGATCTTCTGAGCCAGGAGCAGCGGGCACAACACCGCTACCAACACCACCCACAACCATCGCCTCTTCCAGCCCTTGTGTATCCATTGCATATTACCAATGTCTGTTTGTCTCAACCACAACCCTTAGGAAGCTACCTCCGCACTATTCATAGAACTCTCATACCGACGCCTTACGCACGCTGGCTACACACATGACACACCAGAAAATAACACGGGAATTCATGAAACTCTTATCAGTCATTAGTCTTAAAATAGAACACAGATGGCTGAAAATTTGTAGAATTGGAAAAAACTCGCGAATATTAGAAAATGTCAACCCGGGTTGACCATAGACACGATTGTGTATTTTCTTAAAACTACTGCAAAGTGCAATGACTGCAATGCGATTGAAACAATCGACCGATGAACGAACGAATGAAAGAATCAAATCCATAAACAACTATGAATGGAACTATGCTGTGTTCCGAATCACGCTTACAACGCTCACAACGCTTGCAGAGGGCCTACCGCGAACTTCGAAAATCGAACTTTGTATCGTACCGTCCCTTTCCGTCATATAGTGTATAACACGAGAGTGAAGGGGACGGCACGACACGAAGTTCGATTTTCGAAGTTCGCGGTAGGCCCTCAGTGCTGGCGGCCGGTCCGGAATAAACATTCGGCATGCATTCGGCACACTGACCACTTAATCGTGGACATAGTGGTCTGTGATTCGGCAGCTGCTGAGTTCGGGTTCGGCTCGGGCTGTGTTCCGAATCACGCTCACAGCGCTCACAACGCTTACAGTGCTGGCGGCCGGTCCGAATCAGTTAGCGCGCTCAAGGCCGCGTGAGCGGTGTTTTGTTTCGGACCGGTCATGAGCGTGTTTACTGTCAAACGTCAACTGAATTTGAATTTTGAGTTCGTCAATTAATCATAGTATGAAATTCTGGGCTGGGTTTTTGATCTGTAGAAAATTGAAATTAATCGCAATCTGCAACGAACTAATATAAAACTGACGACATGTTCCAGGACCAAATTGTAGAGCATAGGGAATAGTTCATCTTCACACCTTAGAACCTGAATGGTCGCGTACGGTACGGTTTCAGAGGAATTTTCTCCATTGGACGCTCTGACTGTGGAATGAACTCCCTGCCGAGGTTTTCCCGAAGGACTACAGTATCGGGTTCTTCAAGAAAGGAGTATATAAAATTTTAAAGTGTTGGTTATGTGCATGTGACACCCCTGGAGTTGCAGGCGTCCATAGGCTGCGATGACCACTTACCATCAGGCTGGCCGTACGCTTGTTTGCTACCGACAAAGTACAAAAAAACTAATAAATAAACTAATATAACTGTAAAGTTTATTTTTCGCGCCTAAAATGAAATGTCAAACGTCAACTTGACGTTTGCGCTCAAGGTGCTTACGGCTGGGAGTGTGAGCACCGTGAGCGCCGTCCATGACGTCATCAATGACGTCACGACATCTCGTGTAAACGCTGTGAGCGTGAATCGGTCCGACCGTGAGCGCGCTCACAGCGCTGTGAGCGTGGCTATGTTCCGAATCACGCTCACAGCGCTCACAACGCTTACAGTGCTGGCGGCCGGTCCGAATCAGTTAGCGCGCTCAAGGCCGCGTGAGCGGTGTTTTGTTTCGGACCGGTCATGAGCGTGTTTACTGTCAACGTCAACTGAATTTGAATTTTGAGTTCGTCAATTAATCGTAGTATGAAATTCTGGGCTGGGTTTTTGATCTGTAAAAAATTTAAATTAATCGCAATCTGCAACTAACTAATATAAAACTGACGACATGTTCCAGGACCAAATTGTAGAGCATAGGGAATAGTTCATCTTCACACCTTAGAACCTGAATGGTTGCGTACGGTACGGTTTCAGAGGAATTTTCTCCATTGGACTTGGACGCTCTGACTGTGGAATGAACTCCCTGCCGAGGTTTTCCCGAAGGACTACAGTATCGGGTTCTTCAAGAAAGGAGTATATAAAATTTTAAAGAGTTGGTTATGCGCATGTGACACCCCTGGAGTTGCAGGCGTCCATAGGCTGCGATGACCATTTACCATCAGGCGGGCCGTACGCTTGTTTGCTACCGACAAAGTACAAAAAAACTAATAAATAAACTAATATAACTGTAAAGTTTATTTTTCGCGCCTAAAATGAAATGTCAAACGTCAACTTGACGTTTGCGCTCACGGTGCTTACGGCTGGGAGTGTGAGCACCGTGAGCGCCGTCCATGACGTCATCAATGACGTCACGACATCTCGTGTAAACGCTGTGAGCGTGAATCGGTCCGACCGTGAGCGCGCTCACAGCGCTGTGAGCGTGATTCGGAACACAGCCCGTGATTCGGAACACAGCCCGACTCGGCCCACGTTCGGTCATAGTTCGGCAGCATTCGGCAGACATTCGGCCACGTGTGACGTTTTCCAGCTGGCTGTCAATTCGGCTGTCATTGCTGTCATGTCATTATGTCACAACTTTTACTGTTCCCTTCCCCGACTTGAGTTTCATGTTTCATTCAATAATCAGTTCACAGAGAGAGAGCATTTTTGATTTTGAATCAGTCGGTGTAGCAGTCTAGCGTGGAGAAGTACTTATTGCTTTTTGCAGTTAGTTACTGCTGATATATAAATCTTTGTTTTAAACATAACAAACAGTTGCAGTGTACATCTTTCACTTTATTGACTACTTCGTTGTAATCCACGAATTTCGTAAGTGTATACTTTTCTTTAACTTTTATTAAATCTTTACTTTTTGGTAACTTAGTAACAGTAATTAACCATGGTGTAATCGTGGTATTCATGATCTTAATTATATGTATTTATATAATTCGGGATAGTGTTAAACTTCTGGCTAGATTATCGCTGGCCAATAATAGTAATAAGTGTAATAACATACATTGAACTGACGAAAACAATAAGGATGGTTCTTGTAAGTAACATAATCTAGTTAGGAAACTTACCGATTACCTACGCGATCAGTGCTTTTTTGCTGATCATTAAATGTCTTTGCCTGCCGTGTCCTATACATGACTTTGCATTTGCACGACAATGTAGTTCATTATTCTTATTGTAGTTAATTCATTACGTTCGGCATATTTTTAGCTCCCATGAAAATTAGATGTATTTTTTTTTATTTGCTTTCTAGACACTAACAACATTTATATTGACAAAACAATAATATTAAGTACTGTATAATTAAACTATACTATAATAGTCTAAAACTATTATTTATGAACTTTGAAATTATCTCATTAATTCTTCATACATAGTAATTGCCTATAAGTTATTACTACTTAATACAATACACATTACATTATCATACTCATCATCATATCAGCCAAACGACGTCCACTGCTGGACATAGGCCTCCCCCAAGACCGGTCTTGCGCCACCCGCACCCAGCAGACTCCTGCAACCGTCACCAGGTGGTCTACCCATGCTGCACCATTACATTATACTTTTTAGGGGTACCAAAGGGTAAAAACGGTACCCTATTACTAAGACTTCGCTGTCCGTCCGTCCGTCTGTCTGTCACCAGGCTGTATCTCAAGAACCGTAATAGCTAGACAGTTGAAATTTTCACAGATCGTGTATTTCTGTTGCCGCTATAACAACAAATACTAAAAACAAAATAATAATAATAATTAAGGGGGGCTCCCATACAAAAAACGTGATATATTAGCCCTTTTCATGGCTACCACTCGCCGAGCTAGATCTCAAGAACCGTAATAGCTAGACAGTTGAAATTTGCACAGATTACGTATTTTTATTGTGGCTACAGCAACAAATACTAAAATGAAATTAATAATAATAATTAAGGGGGGCTCCCATACAACAGAGTAGTTGTTGACGTTTTTTTTTTCTGGTACGGAACCCTTCGTGCGCGAGTTCGACTCGCACTTGGCCGATTTTTATAATGATTCGACTACCTAACATGTTTTCCTATATAAACTAATACTAGTATAAACAGTAATTTATTACCAACATAATTTAATAAGACTGCTTTCTAGCTAAATTTTACGTGAGAGGGACCAATGATAATAAACAGTACAGACATTTTCAAAAATACCAACACTACAAATAAAAATACATACATACATACATACATACATATAATCACGCCTGTTTCCCATAGGGGTAGGCAGAGATCACGGATTTCCACTTGCTACGATCCTGACATACAACTTTCGCTTCATGAACTTTCATAACATTCTTCATGCATGCGCGCCGATTTAGGGTACTCCTGACCTGGCCTTTCTGCAGAATGTCTCCGATTTGGTCGGAGTACGTTCGCCGAGGTCTTCCCCTTCCAACTTTTCCATCCACTCTTCCTTCATACACTCGTTTTGTCAATCTTCTTTCATCCATCCTCTCTACATGTCCAAACCATCTTAGCATACCTTTCTCAATTTTCGTCACTATATCTTCATTCACTCCACACCTCCGTCTTATAACGGTGTTTCTCACTCTATCTCTCAAAGTAACGCTACACATACTTCTCAGCGCTCTCATTTCCACTGCATTCACTCGACTCTGATGTTTCTTCTGCCACACCCAACTTTCACTACCATACATTAGTGTCGGCACCAACACTCCTCTATGCACGGCCAGCCGCGCCTTTTCTGACACTTTCTGGCTACTCATAAAGGCGTGAAGTGCCCCATTCACTCGATTCCCAGCTATCACTCTCCTTTCAATATCTCCTTCATGCTTACCGTCTCTCGTGAACAAAGTCCCCAAATACACAAACCCATCCACTTGCTCCAACCTCTCTCCATCTACAGCAATTTCACAAACTGTCATACACTCATCTCTTTCAAATACCATCACTTTCGTCTTGCTTACATTCATTTTCATTCCTTTTCTCGCAAATAATCTGTGCATGCTAGTTACCATCTTCTGTAGCTTCTCAGCCGATGACGCTAATAAAACCTGGTCATCGGCGTAGAGTAGACATTTGATAAGCAACCCATTCATTTCCAACCCACATTCATCGTCTTTCAAATCTTGCAAACAACTGTCCAGAAATAGATTAAACAGCCACGGTGACGCTACACATCCCTGTCTAACACCCTTTTCGATGCTAAACCATTCAGTGTAGGACCCGTTTACTCTCACGCAAGCAGAGGAATCCTCGTAGAGAGATTTCAGAGCTTGAATGAGATGGTCGCTCACTCCATATCCGGACAGTACCGACCAAAGTTCATTCCTCACCACTCTGTCATAGGCCTTCTCCAAATCCACGAACGCGCAATAGACCTTTTGACCTTGGGCCAAATATTTTTCGGCTATGCATCGTAAAGAGAAGACCTGATCCGTACATCCCATACCTTTCCTAAATCCCGCTTGTACATCCCATATTTTCTCATCGGTTTCTTGCATTACCCTTTCAATCAACACTTTCGCATATAATTTGCCAACGATGCTGAGTAAGCTAATGCCCCTGTAGTTCTTGCAGTCAAGTTGTGAGCCCTTTCCCTTGTACAGTGGCACGATGACCGCCTTGAACCAATCTTTTGGAACTATGCCGGTATTAAAACATAAGTTGAAAAGGCGATACAACTGACTTGCTACGACGCCTTGCCCAGCCTTCAGCATCTCGACTGAAATTCTATCATACCCCGCTGCTTTTCCTGGTTTCATTCCTTTCAAAGCTTTTACAATTTCATCCATACTAATACTACACTCCTCATGTGGCAGTGCATTATCATTCACTCCTGACGTATTTTCCTCTTCTCTCTCAAACAAACCTTCAAAATATTCCTTCCATCTCCCTAATATGCATTCCTCATCATTCAATAAACTTCCATGCTGGTCTCTAATCGAGGTTAGCTCTAAGGTCTGAGTTTTACCTCTGGCTAGTCGAATGGCTTTCCAGAAAAACTTTATGTTTGCCCGGAAATCCTGAGACAACCTCTGATCCATCTCATCATTCTGTTCATCTTTCTTTCTTTTAACTACCTCCTTTACCAGAACATTCAACCTTTTATAGTTACTTTTCCTTTCACTCACGTCTTCAAGCGTGGCTTTTTGACTTCTTTGGTCAGCTCTTATCGCCAACCAATCTAGCCACGCTTTCTTCTTCTCACTTACTGCCTTTTGTACCTCTTTATCCCACCATACATTCTTCTTCTTCTTCCCTTTGCTCCTTTCTTTCACACCACATACATCCCTGGCTGTACTTACAAGCTTATCTTTAAAACCATTCCATAGTTGATCAATCTCGCATATATCATCTATCTCTCTAAGATTTTCCTTTAGTTTATGAATATACTCATCAGCCACACTTTCCTCTTGCAAATTTTCTACTTTTATTCTCTCCAGAACACTAGTGAATATACGAGGTCGATGCCGCCATCCTTGAAACAGCCCTTTCATTCGGCTCATCACCAGGAAGTGGTCTGTATTTATTCCGGCCCCGCGATACACCCTAGTGTCCAGAACATTCTTCCTCAATCTTTCGTCCACTATCACAAAATCAATCATACTCTTTCTTACGTTCTCCGCCTCACGCGTGTACAAATGAATCCATTTGTGGGCAAACATTGTATTTGTCACAAAAAGATTTCTCTCGAGGCAAATATCTAACAAACTCTCACCATTCTCATTCACTCTCTCGTCACCGTGAGTACCCAGAACCTTTTCAAATCCATCTCGCTTTACCCCTACCCATGCATTAAAATCACCTAACATAATCAACCTTTCATTATCCTTACATCTACTTGTGACATCCCTTAATTCCTCCCAGAACTGTTTTCCCTCTTCCTGGGTCGACTGTGATGTTCTCGTACCCAGGTTTACAGGGGCATATACCCCAACAACAAAGATACGAGTCAGTCCTAATTTCATTCTGACCCATATTAATCTGGGACTCACGCATTCAAATTCATTCACACACTTGGCAATCCTAGCTGAAAGTATGACACCAACCCCCTGACATGCTCTGTCTGAAACGGTCACTCCAGACCAGTACGCTGTATAGGGTCCATGTTTCGTGGTGTCACACCCTTTCCGTTTTGTCTCATTTACACAAAGAACATCAATCCTCTTTTTATCCATCATCTGCCTTACTTCATTCATTTTTCCTTCCATTCCTCCTCCAACATTCAACGTAGCAAAACGGCACTCCGTGAGCCGCTTTTCGCCCCCACTGGAAACGTGACGTGACGGGTGGCGGACCGCGTCGCCGCCATGCGGATGATTTTTATTTTTTCCAATCTCCATAGCGTTCCCACGAGTAAATAGGGAACTAAAGGTCCATCACAGCAGAGCCCTATACTGTGGTAAGGTGGATTACCACTGTGCCCTGTGACCACCAACACAGACACCCTCCGTTCGACACCAGACTCCCCTCTGGCCATGCATCCCTTGGCACGGGTCGGCTAACACCTTGGATTAGGGGTTTTATATCGGGGTTTTCCTTCCCCTAGACAGGTTGCAGGCCAATGCTAACGAGGCCCATCTCCCCGGGTTGTATTTCGGAGTTACCTTCTCCTAGACAGGTTGCAGCCCAATGCTAACGAGGCCCATCTCCCCGAATAAAAATACATTTATATAAATTTGAATTGTGCAATTTTTTTGCACTATTCAAATTTGTCCCATGCTAACCTCAAAAAGGCTGGTTTTATGGGTTACTAGACGTTTATATGTTTAATAGATATACATAGAAACCATCCAAGAATCAGAAACAAATGTCATGCTCATCACAAAAATATTTGCCCTGACTGGGATTTAAACCAGTCAGCTTTATAGGCAGGGACACTGACCACTAGGCTAAACCGGTTGTCATTTGGTACTTATATAATAGATGTGACTGTAGTAAATGAATTCTCTGTCCTACTTAACGGATACATAGCAAAATGTGAAATTATCAAGATGTGCAGGCTACGCAAAAGGTGCAGATCGTAAAAGGTGCACTTCGCAAAATGTGCAGATCAAAGCCGCCGGACAAAGGGGTAGTTAGGTATGACAACGAGCGAAGCGAGGAGGAGTGTTAGTAGAACTGCGACCCTACAACGCACGAGTCGAACCAGCGAAGCGCGGCAGCGGCCGGCGAAGCGCCAGAACCGAACATTGTGGGATCTGCACTTTTTGCGACCTGCACATTTTGCTATCTCCACATTTTGCGATCTGCACATTTTGCGAGGTGCACCTTGTGCGATTTGGTCCACTGCTCGTTTTGCGACTTGAACATCCAGCTATGCAATATGCATCCTACTTAACATACACCCTACAAAACATAATTACAACCAAATTCATCACAACTTTATTTGAAATTAAACAAACAATAAGAAATAACAAAATAAATATATCTCTGTTCCATTACAATAAGGTTCAAATTCCAACATTGTGGGGTACAAGGATACTAATCCTGGTTATTACATAGGTCATTATTAATTAACCAAATTTACAGGAATATAAGTGTTAGTATTTTCCTTGTTGTGTACATTTGTGTACAAAATAAAATAAAACATTTTGTTTTTTTTTTGTTATTATTTTATTTATCAAATAATTGTGTGTCCAGTGTTACCTATCAGGTTTCCTACATGTATACAAGCAGAAAAGAGATAGATTGAGTCAGCCTAAATACACGTTTTTTATGAACACGCAATCAAATATGGTTGCTAATTAAGTAACCCAGCCTAATTAGACGCAGTCACGTTTTTTAATACATAAACAACTAATGATGTTTGACAATTAGAATTCAAAATTGTATAGTTATCTTTGGACTTGATGTACTAGGGTTATACTTAAAAATGTATGATTACTAGTCGTATTATCTTTTTTTCGTTCGGTTTTAAATGATATCAAAAAACTAATGAAGTTGTAGAGGTATTCTAAGCTTTGAATTAAAATAGATACCCCCGTCGCCTCCGCTCCGCTATCTCGCTCGAATACAGCGCGATTTTTTGGTGCGACGTCCCCCGACCGCGTTTGTTTTATCGCAAAACCGCCCCTGCCCCGCACTGCGTTGCACCGCGCTCTGTTCGTTTCAATCTTAACTCTCAACACAGCGCGTCCTCGGGAACTCTGGCGACCTTACCACTAGGAACGCAACACCACATAGCTTAAAAGCATGTAGCTGCTTTAATGCTCTGTGGTGTTCTGTAAGATGGAGAGATACTTCCCCAGTCGGGCTGCTCTAAATAGAGCGAGATAAGTACGTTAGTAGCGAAATACAGTTTTACTTCTGACTGTACATCAGATTCTAGTATCTCTAGTGTCTGTATCCATTCCTCTGCCTCCTAAACGGTTATACGACCTCAACATGACCTTATCAATCACCTGTGTAGAAACACCGTGTTTCCGACGCGCCCTGACGTCACATGTGGGTGTGTGTGTGACGCACAAGCGTCAATTTCAATTCTATGACCATTTATACTCATCTGTCATCTACCGGACCAGACACGACACAATAGAGTAAGTTACGGCAGTATATCAACTGGATTCAAGTACGTTGTCTTTTTCGCATCCAGTTCATGAGCGCAGTGGCTCGGGTGTGACGGACGTATTTTCCCCCACTTTATAGCCAGCCGATGTTTCTTTTCCTTCAATTTATTGGGTTAGCTATCATTTGATAATTGACAATATCGAGAGGAAATGACAAAAAACAACATTTTTTATGTTTTTGATAGGGTCAAACTGCCAATCCCACCAATGGAGCCCCAACTGACGGCCATGGGGCTTCGTAATACAACTCTCACAAGTTATCGTGGAAATATTTTGCTGGCCCGAGGTCTACAAAGGTCTTGGCTACCTCCCGTTCAAATTCAAATCAAATAGCCTTTATTTGACAATCATAATAACAATAACCATAGTTTGACATTAATGTTTTACTATATTTAATTACGGTTTAGACTTCGGAATTCGGATTGTCTAGCTTTCCAGCATAGGCGTCCCCGAGGGTTGTCCATTGTTCCCGATTAAGGAGTTTGCTCCTCCATGTGGCCTTCAGGTCGTCTTCCTATCTTCTTGGCGGTCTTCCTCGTTTTCTCTCTCCTTCCCTATGATACCTTGTTGAAGTCACTGCTTTGGCCCATTTGTTTTGTTTACATCTCAGTGTACGGCCTGCCCATTTCCATTTTACTTTTTTGATTGAATAAGAAACGTCTTCAACTTTAGTTTTCCTTCGTATAGTTTTCAAATTTATTCGGTCCGTTTTTTTATATTAAGTAAGCTACTTTCGATGTTATATTGTGTTGTTTCTATTTTCCCCGTGTGTTCCTTTGTAAGGGCGCATGTTTGGCACCCATAAGTCATACAGGGAAGAATCATCATCATCCTCCTAGCGTTATTCCCAGTACAGTTGCATCCTGGAGGATGCCTGGGGTCCGCTACCTTCATACAGGGAAGAATGCTCCCGTTAAAATTTATTATTTAATTAAATGGGTACTTTCGTTATTTTCGACGTTTATATGCAGTTAAACAACTTCTTTAAGCAATATACAAACTGTGATGAGGATGTGATTGTTTCCAATCCTCAATCACAGCCTCTCCGCTTTAAATGAGACTTTTGCTGACGCAATAGAGTACTTTTTTGCTTGTTTGGTTCAATTAATATCAGTTTGGATGGACCTTAAGCGAAAGGAATAGAGTTTCTTATTGTAATTTATATAGCCTCGGGTCAATGTGATCTATTTATACGCATAATGCAAGGAAGTCTTGAT
Source organism: Notocelia uddmanniana (assembly GCA_905163555.1). NCBI lineage: Eukaryota > Metazoa > Arthropoda > Insecta > Lepidoptera > Tortricidae > Notocelia > Notocelia uddmanniana. The sequence continues at coordinate 3,521,805 of LR991060.1, forward strand.
GATAACAAGTTTGTGGGTGCTCTTTCAGTGAAGCATTTTAATGAGTGGGCGGTTTTAGTCCTATTACGTACAGTCAACGTCATATAGTGCGTAGCAGCCAATGTGGCGAATAGTTTGGTACGCCATATATTTTGAATGGTGTACTGAACTATCTGGCCACTGGCTGCTACGTGCTATATGACGTTGACTGTACCTACCTAACTACCTATGTAGGATTGTTATTTCGATAACATGAAATAATATAATGAAATAGTATTGAAGCTAGAATGCCAGTTAAAATCAAAGGAAGAGTCTATACGTTCTGCGTCAGACCTGTCATGCTCTAAAAAAGATCATGAAGCCAAACTGCATACGGCAGGTGGGAGGGAGGTGTGACTAAATTAGATAATATCAGAAATTAGCTTATAAGATTCACTTTCAAAGTGGTTCCAATTCCAGAAAAGCTCCACGAAAGCCAATTGCGATGGTGTGGACATGTTTTCGGACCCGGGTATGTCCTTAAACTACTAAAGTTTTCTATTCATTTATGTATACTGTCGTGTATATGTATATTACCCGTGCAACCTTGCTTAGTTTGGACGAGGTCGGTTTATGTAAGATTTTCCCCAAATACTTATATATTTTCTCTTCCAGGACACAATGGAGGCCCTATCAAACGCGCTGCAGCCCTACAAGGAGATCGTGGGCACCATCGCGGCCGTGGTCACGATGGGTCAGATGTTCTCCGGCTCCTTCATGTGCTGGGACATCTACAAGCAGGGGGACACTAAGGGAGTCCCCCTTATGCCGTTCTCCGGCGGTCTGGTCATGTAAGTTATAAGCTAACTTGGCTAACAGTGTTGACACACTGCCGTGTGTCCAGATAGCACTTGTATAAGATGTCCTACTGCGAGACCTGCGATAACTACGAGCAGAGGGACACTAAGGGAGTCCCCCTCATGCCGTTCTCCGGCGGTCTTGTCATGTAAGTTATAAGCTAACTTGGCTAACAGTGTTGACACACTGCCGTGTGTCCAGATAGCACTTGTACAAGATGTCCTACTGCGTGTGCTGGGATAACTACGAGCAGGGGGGCACTAAAAACTATCTTGGCTGACACAGTGCCGTGAGACAATAGCACATGTATAAGATGTCCTACATCGTGTGCTGGGACAACTACGAGTAGGGGAACACAGAGAATTCCTCTCATGCCGTTCTCTGGCGGCCTTGTCATGTACATTATAATATCGCCTTATCAGACATCCTGCATCCTTACAAGGAGGCCGTGGGCACCATCGTGTCGTAGTCACGATGGGGCAGATGTTCTCAGGCTCCTTCACGTGCTGGGACATCTACAAGCAGGGGCACGCTAAGGGAGTCCCTTTCGTGCCGTTCTCCGGCGGTCTGGTCATGAAAGTTATAAGCTAACCTGGCTGACACACTACCGTGTGTCCAGATATGCACAATAGCACATGTATAAGATGTCCTACTGCGTGTGCTGGGATAACTACAAGCTGGGTAATACTGAGAGAATTCCTCTCATGGCGTTCTTCGGCGGTCTGGTCATGAAAGTTATACTTATAATATGCACAGTTTGTATAAGATGTCCTTCTACGTGTGCTGAGGTATATGGTAGGGTAAACATATTGTTACATTTCTTTGTAGGCGGCTGCACGGACTTTCCGAAAAATCGACCTATAATGGACTCTAAAAACCTTGGGAAGAACCTATCCCGTGCTTTACAGTACGAGTCTACGTGATTGCTATTCCATCACAAATAGTAGGTGCAGTACAGAAATTACTTTCGGTCCCGTTGCCGACAAAGATAAGAAACGCAGACATGCTTCCTTTAATAAAATGTGTTATCTCAAACATGCAATGGTGTTCGTTATGTTTCAGGGGCGCGCCAACGCCGGCTGGTGCAACGCGTGTTATTATTACTGAATCCTTATAATTTTCAAATTTTTCATTGCATTTTTGACAAAAGCACTATATTGATGGCCTGTTTAGCCTATAAATTGGTAGTGACACTGCCTCCGAAACTAGAGGCCAGGGCATTATTTGTGCATTTAGCACGGATATTTTTTCTTCGGTCTTGGATGTTTTCTATGTATTAATCTATACAAGTATGTATATCGTCGTCTAGTACCCATAGTACAAGCTTTCCTTAGTTTGGGACTAGGTCGATTTGTGTAGGATTGTCCCCCCAAAATTTATATTTATGTCTCGGCGGGAATGGCAAGTCGTGGACACGTATCTATAGTAAGTTTATAAAATAAACTTGTCCACGAATTGCATTTTTTTTCTGCAATAATAATGTATGGACACGAGTGTTTGTTAGTAAATCGGTAGTTTACGTGTGTACAGTCGAGGAGACGGAATTTTCGTCACTTTTTAGACTATTTCAATAATAAAATAAATCAACTTTACACCACACCTTGCCAAAAAGCGCGTTTTTTCGCACGCTGCGCGTCCGGAAAAACCAACCTTTTTGGCCAAGTGGTGACGTAAAATTGTGTACAAAGCCCTCTCTCGCATATTTATGACTCTCGCCTGCGGCTCGGGCCTCAAACATCTACGATATCGGTCTTTCTCTGTTTTACAACCCTTGTATCGTAAATAGCTATTATTCTGCAAGTAGGCCACAATGGCAATTTTACAAGTCAAAATCTACTAGCGTTTCTGACAAAGAAGACCACTGCCGAGATGAAACGCCGAAACTAATTCTACAGTCGCCATTTTCTCCCAAGAATATGCTTATTACAATGATAATACTTAACCTACTAATAATATAAGTAAATCTGAGTATGGATACAAAAAGGGGAAAAAATATTTACAATGCGTAGTTCGACAAGACATGTGATAGAATTAAAATATACATACCTATATGAATATTAATGCTATTTAGGTCTCTGGTTTTGGGCAATGCATTTCTGTCAGTTAGATAATCCTCGACCCTGTAATCAGCCTTTGACATCAACGATTTATTCAAATATTTTTTTTAGGGCTGGAAAGGGTATAAGTTAAATATATTAAAGTCCAAAAGTGACAAAGATGCAGTTTCATCGATTGTACAAGGAAAAATATGTCATAAAGGTATTAATATCCTTATACATTTTATATTCACAACACGAAGCATGTTTTACTCTTGTTTCATTTATCTCCACATGAATATTTAAGTGCTACATTCTGCTATAAACCTTTCAAAGAACGGTTCGTGGATTGGATAGGTTCCTGCGACCAAGCTGACACGCATAACATAATTCAAAAGACTTATTTTTATTTATCCGAATCCTCACTGGTAATTTTGTCAAATGGACAAATCAATTTAAAATGCTTTTAAGGGATGTCATATGTGTTAGATGTTAGGAGGTAATTATGCGCAATTGTACAAACTAGCTAGCCAACTGATAAAATAGGATGTAGCGAAAGTTGAACCATAGACATTGTTAGGGGTGTTATTCATAAACCAACTCGCCCTCACCTCTCAACTCACCTCACACCTTACCCGTTTTTATATGGAAAATGTAAAAAATTGACAAATGACATTTGACAGTTTCCATATAAAAACGGGTAAGGTGTGAGGTGACAGGTGAGGACGAGGTTTGTGAGAGAACGAGTAGTTACACTTTATTATCTCCAAATGTGTATTCACAGCAGAGATGTACTTTTATCAATAACCGGAAACCTCACCTTGTCCAATGACAATCGAAACAACATATGGTACATGTGGAATGAATTTTCGGCCAAGGCCGTTTACCAATCAGTAGAATTAGCACAATATCCCCAGCATGTATGCAAGTCGCGAATAATGAATGGTGTAAAAACTTCTGATAAGGAGTCGAAAAGAAAGAGACCATTTGTTTTCCGCGACCGATCGTACTGTGTGAATAGTATATACTATTACTCGTATACTATCAGATTTTTTTATCTGACCGTTACTAATTCATAGTTATGAAATCCTCTACGGAGTGACATTGAAATCATATCCCTATTTTCGGCATGATATTTCTGAATTTTACAATCTTGACGCAGTTTTTTCGCTGTAGGTTAAAAAAAAATGTGTGCTAAATAGTGGTAGATCACTTTGTCTGACTATACGTCGGTGTCCTGTTTGTATATTGTATGGTAATTTTGCTCCATACAAAATTGCGAGATATCTACGATTTACAGCGAAAAAGCTTGTACCTATGTGTAATTGGGGAACGAAAAGATTCTCCAGTTGTCGTCTTTATTTAAATTCCCTTATAGAAAAGTCACGAAAATTATTCTGCGACTATGCAAAGCGCTATAAGTGCGAAAGGGACAAAGATTTAGCCGGCGATATAGCGGGGTATTCTTAATAGGACTCTCGGTCATGATTTTGAGCAGCAGCACCATAGCTGGGAGCGAGATGTTGTGTTCTGGTTTCTCGCTCACGCGTATAGCGCGCCGCCGTCGCTGTGTGAAGCAATGATATTTTATAGCTATTTACGATACAAGGGTTGTAAAACAAAGAAAGGCCGATATCGCAGATGTTTGAGGCCCGGTCCGCAGGCGAGGGTCATTAATATACGAGAGAGGCCTTTCTGTTTTACGACCCGTGTTTTGTACACAATTTTACGTCACCACTTGGTCAAAAAGTGGGTTTTGTGGGGCGGAAAAACGAGCTTTTTGGCAAGGTGTGGTGTAGAGTACTTAAAATATCATTGGTGTGAAGTGGAACCTTTCGTAGAATGTCGGACATTTCATAAAATTGCCATTATATTTCGAATGTTCTTGCTATGACTGTAAAGTCGCTTTTTCAGTGGTGTAATTGGATACAACTCGCCCCGTTTCAAATGATTTTAAGTATAATACATGAGTTAATGATTACTGGTCGATTATTTTCAATTGTTCAAATAAACGCAAGGAGATTACAGCGATAGCGTAATATGAATGTAGGGGTATTGGCATAATATATATATCACTATTCCACTTTAGATTAACTTACTTATCTATTGATATTACTCCACGCAGACGTAATACTTATCTGGGAGACATCGCTTTTTATTTTAATTCGACGGACCGTAACAGGGGGACGACATGGAATCGGGCGCTTGAAGTCCAATTCAAAAAATGGTTGGTGACCGTCCCTGATCGATTCTTGTGATATAGACGTGATCAAAAACTTTGGGGTACTTAGCGAAATTTTTAACCGTCTACAAAAAACAGGTTCGTATGTTTGTCCACGATTATCTCGCGTTTGGCTGAACCGATTTAGATGCGGTCTCCAGAAAAGTAGTTGTTACATTCTGGGGTTTCGCTATACGAAGTTTGGTGATTGTGATTCATTAACAGATGAACAGATAAAAAGTCAGTATACATTGTGAGAACCGGCAAACTGTTGAATTTCATTTGATTTTGGCAAAAATAAGGATCGAAAACTATTATCATACATTTCCGAGAGGCCGAAGGGGAAAGGGCCGATGAAATAAAAGCATGTCTTAAATGGCTCTTAGTAAAAGTATCTGTGTACTACAGTAACACCAATAGGTCTGTAAACGACCTAACAGCGCGCAGCGGCCATAAACTCTGGTCCTTTGAAGTACAGAAATACGGCTAATTCAATATCATGTGTAACATTTATTTTTCCTAAAATTAAATTTATTAGGTAGGTTTTGCCAGTTACCATTGGAGCATCCAAAAAGAAAATTTGGCCTCACTTCCATTCGCACTCCTTACTGTCAGTCTGTCTGTTACAACCAAGTTGCTTTTACTGGACCTATTGAATTGCAATTTGGCACAAACTATCAAGAATTTAGAGCGCTCGTGGCCCAACGGCACCCGCCTACCGCGTGCGGTGTGCGAGGTTAAGCAATGTGGGCGCAGGTCAGTTCTTGGATGGGTGACCGCTTTGAGTGGTTACTAACTGACTCTCGTGCTTTGAAAGGCACGCTAAGCCGTTGATCCCGGCTGCAATCGTTAAGCCAAGTTAGAGGCCTTCGAGCGGCTTGCGAACTTCTAACAGTCAAGTTGCCCACTCACTTGACAAAGGGGGGTCGAAGTTGCACCGCGTCCGTAGGGAGTACCCACCGTTACCATACACAGAACCCCTGGGTGGTGCTAAAAGTGCAACAAAAACTGGCAACCGTACTAGTCTTCTCGAAAATCTCACGGTTCGTAAATAAATAACATACGATTAAAAAATAATTGAAGGTTGATTTAAATGAAAAAAATATCGAAACCTCTATGTCGTTTTTAAAAGCAAATCCATAGATACCCCACACGCCTATATAGTAACATTAAACTTTTTTGCATATAGGTATGAATGGAGTGCCAAATTTTACCTCAGATTCGCATTAAGAGACCTCTCGGATGCTCAGATATCGATTTTGAACGAAATCGGGACGAAATAAAAAAGAAAATCAATATGGCCGCCACTTTCACAAATTTTACCTCGGATTCGTATTAAGAGACCTCTCGGACACTCAGATATCGATTTTGAACGAAATCGGGACGAAAATGAAGAAAATCAATATGGCCGCCACTTTTTTTCAAATTTTACCTCAAATTCGTATTAGGGGACCTCTAGGACGCTCAGATATCGATTTTGAACGAAATCGGGTTGGAAATGAAGAAAATCACTATGGCTGCCACTTTTTCCAAATTTTACCTCGGATTCATATTAAGAGACCTCTCGGACGCTCAGATATCGATTTTGAACGAAATCGGGACGGAAATGAAGAAAATCAATATGCCGCCACTTTTTCCAAATTTTACCTCGGATACGTATTAAGAATTCTCTCGGACGCTCAGATATCGATTTTGAACGAAATCTGGACAGAAATGATAAAAATGAATATGGCTGCCACTTTTTCTAAATTATACCTCGGATTCGTATTACGAGACCTCTCGGACGCTCAGATATCGATTTTGAACGAAATCGGGACGAAAAAAAAGAATATCAATATGGCCGCCACTTTCACAAATTTTACCTCGGATTCGTATTAAGAGACCTCTCGGACACTCAGATATCGATTTTGAACGAAATCGGGACGAAAATGAAGAAAATCAATATGGCCGCCACTTTTTCCAAATTTTACCTCGGATACGTATTAAGAATTCTCTCAGACGCTCAGATATCGATTTTGAACGAAATCGGGACAGAAATGATAAAAATGAATATGGCTGCCACTTTTTCTAAATTATACCTCGGATTCGTATTACGAGACCTCTCGGACGCTCAGATATCGATTTTGAACGAAATCGGGACGAAAAAAAATAATATCAATATGGCCGCCACTTTCACAAATTTTACCTCTGATTCGTATTAAGAGACCTCTCGGACACTCAGATATCGATTTTGAACGAAATCGGGACGAAAATGAAGAAAATCAATATGGCCGCCACTTTTTTTCAAATTTTACCTCAAATTCGTATTAGGGGACCTCTAGGACGCTCAGATATCGATTTTGAACGAAATCGGGTTGGAAATGAAGAAAATCACTATGGCTGCCACTTTTTCCAAATTTTACCTCGGATTCATATTAAGAGACCTCTCGGACGCTCAGATATCGATTTTGAACGAAATCGGGACGGAAATGAAGAAAATCAATATGCCGCCACTTTTTCCAAATTTTACCTCGGATACGTATTAAGAATTCTCTCGGACGCTCAGATATCGATTTTGAACGAAATCTGGACAGAAATGATAAAAATGAATATGGCTGCCACTTTTTCTAAATTATACCTCGGATTCGTATTACGAGACCTCTCGGACGCTCAGATATCGATTTTGAACGAAATCGGGACGAAAAAAAAGAATATCAATATGGCCGCCACTTTCACAAATTTTACCTCGGATTCGTATTAAGAGACCTCTCGGACACTCAGATATCGATTTTGAACGAAATCGGGACGAAAATGAAGAAAATCAATATGGCCGCCACTTTTTCCAAATTTTACCTCGGATACGTATTAAGAATTCTCTCAGACGCTCAGATATCGATTTTGAACGAAATCGGGACAGAAATGATAAAAATGAATATGGCTGCCACTTTTTCTTAATTATACCTCGGATTCGTATTACGAGACCTCTCGGACGCTCAGATATCGATTTTGAACGAAATCGGGACGAAAAAAAATAATATCAATATGGCCGCCACTTTCACAAATTTTACCTCTGATTCGTATTAAGAGACCTCTCGGACACTCAGATATCGATTTTGAACGAAATCGAGACGAAAATGAAGAAAATCAATATGGCCGCCACTTTCACAAATTTTACCTCGGATTCGTATTAAGTGACCTCTCGGACGCTCAGATATCGTTTTTGATCGAAATCGGGACGAAAAAACAAAGAAAATCAATGACTGCGACTTTTTCCACATTTTACTTCGGAGTCATATTAGGGACCTCTCGGACGCTCAGATATCGATTTTGAACGAAATCGGGACGGAAATGAAGAAAATCAATATGGCCGTTACTTTATTCAAAGTTTAGGTACCTCGGATTCCTATTAAGAGTCCTCTCGGACGCTCAAATATCGATTTATGTCGAAATCGTATCGGACGGCACTGATTAATAAAACCATCTACAATACATTGAATCAAAAAAGGTCGTATCTTCATAGGGAACTCACGGCACTTCATGCACCTTTAGACCTTATAAGGAACTTACATGCCAAATTTGGTATCTCTCGAACCACCAGTTTGCGCTGTGCGGTGATATGTCAGTCTCTCAGTCAGTCAGTTATTTCTTGATATTTGGCACAATTTTTCTAAAGTTTTCATGACCACAATATTAAATTTCAAAACCGATAATAATCCAGCTAATCTTGATTCCCCATACAATCTTCGGACCCCAATTTCACCCCCTTAGGCGTTGAATTTTGAAAAATCCTTTCTTAATGCACCTCAAGACCTTATATGGAACCTACATACTAAATTTGGAATCTCTAGAACCACCAGTTTGCGCTGTGCGGTGATATGTCAGTCTCTCAGTCAGTCAGGTATTTCTTGAAATTTGGCACAATTTTTCAAAATTTTTCATGTCCACAATATTAAATTACAAAACCGATGCCATTTTCGTAATTAACGTCCCAAAAAACCATAAAAATGACACCCATATTAATATTTAGACATTTCATCCCCCTCGGACCCCAACAGAGGGGATGGTATTTCACGTCCTCCACGTGGGATTTTAAAATAATTGTTGTTTTCGTAATCAGCGATCCAATAAACCATGGAAACAACACCCATATCGATTTTCAGAATTTGTCACCAGATTTCCCCCTTTTAGGGGTTGATTTCTCAAAAAACCTGAAACACGTATTTACTCATTTATCGTTACCTGAAACTCATTTATCGTTAGAAATACTCCTGTGAAGTTTCGAATAAAATAATCCAGCTAATCTTGATTCCCCATACAATCTTCGGACCCCCATTTCACCCCCTTAGGCGTTGACTTTTGAAAAATCCTTTCTTATTGCACCTCAAGACCTTATATGGAACCTACATACTAAATTTGGAATCTCTAGAACCACCAGTTTGCGCTGTGCGGTGATATGTCAGTCTCTCAGTCAGTCAGGTATTTCTTGAAATTTGGCACAATTTTTCAAAATTTTTCATGTCCACAATATTAAATTACAAAACCGATGCCATTTTCGTAATTAACGTCCCAAAAAACCATAAAAACGACACCCATATTAATATTTAGACATTTCATCCTCCTCGCACCCCAACAGAGGGGATGGTATTTCACGTCCTCCACGTGGGATTTTAAAATCATTGTTGTTTTCGTAATCAGCGACCCATTAAACCATGGAAACAACACCCATATCGATTTTCAGAATTTGTCACCAGATCTTTTAGGGGTTGATTTCTCAAAAAACCTGAAACACGTATTTACTCATTTATCGTTACCTGAAACTCATTTATCGTTAGAAATACTCCTGTGAAGTTTCGAATAAAATAATCCAGCTAATCTTGATTCCCCATACAATCTTCGGACCCCCATTTCACCCCCTTAGGCGTTGAATTTTGAAAAATCCTTTTTAATGCACCTCAAGACCTTATATGGAACCTACATACTAAATTTGGAATCTCTAGAACCACCAGTTTGCGCTGTGCGGTGATATGTCAGTCTCTCAGTCAGTCAGGTATTTCTTGAAATTTGGCACAATTTTTCAAAATTTTTCATGTCCACAATATTAAATTACAAAACCGATGCCATTTTCGTAATTAACGTCCCAAAAAAACCATAAAAACGACACCCATATTAATATTTAGACATTTCATCCCCCTCGCACCCCAACAGAGGGGATGGTATTTCACGTCCTCCACGTGAGGTTTTAAAATCATTGTTGTTTTCGTTATCAGCGACCCGGTATATCATAAAAACAATACCCATGTCGATTTTCAGAATTTGTCACCAGATTTCCCCCTTTTAGGGGTTGATTTCTCAAAAAACCTGAACACGTATTTACTCATTTATCGTTAGAAATACTCCTGTGAAGTTTCGAATAAAATAGTCCAACTAATCTTGTTTCCCCATACAAACTTCGGACCCCCATTTCACCCCCTTAGGGGTTGAATTTTGAAAAATCTTTTCTTAGTGCACCCCTAGACCTTATAAGGAACCTACTACGTGCCAAATTTGGAATCTCTAGGACCAGCGGTTTGGGCTGTGCGTTGATATGTCAGTCAGTCAGTCAGTCAGTCAGTTTCTTCTTTTATATATTTAGATATCCGACTAAATTTGTTTTGGGACCTCTGGGTTTCAACTCCTTAGAAGTGAGGCAGTTGCGCGTCATTTCTAAGGAGTTGAAACCCACAGTTCCTTCCAAGCTTGCTCGTTTTTGCGTGTCGGGTTCTGCAGGGTGACGTGGTCTGCCCGGAACTGGTAGAGGCTTGTGAGGCCTTGTTGTGCCTGATCTAAAAGATAACCCTCAGGCCGCGGGTGCGGGTTCTGTTAGCAGTGCAAACGGTAGTACGGTGGCACATAGAAACTCGCCGGGGCCTGGCTTTTTTGAATGCGCTCCTGGTATCAGCACCGGAGTGTAACCCGCTAGCGTAACGATGGGCTACTGTAATAAATAAATAAACTAGAGGCTCTGTGAGCTGTACAATTCGCAAAAAAAAATTACTTTTTTCTCAAATTTCAAAATATGCAATAACTGACTCAACAAAAAAAAACTATATAATTAACGAACCTGCTCACAAAATTTCACCAGAATCGGCTGAGAAATGTGACCTGTAGGGGAGAACATCCGGATAGACAGACATACCAAAGATTTCTTGTCAAAAGCTCAAACAGAGACGCTTCGCTTTCCCGGTCAATAAATATTAGGCGTCAATTTTTTGCACAAATTGAACTAGTCCATAGTAAACTCAATAAGACTTGTGTCATGGGTACTAGACAACGATATATTTAATAGATAACTTTATATTTAAATAAATACTTAAACATCCAAGTCTCGGGAACAAACTGCTCACCACAGAAACAAATGCCCTTACCGGGATTTGAACCCGGGATCTCTAGCTTCGAAGGTACCAGACCAGGTTGTGTGTCAGGAATGCTTGAGATTTTGCGAAGCGATGGACAGAAGGCAGTTTAGGGTTTTAACGTGTTAAAATTAGGTTTTAGTATGTATTTTTAGTTTGATTTTGATTTTGAATATTTTTTTCTGCTATGTACTCGTATTTGATTTGGACAATAAAGTGGTTACTTGTACTACTACTCGTACTACTAAAATTGATGGCCAGTAGGGAACGGTTATTGGCGAGTAATATTCATTCTTCTTTATGATTATCCTTTCTCCACAGGGGAGTACTGAACTTGCAGTACGGCATGATCCTGCGCGACGACACGATGATCCGCGTCAACTTCTTCGGTATTGCACTCAGCATCGTGTACCTGAGCATCTACTTCTGCTTCACAAAGGAGAAGGTACGCAAGGAGGACTATACTTAGGTCTGAGTGGAGCGATTCATTCCGCGCCATTCATAAGGAGGCTCCCAAATTTTATCTCTGTATCGTTCAATTTTCAGAGCGTTGTTGTGCCTCAGGTACTGGTTAGTTTTATGCATCAGATTAAAATATTGGTAGCACCATACTCCCGTAAAACAATGATACAACACTGTCTGAACTCACAAATAAAAAAATCATGCTAAGTGTCTCTGTATGTGTAAATAAAATTGATGATTGAAGATGATAAAATTGAAGCCATGTTGATAACGTAGTTCTTGACATTATGATTTGGTTCCCTTGGTACGTTCAATTCATAACGAGTTTTGTAATATATAATAACAGTCCCAGGTCAACCAGCAACTCTAAGCATCATTTTCGCTATTAGCTTTACAATGAAAACCGAGGTTAGCAAGTTGTCATCGAACTGATTAATGCTTCTGTATAGATTAGTGACGAATCGGTAGCATTCGTGTTGACCTTCCATAAGACGGCTTACAGATTGTTTGGTGCAACAGGATGGGTTGCGACCATAGCAAGAAACATCTCCGGGTTAATATTTATAATGTCTGGTTTATTACAGGTCAAAGCGTGGATGGAGTTAGGTCTGTGGGGCGCTTTCACCGCCGGTGTGATCAGCTACGCCCAGATGTCTGATCCAGCGGTCGTGGAGAACAGACTGGGAACTATACTAACCGCCTTCATGTTCTATTTGATCGCGTCGCCTCTCTTCGGACTGGTGAGTTTCTGAGTTAGATATATGTGGTGTTTTCACAGGGGTGTGGTCGTGGAGAACATATTGGGAACCGTACTCGCCGCCTTCATGTTCTATCTGACCGCGTCGCCTCTCTTCGGACTGGTGAGTTGCCGACTTAGATCAGTGGTGTGCTTGCTGGGGTGAGGAGACTGGGGACTATCCTTACCGTCTTTATGTTCTATCTGCTCGTGTCGCCTCTCTTCGGACTGATGTGTTACCGAGTTAGGTCTGTGGAGCGTTTTCACCGGGTGGTCAAGCTACGCGATGACTGATCCGGCAGTCGTCGCGAACAGACTCGGGACTATCATTACCGCCTTTATGCTCTATCAGATCGCGTCGCCTCTCTTCGGACTGGTGAGCTCCAAGTTTGGTCTGTGGCGCGTTTTCACCGGGTGGTCAGCTACGCAATGGCTGATCCAGCAGTCGTGGAGAACAGACTCGGGACTATCTTTACCGCCTTAATGCTTTATCAGATCGGGTCTCCTCTCTTTGAACTGGTGTGTTACCGAGTTAAGTCTGTGGAGCGTTATTACCGGGGTGATCAGCTACGCACAGATGGTGGACCCAGCAGTCGTGGAGAACAGACGCGGGACTATCTTTACCGCCTTAATGCTTTATCAGATCGGGTCTCCTCTCTTCGAACTGGTGTGTTACCGAGTTAAGTCTGTGGAGCGTTATTACCGGGGTGATCAGCTACGCACAGATGGTGGACCCAGCAGTCGTGGAGAACAGACTCGGGACTATCTTTACCGCCTTAATGCTTTATCAGATCGGGTCTCCTCTCTTCCAACTGGTGTGTTACCGAGCTAAGTCTGTGGAGCGTTATTACCGGGGTGATCAGCTACGCACAGATGGTGGACCCAGCAGTCGTGGAGAACAGACGCGGGACTATCCTTACCGCCTTCATGTTCTATCTGATCGCGTCGCCTCTCTTGGGACTGGTGAGTTACCAAGTTAGATCTGTGAAGCGTTTTCACCGTGTGGTCAGCTACGCGATGACTGATCCGGCAGTCGTGGAGAACAGACTCGGGACTATCCTTATCGCCTTAATGCTCAATCAGATCGGGTCGCCTCTCTTCGGACTGGTGAGTTACCAAGTTAGATCTGTGGAGCTTTTTCACCGGGGTGGTCAGCCCTGCGACGGTCGTGGAGGGCAGACTCGGGACGGGACTATACTTTCCACTTCTATCTGGTTGCCTCGTCTCTCTTCGGTTTAGGGAGTGTAATATTGATAAGGGAGCATACCCAAACTACGTGACCAACTTTTTACAGTTTTTTACCCCCCTCTCCCCTCCGGTGACCGAGCGTAGTATATGCCAAGACCACCACCATCCCCCTCTAGTTTTCCCGTAGTATAATTTATTAATCATCAATTTGCGGAAAGTTAAAAAAAATTGCTCTATTTGTATTTTCTCATATATAGTTAAATTGTAATTGTATTGAAGTCGAAACTGGAGAAGTTTTAGTGGTGGGGTAAACCGTGGCGCGTGAGTCTGCTTCAATTAGAATGTTTCTCAAAAATATTCCACTAGCTACGTGACGAGAAGCTACCCCTCTCCCACCCCCGGTGACCAAGAGTGGTATTTTGCCGACCCCCCTGCCCCCCCTAAACGAGTCACGTAGTTTAGGTACGTTCCCTAAATACACAATCACGCGGCCTTTGAGCACTGACAGATGTGGTATAGCCTAATTCTAATGACTTTTTGTAATATCAGAGTGGCTTCTAATTTATCAATTTTGATTGTATCTAGGTAGATATATGAGTAATCCATTTGTCATGCAAGCTGTTAAAAAATGTTACTATTATTCCGGTAGATATGTAGTATAGATAAGGATTTATCTGATCGAGACACCGCCTTCCCCGCGAGGCATTTAAGCAATTGGAGAGGGTAAGAGTCTCGGTAAATATCTGGTTTTTACGCAAGAAATTCTAAAAGGGCCAAATATCACGATATTTCAGCAGTGAAGAATTCGATAAAACCTAACCCCTGTTACCCTTTTGTTTCTCTCTAGCTAGCTGAAAGTTCATCGTTCATTTGACATAGGAACTAATTTTTTACATAATTAACCCTAACAAATTATGTTTTTAACATTACAGAAGCAGATAATTGCCAAGAAGAGCACGGAAGGTCTGCCGTTCCCTATGATCCTGTCTGGTACCGTGGTCACCTTTATGTGGCTGCTGTACGGCATCATCCTCAAAAATAACTTCCTCGTCGTAAGTAACTAAGTAGTTTAAATTTTATGTGAACTTTAATAAGGTTTAAAATCAAAGAGTGCATTTGTGAAGTCTACATCCTTGAGTTCTTTTCGGCCGGGGACCAGAAACAAAGAGTTTCCTCTTTGTTATCTTGTAATTTGGGGTAAGTCACAGAACGTCATCTTATTTTGCTCAAATTTGGAACAGTCGCAACTAGAGACTGGGACCTCCACACAAAATCTCAGCCATAACTGTTACGTATGATAGTGTCCTGCACGGCAAATTTATCGCGAAAATAGGTTTTCTACTGTAGCTTGTTATTTTTGTTGTAACTGAGAGAGTAATTTTATATTTAACTATACAATGTATATTGTTTTGAAAAAATGACACCTCGCCGAGTTTCTTACGCCGCTCCTTCTCGTGGCACAGGTTTATTTTTCCGAACTGGTGGTAGTTTATTTATTGACGTTCATAGGTGCATGTAATATGCCTAATTTGAAGAATAAACTACTTTTACTTTTTTTATTTTACTTTTATGTGGTGTTGTGTTCCCGGTGGTTAGTAAGTCCGCCAGAGCTCCCGAGGATGCGCTGGAAGGACTTACGGACCTGCACAAATTTAAGTTTCTAGCAGGCAAATATGCGAGATGTCAACTATATGACATCATAGTCTGAAGTAAAACGAAAACAAGTATTTCAGTCACAAAACAGGAGTTAGTTTCAGTTAATCCTTACTTTCAATTGCTTGCCATACAACCGGTAACTCCGCCAGTATACTAGGAACCTTTGACCTGCCAGTGGCTACTCACAGGAACAAGGAATGTCACTTCGTATCACTTCTACGTATTTAAGTATGTATTTATCTATATAAGTATGTATATCCTCGTTTAGTACCCATACTCGTAGTACAAGCTTTGCTTAGTTTGGGACTAGGTCGATTTGTGTAAGACTGTCCTCTAATATTTATTATTTTATTTATTTATTACATAAATGTTGACTGTTGTTGTTGTCTTTAAGTCATTGTTGAGTGCCTAATGCAACCACCCTAATTGTTCCTTAAATATTTTTTATATCAAAATAGATTTGTCTCTTATATTTTTTGGCAGAAACATATAAATAAATAAAATAATAAATTCTTTATTTTCATAAGAAACACGTAGCATATATGATGTAGAGGATGGAACCGCCCGGTAAGCAATAATTGCCTGTATTGCCTGTATTGGGGTACATATAATTAATTTATAATACGCGTATGTTTTTTTTACAGCTACAAAACGTAGTCGCATTCGTCCTATGCTCGGCGCAGCTGTCTCTTTTCGTCATCTACCCGAGCAAACCCAAAGCGCAAGCCAAGGCGAAGGCGAAGAAGGCCGATTAAGCACACTAGCACAATTAATTAGATTGTAAGAGCCAGGCAGCAACTTTATTGTTATAGCCTTAAGGTTTCAATTAAAATAGCAAACAAAATCAACAAATCAGGAAATGAAATTATATTTACAAGCGGGAATATACTGTATGTTTTTAGATTTAAGGTTGAATTTGCAACAGTAAAGTGAGGTATGACTTCACTAAGATGATATAGCATCATAGTTTTGTATGTATAAACGTATATGTAAAAATATTATTTCCATAATTTTGCAACTTGGAGAACAGACTTTTGTAAGAATATTTCAGATGAATTACGTTTTACTAATAAATATCCAATATAAAATAGTATTACATATATTTTCGATACATTAGCGTCATATTACTAATCTATAGAAATCAAGCTGATGTGATTATGAATAAGGCATAGTTTTTAGAATGAAATGTGAAATCAGTTATACCTTCATATTATAAACAACACTGTTTATTTTTTTATATATTTTCGATAGAATAGTGGCATATATATTTCTAATCTATTAAAATCAAGCCGATGTCAATGAGAAGGCATAGTTTTTATAATGAAATGTATTAAATCAGGTTTGATCAGTTTTACCTTAATATTATAAACGACACTGTGGTTATTAAGTTATAGTTCAAATGGCAATAAAACGTCGCAATGCTGGACATCCAATTGTTACGCTTGTTCACCATCATTGTCGTGGAATAAGTTTTAACT
This sequence comes from Notocelia uddmanniana, assembly GCA_905163555.1. Lineage (NCBI taxonomy): Eukaryota > Metazoa > Arthropoda > Insecta > Lepidoptera > Tortricidae > Notocelia > Notocelia uddmanniana. The sequence continues at coordinate 3,538,769 of LR991060.1, forward strand.
GCGACAATGTCAAGCATTGGAATATTTACCTGTGAGTAATTGGAATATTCAGCTTTGAAAAGTAACTTGACAAATGACATCTGTGAAATATGAGAATATATTTTCAGAGTACAGTTTTGGGCTGGTAGGTACCGGTTGTGAGTGAGATTTGTATTAGATTGTACAAATGTATATTTGCTATTTTATACTTAGCTCGTAAGCTAGCATTCCGTTTCATATTATGTAAGAACAAATTAAATTTGTTATGAATTTAAAGACGCATTTAATGAAATATCATTTGTTTTACAGTTAGTTAATATTGTTAGTTAGTACTAACTCTCCATTTTAGATATTTTTATATGCAGATAAAGTGTTACTTTGAATGTTTATATGCAGATAAAGTGTTACTTTGAATGTTTATATGCAGATAAAGTGTTACTTTGAATGTTTATATGCAGATAAAGTGTTACTTTGAATGTTTATATGCAGATAAAGTGTTACTTTGCTATCACTTTACTCGTTAAAGCTTAGTTTACGCTAGGTCTTCAGACGAATCGGGTGGGAGGACTGGACGATTAATGTAAACTAGGGCTAGTTTTTCTGCAACTACACATACCCACTTTCAATACCTATACCTTTTTGAAACTTGTGATTCTGTTTGTGATTAATGTGTTATATTATTGTTGAGTGAATCAATAAAATATACATTTTAATATCGGTGTTCGTTTTATTCTCAACCTATGTACCTACACTACCTACAGTCGAGTTCAAAGAATTCCCATAAATAAATAAAAAATGACAGCATCCTTAATGCCCTTAATTATAAAGTGTTCATAAATTTTGATTAATTTGTCCGTGGACATATTTTCGCACTCAACTGTACCTGTGCGCCGCTTCTAGTGTGGTGTAAGTATAGGAAGTTAGTAAGCAGTCTACTGTGAAACGTCGGGAGTGCGACACAGATGGAGATCGTTGTCTCGACAATTTATTGGAATCAATATTCGTAGCAAGTTCGAGTAGTTACGAATTATTAAAAAAAACCGGCCAAGTGCGAGTCGGACTCGCGCACGAAGGGTTCCGTACCAGAAAAAAAACGCCAACAACTACTCTGTTGTATGGGAGCCCTCCTTAATTATTATTATTATTTGATTTTGGTATTTGTTGTTGTAGCCACAATAAAAACATAAAAACACAACAGACGGACGGACAGCGAAGTCTTAGTAATAGGGTCCTGTTTTTACCCTTTGGGTACGGAACCCTAAAAAACCATTTTCGGCACATCGAATGTTTGCTCAACCGACACAAAATTTAAACGATCATTTGTAGGAGCGAGACGCTTATTCACTGGTATTCAATAACCCGAAAGTCACAAATCCGGGTACATACTCATCACAGGACTTTATGAGGGTCAACGTGGGTCAGATACCTGGATGGGGTACCTCGATTCTTTTAAATACTAGATCCTGCGCCCTGTTTCTACAAAAGTGTCAAGGAGCCGGATGTGTCATGTCATGGATTTGCATTGAACAATCGATTTACGAGAGTTTACTTCTTTTCGACCGGATCCTTTTGGATAATCTCAAAATACTGGCCACAACACAGTAAATAACACATTCTATTCTTCTCCCAAAACGTCTTGAGAAGTCATAAATGTGTCAGTTATGTCAAGAACAACATCTTAAAACCATTTATTGGTCTATATTTATTTATTTTTACACATTTGATTCATACACAACATATTAAAATATCAAAAATATATGTAAATTGAATAAGATCAAAAATTATACCTAGTGTTCCTATATTTTATAAACAATGTCTTTGGTAGTGTTGTCGCGTAGTCCGCTGGCTCTCTACGTTACACAAAAGGCTTTAAAACGAAACCAACCTGCGGTAAGTTCATTGAAGTAATTGTATCGAAAACAACACTTAAAATTAACGTATGTTTTCTTCTTAGCCTCCTGAGGCCCGAACTTCAAAAATTGTCAACCTAATCTCAACCTTAATACATGTACAAATATAGTTTTCTTTTATGTAGTACCTATACTACACGGAGACTCAGGAGGTCAGGAGTTGTAGACTGACACGTTGTTTGACCCGCCTATTGTAGAAACCAATTCAATATACTTCTTGGTAGAAACTGTCGCAAATATGAACCGATCCCATTCGAACGCCACTGGGCGTTTTACACGATTATTATTACCTCATTACTAGGATGTTAAAATTATCGAGTTTGTAAGATTATTTAGATTTTGCTTCAATATTCACATGATACGTATCGTAATACAAGTATATATCGCATATTACTGTTTTTATTTTCTGTTTGTAACGTTTTATATGGGCCTCATAAGAAGGCTCAAAGTCAAGTCACCCAAAGAGCAATGGAGAGAGCTATGTTAGGAGTTTCTCTGCGTGATCGCATCAGGAATAAGGCCATCTGCAGCAGAACCAAAGTGACCGATATAGCCCTCCGAATCGCTAAACTTAAGTGGCAGTGGGCGGGGCACATTGCACGTAGAACCGATGGCCGTTGGGGCGGAAAGGTTCTCGAGTGGCGACCACGTACCGGAAGGCGTAGCGTGGGCAGGCCCCCCACACGGTGGACCGATGACCTGGTAAAGGTCGCCGTTGTCCGCTGGATGCGGGTGGCGCAGGACCGGTCATTGTGGAAGTCTTAGGGGAAGGTCTATGTCCAGCAGTGGACGTCTTTCGGCTGACATGATGATGATGATGACGATGAACGTTTTATTTGTGTGCGGTATGCAATAAAGAGTATTCGTATCGTATATCGCGTGATAATAATCACCGTGTAAAAGGCCCCATTATTCACTGCTGCTGCTAGGTAGGTATTAAATAGTTTCCCTGGTATGTTCGCAGTGTTTTCACCGACCGAAAGTTGGCCAGTATTCGCAAAAGGCGGAGTCCTTTCTTAGCGGAGCGAACGCCAATTTCTTGGAGGCTCAGTACTTGGACTGGTCGAAGGCTAAAGGATCCATAGATTCCGTGAGTTTCTACTGTGGATACTAAGAATAAGTACCTACTAGCTGCTGCCCACGATTTCGTAAGGTCGCGTTGTAAGCGTATAAATCATTAGTCTATAGTGGTCGGCGGTTAAGAAGTCAATCCTGAAACCTGTCATATACAGTTTATAACCTCAGTGACTTTTAGGTTATAAACTGTTTGGAAATTACAGGTGTCAGGATTGACTTCTTAACCGCCGACTACTATAGGTAGGTATACGAGTATAATATTCTGATGGTGATGAATAAGCTTCGTTACTCGAAAGTGACTTCAAAATTAATTGAGTAGTTTTTGCGATTTACACCACAAATAGGCAGCAACAGAGGCGGCGTAAGGTGGCCCACACCGTCCACGGCCTGGCGGTGCAAAGGGCCTCGCGCCTCACAGCCGAAATTTTATATTCCCTCGACTCCCTGTCGGGTCTTCTTGCACCGTACCTTGCCCACAGTAAGTTTAGGTCTTGAGCCGCCACTGGCCAGCAATGTGCTATGTTGTGCTTCATATACTTTTGACTACCGATTCCGATCTGCCCACCAAGCTTAAACGCTCTTATGTCGGACATACCATATTCATTAGTTTCATTACCTATACAAGTACATTTGATTTACACTTTACACAAATGACATTTGCTATGTACTTACAGCCTAATTATTAAAATACGTACAAGGTGCGGGTGGGGTGGGATGCCATTATTAGTTGTCAAAAATCGGATTTGCTACACAGAGAACCTTCTGTACGTTAGTACAGTCAACAGCGAAAGTAGGCTGTTGCTGTTGACTCTACTATTAATCATTCTGTTAAATCGGCAGTCTTCGTTTTTGACGACCAATATACTTTCAGCTGCAAAAGTGCAAAAGCCTATAACTAATAAAAAGCTGGTTTTACTGTACTTGGGAGCGAGCGCGCGAAATATATATTAAAATTAAATTGGAATGCGAACCTGTGACTAATCGATCCCCTAGTTGATATTCTGATTATGCTCATGTTATGTGTTATGTTCAATGCTGAGCTCTTTTTTAAACCTCGACGCAAAAAGAGAGGGGTGTTAAAAGTTTAACGTGTCTGTGTATACATGTATCTGTATATCTGTCTGTGGTATCGTAGCTCCCAAACGGATGAACCGATTATCGTTTAGTTTTGTTGTGTCATAGATAATTTTATCCCGAGTGTTCTTAGCCATGTTTCATGTTTAGTTCTGTTTTCAACTTTTCTAACTTGTAGTTATTAACTTAGGTACCTACTTCAAATGAAGCAAATGCTACTTGATGTGTGTCATTTCATATGATTGTATGTTTGCAGTCGTGGGACAACTTTTACAACAGCGTGTCGGGACCGCATCTGAAGATAGAAGAATTCGAAGATGAGTTTAGCCCGAGGACTGTCAGTGAGTATGCACTGCAAATTACTTGAAGACATTAATCTACTAAAGTGGTACAACTTCAAACAGTTTGAAAGTTCCTTGTTTCAATAGCTCGAAAACGTTTACTTTGCCCGATATAAAATGCTTACTTTGCCCACCAGAGGGAAAAGATAAAAAGAAGGCATCCGTTAGCAGCGAAGCGGAACAGAAAGAGAAGATTAAATTGCATTTGGCGGTTCAGCAGCTAATACGCAGCTACCAGGTATGTGGGGGGTCTAACCTATATTTATTATAACAGTAGGAGGCGTATTATGCTTCATCACTATCGTATCGTCGTGGATAAGATATGCGTCACGTTCTGACAAGTATGCGAGTGTGAGAGTGACGGGTGTCTTTAAGTGATAAAATGGCAAACATCATCCGCGCGCAGTAGACAAATTCACATTTGAGTACTTTATAAGAACAACTTCAAGTTCGCGACTTCGAAAATTGGTCACGTTAGAACACGGTCCATTTGTTGCGGACTTCTAACTATTTTGCCCTTTTATACATACAATTTAAGGAAATAATTTTATGAATTCATGTTTCAAAACGCCTCATGTATGTTTTTAGTGATTACGACGTTATCGATTAATACACGCGGATATTTATTTACTCTTAAACCGATATCATGTTGAGTTTAAGTAATTCAACACCCTTCCCCCTCCTTTTTTAACCCTTTTAATACTCAAAAGTTTTTGTTTACATGATCTCTTAGTAGACACCTACGTTTTACATTCCAATTTTACATCAATCTATTAGTAGTCACCTGCGTTTTAGATTCCAATTTTACATCAATCTATTAGCAGACACCCTAGTTTTACATTCCAGTTTCGCATAAATCTATTAGTAGACACTTACGTTTTACATTTCCATTTACGTCAATTTATTCGCAGCCATCTAAGTTTTGAATTCCAATTTTACATCAATCTATTAGTAGATACCTACGTTTTACATTCCAGTTTAAAATAAATCTATTAGTAGACAACTACGTTTTACATTCCAATTTTACAGCAATCTATTAGTAGACACCTACGTTTTATATTCCAGGTTTACATAAATCTGTTAGTAGAAACCTACGTTTTACATTCCAATTTTACATCAATCTATTAGTAGACACCTATGTTTTACATTCCAATTTTACATCAATCTATTAGTAGACACCTCCGTTTTACATTCCAATTTTACGTCAATCTAAATTCAGTTACAATAATATTAAATCTGAAGCAGCTGGCATAATGACATCCACTGTTTTTTAGGTGGTCCGTAAAAATAAATTGAAATTGAAGTAGTGGCTGAGCAGTAACAATTACATATCCTGCCCTGTTCAGGCACGTGGTCACCTGCTGGCGAAGGTGGACCCCCTGGGGCTGATGATACCCGCCAACATGCTGTGCAAATACCGCTCAGCAGGCACCGACATCGCGGGCCTCAAGAGCCCCATCGTGAACCGCGAGCTCGGGAAGACTCTACGTTGGTTGACCAGTATTCATTCATCACTTTTCTCAACATATACAGTAATATCTATTCAAATAGAGCATCTATTTGGATCGATTTAATTTAAGGCTATAAAAACTGGGCTTAACCACTATGTTACGTCTGTTCAAGATTTAGGTATTTAAGCACTACCTATTCCGACCACTGGGTATCATGGTGTTCGCCTTAGAGGAACCCTTGTATAGATTACTAGCTTTTGCCTGTGACTCCGTCCGCGTGGAACTCGTTATATTATAGAATTAATTGCTAATAAATTGTTGTAGGCGCGGGCTTAAATATCGCTCGTCCATACAAACATCTACCCCCTTTTCACCCCCTGAGGAATGATTTTCGGAATAAAAACTATTATATGACATACATATTCCCGGGGATTCAAACTATCTCTATACCAAATTTCACTAAATCGGTTTAACGGACCCGGGTATGTCCTAAAACTACGGCCAAGACCACCGGGGGATGGGCAGCAGCATCCCTGAAGTGCGGTGGAGATACTGCGATCGCCAAACCGCATGCCAAGCGTGGCGATTATGGCATTTACCCCCCATGGAATTGGGGGTGGCCTATGTCCAGCAGTGGACGTCTTTCGGCTGATATGGTGGTGGTTTAACGGTTTAAGCGTGAAGAGGTAACAGACAGACAGTTACTTTCGCATTTATAATGTTAGTATGGATTTGGGTAGGTATTTACTATTAATACTATTTAACCTAGGGTTATAAAAACTTTAAATTATGTCTCTGCTCATATATCACGGTGTACGCCTTCGTGGAACCGTTATATAGGTTATAGGTTTACGCGGGCTTGGTTTCCGCAATTTGATGTCATATGCACCTACTCGTATTTTGCGTGATGGGTTGTTGGTGCTACTCGTGCCAACCCAATGCTACCAGGAAGCCTAGCAGACCCTTAACGCTGCCGACGACTTGCGGCTGTCTCTTTATCCTCCTCGTGGAACCGTTTATTTAGTCGTACACATTGTAGGGTTCTATGCGCGGAAGATGTTTGCAAACACGACATGCACATCCATTAAGAGGTAGACCGCAGGAACGTCATTTCGTTCTTATTCGGGGCAGCCCATCCGGGTAAGTAACTTCACCTTACAGAAGACCGCAGCCACAATGACACCACCACTTGCTCTTGAAGCTCGAAATGCACAGAGCGGGCGCGGCGCGGACCCGGGTATGTCCTTAAACTACGACCAAGAAGACCACCGGGGAATGGGCAGCAGCATTCCTAGAGTACGGTGGAGATACTGCGATCGCCAACCCGCATGCCAAGCGTGGCGATTATGGCATTTACCCCCCATGAAATTGGGGGAGGCCTATGTCCAGCAGTGGACGTCCTACGTTAGGGCTGATATGGTGGTATGGATGGTGGGCGCGGCGCGGAGGCGGTTTTGCTTTTTTTATCTTTCCGAAATTGTAGACTGTCGATTACTGTTTCATATTTCACACGCGCCGCCTCCGCTCTACCGCGCTACCGAATACCGCGCAGTGTTTTTAGTGCGACGTCCCTCGTACCGCGTTCGCTTTACCGCAAATCGGCTCCGCCCCGCAACGACGCTGCGCCGCGCTCTGTGCTTTTCAAGCTAATAATTTTGTTTAAATTACAGGAGAAGAGCATATGGATATGGAGTTTGAACTGCCTGAAAGAACGTCCATAGGAGGAAAAGAAACAAAGTTAACATTAAGGTATCTTGCCACGGATCGTATTCCTATAGGTAGGTAAGGAAGCTAGGGCACATCGCTTACCAATATTCCGCAGTGTCTCAAGACGAGAGTTAATCTTCACCAATGTGTGTTGCCAGTGATGACGTATGTATGGCACTGAAACGTGGTCGCTTAACTATGGGCATAAGGAGGCTCGAAGTCACCCAAAGAGCAGTGTAGAAGGCTATGTTAGTAGTTTCTCTGCGTGATGAGGTCATCCGCAGTAGAACCAAAGTAACCGATATAGCCCTCCGAATCGCTAAACTTAAGTAGCAGTGTTCTATAGAAATACCACATAATCCAATCATACCCCGATGAGTGGGTTTATTCTTTATATTAAAATAGTATATAGTAGTACGAGTATATAGTATCCCATCAAAAACATAAATGTGAAAATGGGAGCCAAGTTCAATATTAAGAATATGCCATGCTTGGTTGTCATCTTCACCGACAAAAGAATTGAGATCTAAATGGGTGCCAAGTTCCGTAGATTCTCTGAAATAGTGGCAGTCTGAAAGTCTGGCACTACATTGTTAACAGTAAACTTTCATTAGGTACTTTTGGCTCATTTTAGAGCGATCTATGTCCCCTTCCTTGGGGTCTCTTCACTTAGAAACGAATTTTTTGATTTCATGAGTTAATCTCACAGTTTTCCTTATTCCAGGGAGATCATAAATCGTCTCGAGCACGTGTACTGCGGTTCAATAGGTGTCGAGTACATGCACCTATACGACGTGGATGCTGTGCAGTTTCTTCGCGACCGCTTCGAGATGCCTGGAGCATACGACCACACCGTCGACGAGAAGCGGCTCATCATGAGGCGACTCACCAAGGCTGTTTTGTAAGCTAAAACACCACCCACCCTACTTTTTGTGTGTGCTACCACTGCCACACATCTTATCACGAGACTACTAGCAGTCACCAAAGTCGGCACTTTATGCGACCCAAAAAACGAAGCAACGTCGAGTTATATATAGTCCACGATCTGTCAGCGAATAAATTGCGCATCTCGGGACGATTTCAAGAAACCCAGTTTCTACAAAAAGTAGGAATGGTAGGTTAAGAGTGCTCGTGGCCCAGCGTCGACCGTGTGCCGCAAGGTTAAGCAACGTCGGCCGTAGGGTAGACTCTTGGATGAGTAACCGCTTTGAGTGGTTACTAACTGAGCGCTCCTGTGCTTTGGAAGTCACGATAAGCAGCTGGTCCAAGCTGCTGTATGATAGCAGTCGATAAACCAAATTCGTGCCCTCGGGCTGCTTGAGAAATCTTCTAACAATCAAGTTGCCCACTCACTTGATAAGCCTAATCCCAATAAGTTCTGGTACTTATACCCCTTGGGTTGGACGGCCAGTTGGCAGTCGTTTCCGTAAAAACTAGTGCCTGCGCCAATTCTTAGGATTAGGTTCCGGACTCCGGGATGGAACTAACTTTACTGGTAACTTAACGCTAGGAGAATGATGATGTTGAGTAGACGAGAGACGGCCCTTGAGTCACAATGAAATAAGGTGAAATGTCAAACTGTGAATGATTATGAAACCGGATTTCGACAGTTCGACACCTCGATCTCTAGCCATCCTGCTGCCAGCTCATACATAACGCAGGGTTTTCACCTCTTTCATCATGTCATGCCCAGAATTGTTTTTCAGCCTTGAGAAATACTTCGCGACCAAATGGCCGGCGGAGAAACGCTTCGGTCTGGAAGGCGGCGAGAGCATGATCGCGATGCTGGAAGAGATCGTGGACACGAGCACTAAGCTCGGCGTGGAGTCCATTATAATTGGGATGCAGCACAGAGGTTTGCAATATACGTAAATATTAGATCTACTTTCCGTCGGCGTTTTAATAGCCTTTTATCTATGCCTTATCCAGGAAGTTCCCGTTCTGCTAGGGACTGGAAATACGTGATTCATTTGCACGGATTTTCTCAATTTGTGTTTTTCTCAATCCGTCTTGAAACTGATCGGTTTTTCAACAATTTCGGTACTTATCCTAACTCGACAATCGACAGCAACAACTCTGTGCTTTTTATCATAATATAAGAATCAAATTGAAAGTCACGATATTATGAAGTTACATTTTAGCAATAATTAATTATAAAGTCCTACTGTATTGATTATTTGCTTGGAAGTGTTAAGTATGGGCCATATTTTTCGACTTTCAGGTAGATTAAACATGCTGGTGAATGTATGCCGGAAACAGCTAACGGATATCTTCGCTCAGTTTAAGCCCATGGAACCTAAAGAACCGGTAAAAAAGACTTTCCTCCTTTGCTTTCAAAACTTCAAACTTTCCAAATTCACCTTACAGAGTCTACTAAATTTTCAACTTAGACTTCAAAGTTTATTCATTCTCTTTTATTTAATACTAGTTTTATCTAGAAGGCACCCGAGGTCCACTCGATTTACCCAATCCCTAGATTTTTCAATTTATCCGAACTTTTAACCTTGAGTGGAAAATTAACCTATCCATATTGAGTTTTGTTGTCCAATTTTGTTGTGTTACGCCAGTTCTTTTATTTATTGTTCGATGTGTAGTCTCAGATATCATCTAGATATACTAGTTATGCAATCCTGACCAAAATATTGTTCGTAGGGATCCGGTGACATCAAGTACCACCTGGGCACCTACATCCACCGGTTCATCCGGCGGACAAACAAGTACATCAAAGTGTCGATGAGCGCCAACCCCTCCCATTTGGAGGTGGTGGGTCCCGTGGTAGCCGGGAAGACGAAGGCCGAACAGTTCTGGACGGGGGACCGTAGGGGTGACAAGGTGAATACGTCCGTTATGGAGGAGTATAGAGCACGTTAGAACGGCAGGTAGACTCTTCTTCTTCGTCGTTACACTCTTGTCAGAGTCGTCGTGGCCGTTACGTTGTGGGTTGCCACGTGGTCTTGTGCCCTCAACTCTGAGGTTACGACAAACAATGGACATGTACACCAAGAGTAGACGCGAAAGTCACTTTACAAGAAATTTAACCTCATAGAACCCATTATCAGACCTCATTTTCAACAAAAATTAAGCAATCCATGGTACGGTCACCACCATCACCACTAGGCGTGCTGTACGCTTGTTCACTACCAAGATGATTATTGATTAGGCAATGTGTTTAGCTCTCGATTAATCTGAATCTCTCAATCAGACGATGGCGATCATAATGCACGGCGACGCTGCGTTCTCTGGGCAGGGCGTGGTGTACGAGACGATGCACATGGGTAACCTGCCCGGCTTCACCACACACGGTTCCATACATATCGTGTGCAACAACCAGATCGGCTACACCACTGAACCGCGGTTCTCTAGGAGCTCGCCTTACTGCTCAGGTACTTCTTACTTTACTGCTGCTGTTTTGGCTAGCGATCCCGCGCGGGATAGATTATCCGCCACTTTATAATTAGTTCTCTTAGAAATAGATGACTTCAGTCCATCTCGCATGCACTTATGCAACTAGATAGTTTGTGTACAGTCACCAGCATTAATATCTACCAAAACAAAGGCGGTGAAAATATCTGACACGTCCTAACAGCCCTAGAAAGAGGCGTGTCAGATATTTATGCGCGCTTTGTTGTGGCAGATATTGGTGCTGGTGACTGTACGTATTTACCAAATCACCATAGGTTTTCTTTAGAAGCACTTTAGTAAGACGCACTCTTCCGCTTCACAGCTACTACTATTGTTGTGTAAAGTCAAAAACCCGTCCGACAAACCTATGCCTCTGCTTCCTAAAGAAACCTGGAAGTAGCATTTTGGGTGACTTCCATGGCCGCATTATAGGCGATGTTGCAAGATTTTAGTGGACAATTTTGACACGAACGTTATTAATATCTATTCACTACAATATATCCCGAAATGGTCCCCAAATTTGTAAGAATGTTCGGAGAATAACCCAAGTGTCAAAGATCGCAAAGCTAATAACACGTTGTTGCATGAAGCCGAAGATTAAACCATAAATAAGAGTGTAATGTACTGAACACCAACAACTTGAACACCATGATATTATACTCTCGCAATCAGCCTAAAATACGAACACATCCGCTTTTTTCATCGCCTTCCCGCGCATGATTCCTTTGTACTTTTTAACAGACTTCAAAAAAAGGATGAGGTTCTCAATTCGTGAGTATGGACACAGATCAAAGAATACTAGTATTATGGAAAAGTTTGGAGTCGGTGTTTCTTTGTTAAAAATTGTCTTGTATTCTATATTTTTCCTACAGACTGTGCAAAATGCGTGGACGCGCCCGTCTTTCACGTGAACGGAGATGACGCAGAAGCGGTCGCTCACGTCGCCCGCGTCGCCATCGAGTACCGCTGCAAATTCAAAAAAGATGTTGTCCTCGACCTTATCTGCTACCGCCGCTTCGGTCACAGCGAGGAGGACGAGCCAATGTTCACACAACCCTTCATGTACAAGAAGATTAAGAGTATGAAGACCGGTAGGATACTTTAATAACTAACCGTGACCGGTGAGGCGTGGGCCATTGATTAATGGGGACATTGCTGGCTCATTTGATTTAAAGCTTGCTGCAAGGCTTGTTGGATAATATAATGTTGTGAGTTAGAGCTCACTCGAGCCTTATTAAAGACTCGAGCCGTCAGGGCCTACGCTAGTCTTCTCAGTGCGGTAAAAAGCTAGTTTATGCTGCTGCTGCTCGAGTCTTCAAGACTACCTGAGTTGAACAACCCAACACTATTGCTAGAGCTGTTGATAGTAAAACTTTAATGTAAAATGCCCATGATCTATAGCTATTCACTAATAATGTATACCCAATCCAGTGGACCAGAAGTACCGTGACAAACTGAAAGAAGAAGGTACAGTAACGGACGCTGACATCAAGCTCTGGGAGAAGGAGTACACAGACACGTTAAACAAGCACTTCGAACTCGCTAAGAAGGTCACCAAGCTCAGCATAATGGACTGGATCGACACGCCGTGGACCGGCTTCTTTGAGGCAGTGGATCCAAAAAAGGTATGAGAGCTTTTTTATTGGGTTACTTGGTTTAACGCCGTGACGGTAGCATACAGCTCATGGCTTGCCTAATAGTAAGTGGGCACTGTACGGTAAGGATGATCTTATCTCATTTGGAACAACACTATATGCTCGTACCAACAGAGTGAAAGCGCGCGTGGTCTTATGTAAAGTGAAAATACTTCTACAGTTGTACTGCAACTTTCATAACAACATTTTTTTTTTGTATAAAAACGAATCTGATTAAAGATCAGGATTTTATCGGATTCAGTTTTACGCTAATAAAGAAAGTAATAAAAAGCTTGCTGCTCTCACGCACGGAGAAACCCATTAAGACATTATAGTGTTTTAACCAGATCGAGCCAACCGGCATCTGCCAGACCACCATCAATACAATTTCCAAGCATTTCTGCACACCACCGGAGCCCTGGGCCTTCGAGTTGCACAAGGGTATTGCTAGGATCTTGCAGAACAGGGAGAAACAGGTATGCTTCATATGGTTAAACCCTAAAGTTCCCACCCCACTCCTCTCTCACTTTCTTGTTCAATCCAGTTCTTGTTCCTCATGACGAGATACCGCCCCAAGAAAAGACCATGTGCCAATCGTGTTTATATGTGATCCCATAAACTGTGGTATTTAAGGTATCGTCTCACACGAGTAAACGTAGAAATACTGTAGGCGTATTTGAAAAGAAGAAGGATTTGCTGAAAGCTGCCGTGTGAAAAAGATCCGCGATACTACTATTGACGGTGGTGGTGGTGGTTAGACACACGGATATGAGCTTATAAGAAATTAGGTTCAACATTAAGAATAATGTTGAGACTGTTAAGGTTTTCAATGTAAATTTGATGAGACTTTGTCGTATGGTAGGTGAAAGAAGGCATAGCGGACTGGGCGATGGGTGAAGCGTTGGCTTACGGCTCGCTGCTCCGGGACCACATCCACGTCCGACTCACCGGCGAGGACGTGGAGCGAGGCACTATGGCACACAGGTACACCTCGAGTTTCGTTGATAATCATTATTTTATTTCATCCGGCTCAGGATTCGAATAAGTACAACTGGACAAAAAAGGACGAAGACCGTTTAAAAAACCGGCCACGCACAAAGAAGGGTTCCGTACCAACACCTCCTAATCTAAATTTAAAACCACTATACAATATATTGAATCAAAAAAGGTCCTATCTTCATAGGAAACTCATGTGCACTTACGCATTTTTGTTTGGGCAAGACAGTTTTTCAGCAATAACTCAAAAACCGTTAGACCTTTGTTGTTCACACCAAAAATCGTTAAAAGGATTTATTATTGTACAACATCTTGTTTTTTCAGAATTTTAAACTTCATAGTCTTCGATCAATAATAAACCTAGATACACTATCACCTGCAAATTCAAGTCGAAAAAGTGTCCGAATTTCATTGCGACTGTGTGCGTGTATAAGAGACACACAAAAAAAAGTAATGCGTTTTGTACCATTTACTTTTATTCGATATTAAGCCTTACGTCACCGACATAACGTTTTATTTTGAATGATAATGTTTGGCGGTTATAACATTACAAAATGCACGTATCGATTGTGGAAAATTTCCACAAAAGTCCGCATTATGTTAACAGATTGTACACCGTAAATCAAGAGAAATTAGGTTCAGTTTCGTTTCTGTTGATTTTCCACTGATTAGATGTCAACATTGGAACAGAGGCCGTATCGTGTTCCGTGGAGTCGAAATTGTTTTTTTTTTAATAGGCATCGGTGGAATACAAGCATACGACTTGTCAGGTGGTAACGTCGATTTATACCAACACGACCACTTTAGCTTAGTTGATAGCGACCCTGTCTGTCTATTAAGCAGGAGGTCTCGGATTTGATTCCCGGTCAGGGCATTTATTTGTGTGGTAAGCAATTGAGCATAAATATTTGTTCCTGAGTCTTGGATGTTTTTTTATGTACCTAGTTGGTTACTAAGTTCTGTTACTCGATTTGCAAACTCTTTTCTTGCGTTAAAACAAATGCTACCGAAAAAATAAAAAATGACATATAATGGCGGGTTGTCAGTTATAATTTTATAGCACACACAACACTTATCTCGTCATATTTATAATGGATTGGGGTCTAAAAGAAAATCGTGTCGCTGTAATTGCGTTGCACAAATACGGGCATCCGCCAAACGTGATTTTGAAGTTGCTTCAAAATCTGAAAATCAACAAACAATTCGTTTATCGTACCATTAATAGGTACAATAGTACCCTGAGCTTTGATGACCGCAAGAGGTCTGGAAGACCACGCACCGTTCGGACCCCAGCTCTAATAAAGGCAGTGAAGGCGAGAATCGCAAGAAACCCCGTTCGGAAGCAAAAGTTGTTGGCAATTCAGATGTCTGTGAAGAGAAGCTCCCTTAAAAAAGTTATCAATCAAGACCTTAGACTACACGCTTATCGTAGACGGAAAGGTCATTTGCTTAATGGACGATTGAAGACTATGAGGCTGAATAGAAGTCGCGTGCTACTGAAGCGGTACGCACAAAATGGCCACCGAAATATATTATTTACAGACGAAAAAATTTTTACCATTGAAGAATGTTGTAACCGCCAGAATGACAGAGTGTATGCAAAAAACAGTCAAGAAGCGAGTGTAGCTGTTCCGAGAGTGCAACGAGGCCATCATCTTTCTTATGTCATGATTTGGTTAGGTGTGTCATACTCAGGGTTAACACAGGTCCATTTCTGTGAAAAAGGTGTCAAAACTAGGGCTAAAGTTTACCAGGAAACCGTTCTGGAACCAATAGTGAAGCCTTTAAGCCACTCTCTATTTCAAAACCAGCCCTGGGTCTTTCAACAAGACTCAGCCCCTGCGCATACGGCAAAAACAACTCAAGCCTGGTTTCGAAGCAACAAAATTGACTTCATTGCCCACGAAGACTCCCTCCTCCGGCCCGGCCCTCCTCCAGCCCGGACCGCAACCCCCTGGATTATGCTATATGGCAGGTTATTGAGGAGAAAGCCTGTGCTAAACCCTATAAGTATGTATTTATGTATATTTATATATAAATCTATATATATTATGTTAATATGTATTTATTTAATATTTCTTGTGAGATGTATGTATGACTCTTCTTCCTGTACTCTTGCACTACCTGTTCATAATTTTATTTTGATAACTTTTCCTGCTACCCAAAGGTTGTCTGTAAGAGATCGCTTTAAGCGATAAGACCGCCTGTTGCTACCATTACTAGTTATGTAAGTTTTTTTTTGTGTAACATTGTTCTCTTGTGTGGTGCAATAAAGCATATTTATTATTATTTATTATTATTATTAAACCCCACACAAATCTTGACTCGCTCAAGTGGGCCATAGTCAAGACAGTGACGGAATTAGATATGACAACCGTGCGTGCCGCTATTGATGACTGGCCTCGTCGTCTGAAGGCCTGTGTTCAGGCCCAAGGAGGCCATTTTGAATGAAATTGACAAATGTAAATCCTGATTGTGTGTACTTCATTTTAATATATAATTTATTTAACTTTCGTTAGTATATTTTATGTAGATAAGGATTATTACAGTAACATAACTTAGTAACCAACTAGGTATTTAAGTATGTATTTATTTATATTTAAATATAAGTAGTATATATTATGTAGTAGCCATATTACAAGCTTTATTAAGTTTGGGACTATGTCGATTTGTGTAAGATTGTACCCTCATATTTTATTTTTATTTTCATACCATATAAATCATCACGAACAATTTGCTTTAACTAAATGTTACAAAGGCATTTTCAGAAATAAGTGTACCCAATTAGCGTGAGTTGTTAAAAAAGTTAATCAATGTCAGTTTAGTGGCAATTATTAAGAAATAAATTTAAATGAAAACTGAATACATAGTTTATTTTTATCAGTTATATGCGTTGTCATAAAACTAAATTCTGAAAAGTGACAGGAACAAACCACGCTGGAATCATTTGGTTTAAAATATTCTTCACCTCTTTCTTTAGCTATAATTTGCCTCCATTTATCTCTCTCAATTTCATTTTTTGGATATCTGTAACAAGGTTAATAGTAAGTTAGGTTAGTAAGCTACATGTAAGTGAAAACCGTATCAAAATGAGTAAAAAAGTTTTTGATTTAAACAGTATACGTACTGAGCAGAGCGACATGTCAGACAAACAAACTGTTACCACCCGATTTTGATATATGAATAAAGTAAAATACAAATACACTCCATACATAATTATGTGTGTACAATAAAAACAATACATGTAAACTTTCGTAAAAAAAGTTTTCAGTCTGCGACTCCTTTCATTCGAAATTTTACTATAGTCCAATTCGTCCGTTCTCCGTTTCGTTTCAATATACGACTAACTCAACGTGAGGGAAAGAGACAGCAGCGTAGCTGGTTGGCTGTTTGAGTATTTAAAATATTTTTTATAAGCGTGTTATAGCCTGATATAACTACAAATTCAATAAATTATGAAACTTTAAATAAATACTCATCAAAAATACGAAATTCCATCCTTTTTTAACGTCGTTAACGTGTTGTTTTTGCACTTTTTCACGGAGCACTTAGGCATGTTGACTCGCCGATGGCTAGCGCGCGACTGTGAACGCAAGAGTGCTTAAACGGAATTTAAGCACTCTTGAGCGTGGACGCCGTTGACAGGCAAATAGTGTATCTAGGTTTATTACTGATCGAAGTTCATAGTTTAGAAATTAGAGGGGTGGGGGGATACACTTTTAATGACTTTGACAGCTAATATCTCACCAACGGTTGACTTAAATGGAAAAGTTTTCTATATGTCATTTTTGAAGGCCTATCCATTGATATCTCACACGCCTATGAGCATTAAAAACAATTGCCCCCCTTGTTACATGTATGGGGTGCCCCGCCAGTTTAATATTTTTTTTCGTAATTTCACATAATATTTCTATAATGTTCATAGCATACACCTTCATACCAAATTTCATAATTGTAGTGCTCATAGTCTCCGTCTCCGAGTAAATCGACTGTGACATACGGACGGACGGACGGACGGACAGACATGACGAATTTATAAGGGTTCCGTTTTGCCATTTTGGCTACGGAACCCTAAAAACCGCGTTCAATTAACACTGCTATTTACTTTTTGAATTGGTAGTATAGGTTAGTACCTACTGCCACCTGTGTGTGTACTGTTTTCCCGATAGCGAAATTGATAAAGACTGAACAGTGTTAAAGACGAGGAATCTGCATTTATCCACGCCTTAAATAAGCTTGACTATGGTCTTCTGTAAAGTTTACCTACCTCAAAGTAGCTATTCTAAATTTAATCACCTTCTCGGGGGCTTTAGATATGTGCTAGAAAAGTCGGAAAAATATACTTTACAGTACACATGGTGCTACTTTACCGCACGAGTGCGATAATCAGCAGATTACATTCATATGTCGAAACTTTAAAGAGCCATATGTACTGTAAAACGTTGTACGATACACGTGCGAATAGGTAATTCGCAACTCGTGTCGATTTAAAAACACTCCCTTCGGTCGTGTTTCAATTTATCACCACTCGTTGCGAATTTCCTGTTATCTGCACTTGTATCGTAATGTACTATTACAAAACATCCAAAAAATAATCTGCCTATTGTTTGTTGATCCCCCATGCAGACCTGAGGAGTGAAAGAAACGTAAAGTTGGTCTAAATGTCACTTTTCACATTAAAATGCCAGTTAGATCTACCTAAGGCAAGTGTGATACGTAACGTAATCTACAAGCTACTTCGTGTTTACAGGCATCACGTGCTCCACCACCAGGGTGTGGACGGCGCCACGCACCGCGTGTTTGATACGCTCTACCCGGACCAGGCCCAGTATCATCTGCACAACAGCTCGCTCTCTGAGTTTGGTGAGTGGTCTGGTGTCCTATGCAAAGCACAATGTTGTTCGTTAAATAGGCTTTTACAGTAGATAATGAAGTAAACACAATGATGGCTAGAGATGATGAGAGAAGATGGATATTAATTAATACACTACAGGCAATAACTACTGCCTATCAACCCGCGTTACAAACTAACAACTTCCAGCGCGTGAAAAACTAACTAAATATTCTCCATTAAAGCGTTAAAACTGGCACCGTTTTGAAATGCGGGTGTGAGTGTTAAAGCTGCGTACGCATTTGAGCGGCTCGGCCCGAGGCGTGCTCGCCCCGAGCGGCGAGCTGCTCGCGAGCCAAACAATTGCACGTAAACATGGTCGAGTGAGGCAGCGCGCTCGCGGCGAGCCGACATTACGTGTCACACAAAATGGCGTTGGACTCGATAACAGCTGTTGCTGAATTTATTTTTATTAACAAAAAATTGCGTTGGTGGTGGATGAAACAAATATAAAAAAAAACCTATAAAATTCATGTTTTGCGCAAATTTGAGCACAAACAAGCTAATCTGTTCGCTCGGATACACGTCCTAATTACGTGAGCACGGTCAAAAGACCGACTCCGGCCGGTTCGCCGCGAGCTGCTCGCTCGCTGCTCGCGCACGGCGCGAGGGGCGCGTACGCATTTGAGCAAACAGGCGAGCCGTGCGTGCCTCAACTTGAGGCTGCCTTAAATGCGTAAGCAGCATCTTTTCTTCGCCATGTGTAGCTTCGAAAAAGGCTACGTGTGCTGACTATAACAGGTGTGTTGCCAGGAGTCACATCATGGTGCTAATGTCTCAGGCTCTG
This sequence comes from Notocelia uddmanniana, assembly GCA_905163555.1. Classification (NCBI taxonomy): domain Eukaryota; kingdom Metazoa; phylum Arthropoda; class Insecta; order Lepidoptera; family Tortricidae; genus Notocelia; species Notocelia uddmanniana. Next base: position 3,558,018 of record LR991060.1, read on the forward strand.
GGCGAACGGTGACATCACATCACAGACACCGCCTAACCTTACGTGACCTGTTCCCTCCACCATATCCTAACCTAGCCCGTATTTCACTAGGTGTCCTCGGCTTCGAGACTGGCTACTCGTACTCCAGCCCCCGGCTTCTCACGATGTGGGAGGCGCAGTACGGCGATTTCGCGGACACGGCGCAGCCCGTGTTCGACACGTTCATCGCCAACGCGGAGAGCAAGTGGATCTGCCAGTCGGGGCTCGTTGTACAGCTGCCGCATGGGATAGATGGCGCTGTCAGTTCCACATAGGCTGTTTGATATTTTCCCCCAGAGCTAAGTCAAGCTTCTTCCCAGTACAGTCATGAACTTTAATTTGCAACATTTTTTTTACTCTACTGGAGTGATATCAGTAAGTTTTTATTTTAATAATGCTACCTCAAATTCAGCATTGATGCCGCTCTATTATCTCATGGTGCCAAGATCCTTTCACCGAGTAATGTCATAACTTTACATCAAAATTTCTCCGATTTTTTTGTCACGAGAGCAATAATACAGGCGACACCCTGTATAGCTTAAAAAGGTAGGTATGTATGTATGTGTAACTCGCAGGACACGGCAATACAAGCACTTTACGTGTGCCGAACATGCATAGAACTGGTATGAAATGGAGCGCAGGCCTAAAAAGGTCTTAAAGGTCTAACTTGAGATATTGCTTTGATGATGATGACTATCATGATTTCCTGTTATCCCTCATTAGGAACGTAGGGCCCGCAGGCTGCTTTAGCTATTTACTGTTAATTAGTTTTCCTAAAAGTGACGCGTCACGACACAGCGTCATAATTCATAATTCATATCTTATAACTTGGTTGATTTGCACTTCAGATGTTTTTGAGTTTAATGATGTTAAAAGGAAGGATTTTGCGTTTTTTAATACACATGTTTTAAGTCCAGAACTGTGGGACACTTCAGTAAGCAGACTTTTACTATTCAGGGTCCTGAGCACTCGTCGGCTCGAGTTGAACGTTACCTTCTGCAAGCCGACGACGATATGGACCTTATTCCCGACCTTGACGACAAAGACCTTGTCCGTAAGTCTACGGCTATTTGTCGATTGTTTGGGCCTATTAAGGATGCTTTTCCACCAGAGATGTGCTATGCTACGCGCGTGGATGCGTTTGAATCTACCAATCATATTCATTGGTCCACATAGCATAGCTTGGTGGAAACGGGTTTATTAGCGTAGCTTTCACATTCTTGCAGAACAGCTGCATAGCACATCTCTGATGGAAAGGCACCCTAAGACTCGGTTTTACAAAGATTCGCTAGACCTTGTTGGTATGTTATGGCAAAGAATTTGTCGGCTGCCAGCGGGTTTCGGAACGGCTTGACTCCTTGGCGCTGCGTAGAAATGTAGTCTCGCTCTGCATTTTCTACCGCATGTATTACGGGGAGTGCTCCGAGGAATTGTTCGGATTAATCCCTGCCGCTTCTTTCCGCCATCGCCCAACGCCACAAAGTGGGGAAAGTAATTTGACCTTGGAACGTGTTTGAGTAACTTTTGACAGATAACAAAACGTAAAACGCTCCTAATAATGGTTCGTTTGATATCAATTATCATTAAATAAACGATTTGAGAATTTAATAAAAAATACCAAATTTACCTTTATTTAATGATTTAAGTCGTAAACCTTTAAATTCTATAACTAACATTTTTTTAATACTTAATGATATTGAGTATAATTGTAAGCGCACAAGTTGAGTCGATGCAATTTCAAAACGCAGGACGTCAGAAATGTTGAGCCAAGAGCCATCCTGCAGCACCTCAATACAAGGCGGAGCCGGACTTGGTTGGTGGTTTTAGACGGTAGTCCAAGGCTATCTAGCCGCGGTTAGTCCGTCATACCCGTCCTCCCCAGGACGGGTATGACGGGACGGGCTGCGTAAACGCATTTCCCCAACGTTTAAAACAAAAAGGGTCAATCGGAATGTCGTTCGCTCATACGAGTATTTGGTGCATTCGTCGTGAAGTATCACTCCATTATATATCCTTCGTAGGAACCGAAGCCATAATAATAATACTGCTCGCTCAACAACTGTCAGGGTTGTTTTTCTGTTGTTTGGTGATTTTGGAAAAGTGCTCTTGGGAGTGACGAAACTATTTATATTTGTTTCTTATTGCTAATACATTGACTCTCAAATAGAGGGTCGGCGGCAACGTTGCAGTTGCAGGTGTCCATAGGCTATTTGATCCTGTTAACATCTAGTGAGTCCACAAGCTTGTTTAGTACCAACTAAACCCAATAAAAACTTGGAAATTCGTGGTCTCTGGTCAACTGCGCATACGGGGAAGGAATTTCCGGTGGCAAACAAACTTACGGCTTGCCTGATGGGAAGCAGACACCGCAGCCTATGGACACTTGTGATTCAAGAAGCACCAAAGATGCATTGTCGATGTCGACCCTTTATTAACTAGGGGATTCGTTGGATGAAATCTACATAGAGACATATGCTGGCCCTCACTCTCAACACAGCGTATCCTCGCTAGCTCTGGTGCCCTTTCTCACCACCAGCCCGGCTAGTATGATAGCTTATACCGTCACGTTATGTGTGACGTTTCAGTACATTTTGGCCATATAACGTGACGGTATAAGCTACCATAATAGCCGGGCAGGAACACAACACCACGTACCTAACGAGCAAGTAGCGATGTTATTAATAAGTTGTGGTTGTGTAAACAATACTTGATTCGCGGCTGTCTCTGCCCACCCTTCTGGGAAACTATGCGTGACTATGGATGGTGTATTTATTGGCAGTGAAACAGTTGCGCGCCTGCAACTGGATCGTGTGCAACGTCACGACCCCGGCCAACTACTTCCACATGCTGCGGCGGCAGGTCGCCATGCCGTTCCGGAAGCCCCTTATCCTCTTCACGCCGAAGGTCGGCCTCAAGCACCCATTCTATCGCTCGCCGTTCAAGGACTTCCTGCCGGGCACCAGTTTCCAGAGGTATGCAGCTTTGCATCATTGGCCTTTTATTAAATAGCAAATATCATTACTAACACTTTTCCAGATAGTGCCATTCATTGACCACATTCGTGTCAATAGAATGTCAATCTTAGTTCTTAGATTAAAGCTTCAAATTAGATTGCATTTGGTAAAAAGTGACTCGTCTTGGAATGAATCACCAAAAAAAACGAAACTATTTTGAATATATACAGAATGTTGCCTGTAATAGGAGCAATGAATTTAGAGGACGCTTCCTTAGAGCATCTGCAGTAACCTCTTGTGTCAAAAAAATAATAAAAATAGGTATCTTTTTTTCAATTGGGAGAAATTTTGATCTAAAGTTATGACCTCCAAGTAATGGATCTTGGCACCCAGAGATTATAGCACGGCAGTCAATGCTGATTTTGAGGTTGCTTCAAATTATGACTCATAATCGTTGGCGTATTTTTTGTTTAAAAGTATATTTTCGGGATTTTTTAAATTTTTTTTTTATAATTATTAGCGTTTTTTTTTTAATAAATAGTTATTAATATCACTAGTGTAAATATAAGCTACTTTTGCGAAAAAAACACCCAAAAAGACCTTTTTATTCAATTTAAACCATTTGGAAATAATTGCTGCCCGGCTAGTATGATAGCTTATACCGTCACGTTTTATGTGACGTTTCAGTACATTTTGGCCATATAACGTGACTAGCCGGGCTGGAAAGCTCAATAGTACCGTTTAATTTTTTGCTCCTATTACAGGCAACAGCCTGTATTTTGTTTTTTGTAAAGTCTTCTAGGTTGGTGCGGCCTGGAAAAGGGTTAGGGTGCCATTCCACCAGAGATGTGCTATGATACGCTGATAGATGGGTTTGAATCCACCAATCATCATGTTCATTGGTTCACGTAGCGTAGCACTGGTGGAAACGGGTTTTCGTAGCGTATCTTTCACAGCCTCGCAGCATACCTGCATAGCACATCTCTGGTGGAAAGGCATCATTAAAGTAACATTGTTACTCGTCGTTTGTAACACTGACACTTAGGCCGCGGTCTGGACGCCAGCGGGCAGCGTGGCGAGCGGGTTCTCATAAAATTTTAATGTCTTTCAATGCCTCAGGACAGTACAGGACTAGGATCATTTTTGAAAAAGTAGAATGCAAGAAACAAATCATGTAAACTGTTACTTGATTTGCTTCTTGCGACTTAAACTTTGAGTTACCAAGTGTATATAGTCCTTTACAATATATCAAAAAACCATAACAATCGGACTTTTTTTAAGGTACCGGAACAAAGATTTGCTAAATGTATGGCGATTTCTTTTCTATGGGCTGCATCATTTCTGGTTTACCGTACTTCCGGTTCAAATTTCGCAATGGCGACAGGCAGATCCGTAATCAGCAGGGTCAAAACACTCTGAAAACGTTGTCACTTCAACTGTTACATGATTTGCCGCTTGCATCGTTAAGAGACGCGTTTTTCAGTTTTGGGCCTAGACTATACGTATTATTAGGCCGGGTCGGATCGAGAAGTTTTACGGATTACTTAATTTTCTTTTTCGGTCAAATTCGCATTTTCCATGAATAGCTTCCTCATATTGTAGACCGTATATACAATAGCTAAAAATGCCATCAACTGAAAATTTTTAGGTTGTAAAATTGTAAATGAAGACAAACTTCATCACTGTACGATTTATTGATTTTTATTAAGAAATACAAATAAATATGAATTAGGATACAAATCACTGACGTTTATAGTACATTACGATACAAGTGCAGAGGACAGGAAATTCGCAACGAGTGGTGATAAATTGAAACACGACCGAAGGGAGTGTTTCAAATCGACACGAGTTGCGAATTACCTGTTCGCACGTGTATCGTACAACGTTTTACAGTTCATATGGCTCTTTAAAGTTTCAACATATGCACGTAATCTGCTGGTTACCGCACTCGTGCGGTAATATAGCACCATATGTACTGTAAAATAAGTTAAATAACATGCCTAATTACACTAGCAAACCACCAATTTCCATGACAATTGTCAATATTTAATTTCTTTTTTTTAAGCTGGCTTTTTTCCGATATCATCAAATAGGGGATGAAAAATTAAGTATAACCACAAATTCAAATTCTCTAAAATATCCCAATTTCATACCAAAAATCAATTTCAAAAGTTCCTCGTTCTAAAAGAGAGTAAATGACAAGTTAGGCGTCACAGTGTAAAAAATCATACAGAAGCCATTATGACGGATTTACTAAAGAAAGTGTATTGCTGTTCTTTTTGTGCGTTGTGACTGTCACAATTCAGCCTTGTGACGTCACATAGACAATACAAAGACGATGGTATGCTTTCTTCGCATTTTCGTGAAAGTTTTGAAAACTAATAGCATAGCAATAAAAAGATTAAAAAATATATATTTTCTCAAACATGCAATGAAATATTGATGTTATGTTCCTTATAATAGGCTGCGAAGTATGACGTTTCAGGTGCGGCTAGGACAAGAGGTTGTTAATGGAATTTGATACAAATCTTGCAGGCCTAGGCCGGCAAAGTCCTCTTTTTAGGTTCCGTAGTCAACTAGGAACCCTTATAGTTTCGCCATGTCTGTCCGTCCGTCTGTCCGTCCGTCCGCGGATAATCTCAGTGACCGTTAGCACTAGAAAGCTGAAATTTGGTACTAATATGTATATCAATTACGCCGACAAAGTGGTAAAATAAAAACTGGAAAAAAATATTTTATTAGGGTACCTCCCCTATACGTAAAGTGGGCAGTGTTTTTTTTTTCATTTTAACTCTAACGTGTGATATATTGTTAGATAGGTATTTAAAAATAAATAGGGGTTTACTAAAATCATTTTTTGATAATGTTAATATTTTCGGAAATAATCGCTCCAGAAGTAAAAAAAAATGTGTCCCCCCCCCTCTAACTTTTGAACCATAAGTTTTAAAAATATGAAAAAATCTCAAAAGTAGAACTTTATAAAAACTTTGTAGGAAAATTATTTTGAACTTGATAGGTTGAATAGTTTTTGAAAAAATTACAAAAATAATTTCTGAACTAAGTTTGTAATTGAACCGTATAAACAGGTGTTTATTGTACCTGTCATTTCTACAAAATCACAATGAAATGACGTGCTTTTAAGGGTTTTGTGTTTCTGTACTTAATATGTCAACTTAATGTGACGGACGGAAAACAACGGAACCCTACACTGAGCGTGGCCCGACACGCTCTTGGCCGGTTTTTTAATTTCCATTCCACATAAATTTGTGGCACAGGCAACATGACATTCTGCCACCATGCGTATTAAAAATAAAACTTTGATTTTTTGTTGTTTATTTCATTGCATATTTGAGAAAAGCACTATACATACCTCGGCGGGAAATATGGGGTTGCCCGCCTTAGACCTATCCGGCCTCGCTTTGCTCGGCCGTCTATATGTCTTCGGCCGGCAACCCCTTTCGTCCCGGCTTCTGTAGTAATGTACTATTAAGTTTTTTGTTAACTAATCATCAACTAAAGGAGTTAGGATTTCATACTACTTGGAAATTTAAAATGTTGTCAATTGTACCTACCGCGATATCAAAACCTGAACAAATCTAAAAAAAATAACTGAAGTGGTCCGTAAAATAAAATAAGGACCCATATGCAAACAACCAAGTGACCGTACTAATTGATATTAAGTATATTCTACTTGACCTTTAAATTATATAAAAGCCGGTTTTACAAAATTTAGTAATTAAATACAGACTATTCGCTCCCCAATCTATAGAGCGCAGTCACCTCCAAAAATAAAAATAAAACACACATGCCTAACTAACTAGAGCATGATAGCGTAGGTATAAAAATATCATTGACGTATAGACGATCATGTCATTCTTAATTTCAGTTGCTCTGACAACAGAGTTGATAGTAACGTACCTACTTATAGATAAGTACATTTACAGCTGACTCCTCAGCTACTTTGCTCATCATTGCCAAACTGCTTCTTGCTGACATTGCCAAATATTTACTTTATTCTCGAAAAAATTCACGCTATCGCCTTGTTGTAGAAAATGCCGAATTTCATTCAAAGCGTAAGTATATATCTTCATTACAACTCTCTATTGCATCAATTAGGAAACACTATACGATGGGTGTAACCCCCGAAGCATAATGAAAATAAATCGTTTCTAATTATCCAACTGTAGCAATAAAGCAACACTTCGTTTAATCCAATGAGCAGACGGTTTGTCAGATGGCAAGAAAAATGCTAATACAAAATTAGACGAATGTCCAGTAGTCGCCAACACACCCTTTCTTTCCAAAGTCTTATACAGAGGGCACTTGTATCGTGAACCTTCTTCAAACTTTGATTTTAATTTAGGGTACAGCCAAATCGCGGGCATATTGTCGTTCAAGACTTTAGGGAATTGCTCGGCTATAGTGCTCGTTTTTCTGTCCCAACGTCCCCCATCCATGAAAAGCCCTGCCACGTAAACTCCTACATTAGGCGGTTTATCTTCATAATCAGCATTACGAACGTCAAAGTCAAAAACTAGCAGGTCTATGGGAATCTTCTTCGCTCTAGCATAGTTTTGCATTGATCCCGTCAGAAAAGCTTGCGTGAAAAAGAAACCTGAAAGCCAAAATGTTGTAGGCTTCCCATGATCATACCAGTTCCTTAACATGTTCAGTCTTTCTATAAGATCTGTAACGTAACTTGGTAGTGGCTTCAAGCTGGGATAGGAAACTTTGCGCCAGTTTTCTGGTATTTTCCCGAGCAGCATCGCAGTGGCTTGATGTTCTAGAGCTGGTGACATTACAATAAGACCTTTGAGCGCTTTTTGTAAATCTAGCAAAGAAACTTTGATTTCGTTCATCAGTTTGTCGAATCTTTGCATTTCTTGGACTAGAACAGTATTCATCGATTCACTGTAATCAACTGGATACTTTTTCTGTGCCATTTCTATATCGAACATCTCAGGAAGTTTGGACAGCACTTCCGAAGACATTTGAACTAGTATTAGTTCAGTATTTCCACCTTCTCCTCCTGTTCCCGCACCTTCTACAAGAACCAATGCATCGGTTAGTGCCACGGATATAGAATAATCACGAGTGATGCCAGCATTAATGTTTAAACCGTAAACCTCTGGTGGAGGATCCGCTGGAACAATTTCTATGTGTTTTAAGTAGTCCTGATATTCGCATCTCCGTGGCAAACCATACTGAGGTCCAATGTCAGAAAAAGTATGATTCGGATCGGTTACGACTTCTGAGTTTACATAGTTGTCTAGAAGAGTCGTTATAAGACGTCTATCCCAATCGTCCGTTACTCGGCCTCCATAATTACATTCTCCTGTCAGATATTTTATAGCCACATACTGAATTTCTTCATATTGGTTCAAAAACATTTGCAACTGCATAATGGATATTTGAAAATCAGAATCATTAAAACCATACTGAATGTTCCATCCCAAGGGACCAAACTTTTTTCTCTCCTGTACTACAGCATGGAAAAAGCTTATGCCGTACAGTAGTTTGCTAAATGTTCTATCTTTTCCCTGGCAGCTTTCAAAGAATTCAGGTTCTTTTAATGGTTCTGAAATATAAGACCGACGCAGGTTATGTCGAAGACCGGTTGGTGGTTCATTCGTCATTTTCACTCCGATCTGTAGGATTGACTGAGGGAATTTGTCAGAGGGATAACTGGTCAGCCAGAGCCTAAAACTTAAGTCTGTGTTAGTTAAATCAAAACTTTCAATGATATCTTCTAAGGTTGGTAGCCAAGATGTGGCTAAGTGACAGTTCTGTAAGCATACCCAACCGCCTTCTAACTGGGCTTTTTCTATCATTGCTCTTGCGATCGGTCCCTGTCCTTGGCCCAACGACGTCGAATTAAACCTATTTGAGTATCCTGTCTTCTCACAATATTTTATTAGAGCATCCATAGGGTCTGACCCAGCCGATAGAATGAAAATCAATGGAGTAAGAAAGTTCGAGTCCGCATAAGACTTCGCTATATCAAAAGGAGGCGGTGTAACATAATTGCGTCCCAGTTGTTTCTCCACAAATTGAGCAATGGAAATTGGTAATTTATCGGGTCGTAACACTCTGATTATTAACAATTTTTGAAAACCTGTTAACTGTTTCTCCCAATTGCCTGGTAAAGGTTTGTTGTGTGGGTGCAGGTCGTCATACACTCTCTTCCACAATGCTGAAGCATTTACTATATAGTCTTTAATTCCACGGTAAGATGGTAAGTCATTGATGCGACATATCTCGTCCCAAGCTTTATCTGTAAGCCAGTCAAGGGGTTTCTTTAGAGGATTCTCGACGGCGATTCCTCCTGTTATTAAAAATATATATTCATCATGATCTATATCTCCAGTTGCCAACATCATTTTTGAGCACATTATAAAAGAGAACATCAGTTTATCTTTATCAAACAATGATCGACATACGTTATTGTACAAGTTCAAGGTAAATGTTTCTTTCAGAAATTTTAATCTCCTTCCGAGATCCTTAGATTTATTGGCTTTCTCTATTGATAAAATGTACAGGCCGATATACCAAGTCAACGAATATTGATACATGGGATCAACATTCGGCAGTTCTGTGACGCAATAGTACAATACAGCAGAATGTGAAGCTATAGGTTTATACCCAAGCCGAAACTTTTCTATTGCAAGTTCGGTTTCAACACTTGCTTCCTGTTTTTTCATTATATCAATTGCTAATAATTTAGACGAATCTAATACTTGTATTGCGGTTTCATCCTCTAAAATGTCACCTTTAGATTCCTGCAAAGTGCGCAATATATCATCCTCCACTTGTTTTAAAGCAGATTTATTCGCTGCGCTTTGAACAATAAGCTTTTCACGTTTATCTTGCAAATCAGGACGTTCTTTAGCTACAACAATTCCAAGCAATTGATCTTCTAACCCATCTTTAGTCAAGGCAAAATTAATTAAAGTAACTTTATTAAATATGTCAGGTAAATAATGTGGGTTCCTTAGCTTTGTAGTCATGTATAGCCTGAAATTGCGATGATATTCTATAACATTGTCACCTAGTGAAATATACTCCTTACCACCTTGCTTATATGTTTGTTTTAATAATATTGGATCTAAAGGCGCCTCTACATCTTCTAACACACAATCGAATAAAGCTGGTTTGCCGTACTCTAAGCATGTTTCGATGACTTTCATGTAATTGTCATCAGTAAACTTTAGTATTTGGAGATCATTCGGTTTCTCCATATTTTTAATCCATTTGTTAGCTTGTCCTTGAGGGTCCACGAGTAATGACCATCTCATGGAATTATCTAGTATGATACCATTGTCAATTGAAAACGTATCTCTAGGTAATCCCGCAATGCACCAATTTTGTATATTAATATCAGAACCTAAAACGTTTTTGAGGATATATACTTCTGAATGTGGCATTTCCAGTTGGATAACCAGTTGGAACCATTTCTCAGTCATTTTGGTTCTTACGGGCAACGTATACGGCGCTAAATATGCAATTATTCCACACGAAACTAATATATCTCCTGCCAAATTGTCAAACAACAACTGTAAATTTTCAGCCGCAATTGTCCACCGTTCTTTTTCTCCTCCTAGCCCACCTAGTAATTTTTCAGCTCTACAAAGTTTATCTATGCACAACTGCACTTCGTCTTCTAGAGCTTTCTTTTGTATATTCGCTTCAGATAATGCTTCACGCAATTCAGCTAGTCTAGCTTCTAAACGTGCAACAGTTGCTTTCTTTTCCTCTAATATAGCCAGAGTTTCGGCAAATTCTTTTTCAGCAGCATTTAATTTAGCCTTCTTTGGAGCAACCACTTTAGCAACAGCATCGTACATGTCCATAGCGATTATCCATTTGCACAAACCTTCGGCAGCTGTAGATGCTTTAGCAATAATGTGAGGTTTAAAATCTTTGTTAGAAAGATAATCTTTTCTTATTTTCTTCATTGTTTCAATGGGTATGTTATCTTTATCATAGTTTTTTAGAGACTCTAAGAAGCTCATATCTCCTAATATTCTTTTACTTGGCCCCCAATAATCAAGAATTTTTTTACCTGGATTGTCAGGATCTGGAATTTTATCCGGGGGTATACCTTTCATAACACATACTGCAGCCATAACTAACTTAACAGTTGCTGGGGGATTTTTCATCGATTTTACAATAGTGATGTCAGCAGGTTTAAGGGTATTTAACGCTGCAATAGCATCCTCTAATATTGGCAACGCAAGAGCTAAATCAGCCTCGCAATCTTTTTTCAATTCTTGCGCAGCTGCTGCTTGTACATTTGCAACTTTTTGGTCCGCCCGAACCTGTGCAGCAGCTTTGTCGGCAATTTCAGTTTCAGTTTCTATTTCTTTCATCATTTTAGCCGATTTTTCAGCCATAATAATGAGTTGAGGTTTCAGTTCATTTAAATCACTCTGCATAATCCCCACAGCATCAGCAGCTTGGCTAAGTTTATCTAATCCGTTCATATACCTGAGCTTGGCTGTCTTTATCTCTCTTTGTTTCTTATTCGTCAATGACGTAAAGGCCTTAATCAAATCCAAGTAGGATGCAGATGTAACGTATGTTTTTCTTCCATACTGGTTATAGAATTCTGTAGATGCATGTCGGGCGTCTACATGAAATTGCTTGCAGGCTATAACAGCAGCAGCTTTTGCTTCATCAGGCACATTGACTTTACCCATATAATGATGTGCAACCATTGTCAAAGCGTCTTCAGGCCAACTATCATACCAGTCGATGGTACAGCAATTAACGAGCGATGGGTAAAGTCTTAACCGCTTCCGAAAAGCATTTCCAATTGGACTGAAACACAGCACGCAATGTAGTTTTGCTTTGCATCTGGCAACGAAAAAGGCCATAATCTGCAGGGGACTTATATCTAAGTTTCTATTTCCACCTTGAGCTGCCAGTCGTACTAATTCAAGTATTTCTTGTTTTTCATCTATACCATATAAATTAGGTACTTCTCCTGAATTTAACAAACTGTCTAAATTCTGAATGAAGACTTCATTCGTTATTTGACTTTCAGTAAACAAAAAAGTTGTTTCTTTATTTAGACCGCCTGATTCACGAAGAACTAATTTCATGTCATCGTGCCAATCTTTAACGTTGTACGATTTAGTTATCTCTGGTTGGTAAACGTTTTGACCTAGTATTGTGCAAGCTAACCGCGTCAAGGACTGGCGACCCGAACCGCCTACTCCTACTAACAAAGCATTTCCTGAAGGCATCGATAAGAGACGACAAATTTTTGATAGATGTTCTAGTGCATAATCAAACAGTACTATATCCATCTTGGCTTTGTGCATAGAATTGTATTCATTTAACATAGCGACCGCAACATTTAAAAACGCTTCCTTTGAGGGTAATTCGTCGTAACGTCTTTCTCCTTCAATACTGTCTGCATCTAAATAACAACCAAACATCAAATCTTTGATATTTTCTTGAGTCACTACACCTTCATCATTTGCATATGTGTCCAATGCAGAATCAAATGCATCTTTCATACAGTCCCGAGTAGACTTTTTCAGAATTTCATAAAACCAAGTACGGTCAGTCTCATCTACGAGTCTATCATAAAAGACACGCATAATTTCGTGTACCCAAAGCCTCGTGAATGTCTTTTTGCTTTCCGCTGATTCTTTTCGTAGCAGTGTACAACCTTGTATAACTCTTGAAAAATCTCTTAGATTGAAGACATAATGGGACTTGGCGGGTGTTGGTCGCAAACCGTCACTAGCTTTTTCGTATATATCCATCGTAGCTGCTATTATATTCACTATCACAGGTTGAGTGTCTTGCCCAAAACCATTTTTTCTCCAACCAAGTTGCAGAAGTGTGGTAAAGATTTTTGACATGCTTTCCTTAGAAAATTCGTTTATCGAATAAATATTGAAATGGCGTAACATCCTCGGGTATATCAACTGCCTGCTGCCTCCAACAGGCCCGATAGCTCCATAAAAGAAGGTATCAAGAAGGTACAATCTTTTTGTGGTTTTTAAATTATACCAATGTTTTTGGTCGAAAAAAAGTCTTAGCAATTCAATAGCCGCTTGTGCACCGTACTCTTCTTTGGCCGGCATATTCATGTCATCTATAAATATTATTGCTTTTTTACCCTTTGTTGGACCATATACATTATTTCTTCTTTTGACTAACTTAGATATAACCAACTCTTGTGTTTGATTAGCCGAAGTAGTTGTAGTAAACGTTATAAAGCTCGGTGTGTATTTCTCAATATCGATTTTGTTCATCAAAAAATTTTGGACATAAAAGCTCTTACCAGTTCCCGTTGGACCTATAAATAATAAAGGCTTAGAAAATTTCGTATGGAGGTTTAATAAAAACATATACTTCTCTGTTTCTAGGGTAGGTATAACAGTCTGCAAAAGGTTGATTTGTTCTTTGACCTGAGCTGTTTTAACGGCCTCGGACCATGTTTTCCAACAGCCCTTACCCTTATACATGTAATAATGATCAATTAGCATGCCATCAGGAGGAATGGATACATCTAATTTGTCTATTTGAGGGGGCGTTCCTTTTTCGCCTCTGAAATATTCTCTCACCAGATCATCAAATTTTTCACGAAAATTAGTATTTAATATTCCGCCTACACCCCATACCAAAGCAGTGATAAAAGACGCTTGAAGCCAGCACCGTGTATGCTTTGTGTCTTCTTCTCCTTCGATAGCGCTGTTCATCAACATTTCAATGAGATGAAGAGTGCTCATTAGTAAATTTACCTCTCCTGCCGTAACCAGCTGACTACATTTTTTACGAACGAAATAAATCAGTGGCTCAAAAAGCCACTCGCACATATCATAAATAAACTGTTTGTTTTCATTAAGCCAAATGGGGTTTAATGTTTTCAGCCATGATTTATAGAATGGGCGGTAGCCGAGTGTTACAGACTCCATATAAATCATGCCACATCTGGACACTGTGGCTGGCGACGCTTGAGCGAGATCCATCACTTCGAATATCATTGACATCACATTCGTCATGGCCATCACTTCCCCGGAAGTTAGACATAGTTTTTTATTATCGTCCAAAACAGTGTTCATATTCTCAATCCATACAGCGTCCACGGGACCGTCGAAAACAATCCACTTCCTTGTAGGAGTATTATCAGAAGCGAAATCTCTGAACATCGTGGCAACAATACCATCTGTCCATTCATATGAAATTGGATCAAATGCTCCGTAGAGCTGTCCCATTGTTACTGCTTTTGGATTTAAAACTTTATATGTGCAAGCGCATCCTCCGGGTTGATTTCGTTCTTGCATCAGCGTAAGCGATTCGGACAGTATTTTTAGCGTCATTGACTTTCCAGAATAAGGGTCTCCGACTAACATGAATCCGTGTCTAACAATCATCATTTCATATGTCTGAATCACTTTTAACAAGAAACAATCCATCGGTTGGAGATTGCTTGATTCGCAAGTATCTTTACAAGCATTTAAGAAATTATCGTAGTCTGGTTTTGGTAATTCTAAATCTGGAAAGAGATCTGATATAATGCCTTCGAATAACGGAACATCAAAGGATAGAAACTTTGGTAAATTCACGTCTGTGATTGACCTTAGCAGTAATATGCTCTCCTGTTCATTAGGATAATTCCGCTTTAAGTTTCCTGCAGCAGATAAAACTGTCTTAACTGCTCTCATACCATAATCATAATGATTTTGTGAAGACAGTTGTTCAGAGCAAAGTTTATACGTTGTAACTATTTTGACTGATAAATTACGTGCATCTATGAAGCCAAAGGAGTATAAAGATATTTCCCCTATCATGGCATAATCCGGGACCATCATAGCTACGGTTCGAAATAATACTTTTAGGTTATCCGGTAACTCGGATCTTCCAGCATAACCTGGATTCATAGTAATGCAAACATAGCAAGCGGGATTTAAGGTCAGTGTGGTACCTTCAAATACAAATGTTTGGAGATTTGCTCTCACGGCTTGGATAATACATAAAATTTGTTGAGCTATTACTGATAATACTTCTACTTCAATACGGTTAAACTCATCGAAACATGCCCATGCGCCACATGACGCCAGGCCTTTGAAGAATTTTCCCATGGCTTTGTAGTCTAAGCCATCAGAACAATTGAAAACTACACATTGGACCGCAAGAGCTTTAGCCAAATCTTTAGTCGTTTCAGTTTTGCCAGTGCCTGCTGGCCCTTCAGGGGCCCCGTTTAGATGTAAATAGTAAGCTCCGATCAGAGTCCGATAGCACCTATCGGTCAATGGGGTTATCACTAGCCTATCTGAATTCCCTAAATATTCGTAAGCGTAATTAACCACTGCATTTATGATCTTTACAAAAACTCTTTCCTCTTCCCAATAGTAGCGCAGCTGCGCTAACCATTGGAAATCAGTGACTTCTGTTACATTTTTACAAATTAGCTCAAGAATAACGTCTTTGGCATGAACATCGATAACAATGAGAGCTTTTACAGTAATAGTGTTCAGTTTCGTTAAATCACTGCGCCGTATTATAGCAACAGTATCGTTGAGTTGATTTGCCAAACGTTCATGGTAGATCTCTAGCTCTAATACTTTATGTGAATGAAGCGTTTCGTGAACATCCAGGGCCCAGTAAATCTGAGATATAGATAATACTACCATCCCTTCCCGAGATAAAACCCAGTCAGTACGCCCAACATTTGGGTATTCGTAATATGCTGTCTCCGTTTCCATTTTGACGGCTTTGAGCATTTGTTCTTCAACTTGGACAAGCCACTTTTCTACAGACCCGCTGGCAGCTTGTACATCTATTGTTTGAAGGAACTCCACTTGTTCACCTTCCATTGATACCATTGCCGATATTTTAAAGTCTGCATCAAACACTAATCTATCTATTCCTTCAAAACATTTTTTCAGGTGAGGTTGTACTTTTAGTGGATTTTTTGTTTCAGATAATATTTCTAACATTTCGTCATTAGACAGAAAGAAGAACCTTGGAAAGTAAAGCCGTTTCTTTTCTAAGTAGTTGTTGACTCCATCGTTTATTCTCTCTAAAAGTCCAGAGGCAATTTTAAATACTTCTAATACTCCAAGGGCTCCAGCGATATCAACGACGTGAGGATCAGTGGCAACCATCGTAATGTATCGACGATATATAGTATTGACTTCAGAGAACATAACTCCTTCTTCTGGCATTTGAGCCACAATATCTTTTGAAGAAAAGATGGGCAGCAAATATAACCATTGGCTTTGAACCCTTCCCCATTCTTCGATAGTAGCATTTATTCTTATTATTTTCTCATACCACGCCATTACTTCATTTCGGAATGGTTTCACAAAGGCGGAACCTCGCATAGCTATGGTTTTAATAATGTGATCATCTAAAACACATTGGATGTCATCCAATCCTGATAATATGTCTATACCGGTATCTTTATACGGACTAGTTTTGAAACAAATGTCAGTCCATTCAGCTATCATCTTATTAAGATTAGAAATGAGAGCCAGTTCTTTCGTAGCAGCTATGCTTATTATCTCATATTGGTCGATATCACTCCATAGATTAAAATCGATTATTTTCCGTAAGGTGGTACCAGCATTAGGGGTCAAATCGAATTTAGCTATTGTAGACATTTCATCCCAGTGCCTTTGCATTAAAGCTTTGTTACACATGATATGCGCCATTTGTACATTTGGTCGCCATTCTTTAATCTCAGCTATGGCCTGGGCGCAAAGTTTCATAGGAGCCGGTAGGTTATTCACATCTGGATCGTCTACTAGGCCCTGAAATCGTCTTTCGGTGCCCTCAGTGATCTGTTGTTTGATTTTACTTTTATATCCTTTTGACAGTTTTAAAAACTCTTTATAATAAAAATCATGATCACGTTCTATTGCTTGATGATCTAAATATTCGAATGTCCCATCCATCCAAGTATAGTAACTACGCTTCCATCTGTGAACTAAGTAAACTAGGTTGTAGAATGGTAATATAAAATCTTTAAGTTCTTCCAATTCACCAAAATTAGAAATTGGGAATTTGAATGTTTTTTCTTCACTGTTTATCCACGTTACTACTTTATCGCAATCGCTCAAGCGATAAGCAAATTTGCGCAAATATTCAAGATATTCTAAAGTATGGTTAACATCGTCCATATTGTCAAGGAAATCCAAGTAAGGGATCATTTTCAAGACTTCGTCATTCAGATACGTTATTTTATTCATCACATTATCTTCCATCTCCATTTTGGTTGCTTCATATGAAGACGCGTTCTTCTCAAATATTGGCTTAATGTCATTCAACCAATTGACACATCGTGTATTAGACTCCACGTGTTCAGGAGTAAGATAGGTCATTTCTAACAGATTCGAAACGATGCTTATTTGCCTTGATATTCTTTCTTTCAATGCTTCGACTAATATGGTTTTAGCATTTGTAATATAAATCCCTTGTTCTATTAGTTCACTTGCATTTTCCGGCTGTCTCAGAGCTTTCTCTTTCATTATTTCAAATTCATTACAGATGCTTCGATTTTCATCCATGTGTGCTTTCACTATCCCTGCTATAATATCGTTAATAAATTCTAAAGCTTTGTTTTTCAATCCAGCTACCATTTTTAATTGGCTTACCACTGTGCAGTTAAAATAAGCATTTTCTACAACAGCAGTAATATCGGAGTCTATACTTTGGAAGTAGAGTATTTTATCTCGGAACTCTTCGAATACTTCAGTCTCGTCTATAAATTTGATAAGGTCAGATTTCGCCGAAACTCCATAAAGCATACTATACTCTACACGGAGTTTGTCTAAATATCGAATAAGTGGTTCATATACAATATCTAGATGTTTTTGCAACATTTTATGTCCATTTTTATGTAACCAATCATTATATTGCACGGGTAGAGCATCAAAATCATAAGGTAAATTAAGATACTGTTCTATTGGCATCAATCGTTGAGCTATAGATGAAATAGCTTTGACTATATCATGGTAAGTTTGAAATACAGTTTCTAGAGATTCATTATAAACAAAGTCTCCATCAAAATCTAGTGCTAAGCTTATAATTGGAACAGAGTCTTCATCTTTTATGGCGCTAATTATTGCCTCTATGGACCTGCGCATCAGTTCCTGTATCTGCATAGAAATCATTTTGGTTGCACAACGGACGAACTGTGGAATCCTTTTAGGGTGCATACCTCGTAGACATCTTGGATTCTTCAACCACTGCACGAGTATAGAATACCAAGTACTGGACACCAAATAGTCTGCACGCCTAATCTCTTCCATAACCTTGGTTCTAAACGTGACTAAATCAATCGGTCCTTTAGCTCGATATTTCTTAAGATTGACAATAGCTGTTGGGAATGTTTTTTCTGAAGACTCGAGAACAAGTCTAATAAAAGGGTGCATTATTAGAGCACCGTTTTCGAGTTTCTTGCGGATCTTGAGCATTTTGGCATGGTTTGACGTAATGCCGTTATATTTAAAGAATGGTTCTTCGTACCTTTTTCGTGGGACACCAGGGACGTCGCGAATTATGGTCTTGACTGCTAAATCGTGGAGGTGGGTGTTCCATTCTTCCTTGCTTTCGTTTATTAGTTCCTCTGTAAGGGTTGGGAAGGCGTGGCGTAGTTTGGACGGTACGAGAGTTGTTATTTTCTTTTCCCAGGCTCTAAGCATGGGGGGTGGCTGCACTTTATCGGCGCTTTCTTTTAACGTGGCGATGAGCTGCGCTTGCACCGAGTTGTCGCGTTCGATGGGGCATGGGCGGGGAGGCTGGGACGGGCGGGTAATTCGTATTTTGGTCTTCGATGCGTGTTCGACAGCTTGGCGATAATATGCGCGTTTTTCCTGTAAGCATGTGCCATTAAGTTGGACTTTAAAAAAAGTAATGTTGCTATTATATTAATAGTACTGTTTAGCCCCCGATAATATTATATTAACATATAAAACGAATTCATAACAAGAGATAATGTGATGCCCCACATCAGTGCCACTGTGCAGCCAGTGTTACCAACTGGTCTCCACGGCCGCGCCTGCAGCAGGAGTGACAACCGCATCGTGCGAGATGCCTGTACTAATGAATGATATCATGCGCCCTACCATCTCCCAAGAACCTCGGTTAGGGCCGGGGCTGCCGCCGACGCGGCTGAGCACTCCCACCACCACCACCAAATCAGCGAAAGGACACTGCTGGACATAGGCCTCCCCCAAATTCACGGAGGGGGCTGAGCACTCAAGCGGCGTAAATCTGCAGACATTGACAGTGGTTATATGTTTCAACCGTTTGCGGTGGAAACTCCAGGGCTGGCGAAGTGCCTTGTGGACGCGACTAAGACTAAATGGCTGGCGCGTAATTCACTCAGCGCATAAGCACATGTTGACACAGTGGGCAACCGTACCGCTGAGCTAATACGAACTTGAATCCATTTTTAGGGTTCCGTAGCCAAAATGGCAAAAACCGAACCCTTATAGTTTCGTCATGTCCGTCTGTATGTCAGTGTGTCTCTCTGTCTGTATGTATGTCTGTCTGTCCGTATGTCCATGACAAGGCGAGACAGGGCGTTTCGCGCATATAAGAGAGATCTGTGCGACGAAAACTGGCGACTTTTTAAAGTTGCTAGAAATCGTTGCAATCAGATGGTGAGAGCGGCGAAACGACGTTATATACATGACAATCTATCTGCGTCTTCCCCTTTTTTTTTAGGGGGGAAAATGCATTACGCATACCACCCGGGTGCAGGGGGTGACCCGAGTGGTTATGTGGGACTCCCGTAAAGGCTGATGAGACCCACGGTGTACCCACTAAAAACCCCCCCATCTGCCGCCTCGCCGCCTTGTGGCGAGGTCACGGGAACGCTTGCGCACACATCCGCGACCCCGCCGGCGACAGCCGCTCCCAAGCGGCTCCATCGCGGATGCCCGGAGGCCCTCCACGTCAGGCACACCAGATCTTTTGGCGTGCCTTCCTCCTCGACCTCCATCTTGTACAGTAGCGGACCCCCCTGAGTCCGCTACTAGGAGGTCATGGGTGCCGAAAAAATTTCCAGCACCCGGTGGCGGAGCAGGTCGGTGGTTCCGCCACGAACCACACCTCGGCCGCAGAGGATAGGGAAAGCATTTCTCTTCCTCTGCGGCCCCACCAACACCGTTTCCGCGGAACGGCCCCGCCTAGTTCGCAGGGGGTAGGGAGAGTGGCGAACCGAAATACCAACACGCCTCTCCCCCTGCGATCCCGCCTCGGCCACAGAAGATAGGGAGAACGGCGAACCGCAACACCGGCACTCCTCTTCTTCTGCGGCCCCTCCTCAACGCATCCTCAGCGGGCTACCCAAGCCCGCTGGGAGCGCCCTCCTCGGGCCAGCCGGCAGCCCAAACAGGCCGGCCCTGGGTGCCTGTTAGCTTCACCGTGGATGATCAGTCCACGATTACTAAGCCCCCCCGCCTCGACAAGGCGGGCACCCTCGAGGGGGACTAATCCCCCCCGCCCCGATAAGGCAGGCACCCTCGAGAAAAAAAAAATAGGACTTTGTTAATGTCATATACCCGTTCGAATCCCGGTCATGGCATTATTTGTGCATTTATCACGAATATTGTTCCTGAGTCTAGAACGTTGCCTATGTATTTATCTATATACAAGCAAGTATGTATATTTTCATTTAGTACCCATAGTACCTACTAAGCTTTGCTTAGTTTGAGACTAGGTCGATTTGTGTAAGTTTGTCCCCCAATAGTTATTTATTTATATATATGGCTAATAATTACAATTCACCCCAGGATAGAAAATATCCGGAAATAAAAGTAACTTTGCCAACTTTTATAAACCCAGTAGGTATCTTAACAACCGAAAACCTACTGCCATATATTTAAATAACGCCACGTCCGTAGGGAGTACCTCAGTATATATAATGTACTCTTTGGGGAGTACCCACCGTTACCCTACACGTGAACCCTGGGTGGTGCTAAAAGTGCAACAAACTGGCAACCGCACTTACTTCTCGAGAATCTGACGATTATTATTATTATTACCCAAGTAGGTAATCACTCGATACAACGTTTCTACTTGATTTGATATATCAAATCAAATTGATTAATTTTACTACGGGATGTCTGACAAATTTAACTTGCACACTATTGTATAATAGTCGAGTAGCGTAGCAATCATGTTTAAAAAAAAACTTTTTTGACGGCCGGTTTAGCTATCCTAGTGGTTCATGTCCCTGCTCACGAAGCTGACGGTCCTGTGGTCAAATCCCGGTGAGGGAAATATTTGTGAAATGTACATGTGTAGGACCCGGGTATGTCCTAAAACTACGACCAAGACCACCGGGGAATGGGCAGCAGCATCCCTGAAATGCGGTGGAGATATGCGATCGCCAATCCGCATGCCAAGCGTGGCGATTATGGCATTTACCTCCCAATAAAATTGGGGGAAGCCTATGTCCAACAGTACAAATAAATAAATATTGGGGGACAATCTTACACAAATCGACCTAGTCCCGAACTAAGCAAAGCTTGTACTATGGGTACTAGACGACGATATACATACTTTACTAACACATAGAAAACATCCAAAGCTCACTCAAGATTCGTGTTAGTTACAGAAATAAGGCTCTGACCGGGATTCGAAACCGGGACCTCCGGCTTCGAAGGCAGGCTCACTACCATCTAAGCCACAGTATGGTGGTGGGTGGTGGTGGTGCATGAATAGTTATTTATGTTTCTGAGTCTTGGATGTTTTCTATGTATCTGACGACCTGTTTAGCCTAGTTGGTAGTGACTCTGCCTCCGAAGCTAGAGGTCCCGGGTTCGAATCCCGGCCAGGGCATTTATTTGTGCATTTTTCACGGATATTTGTTCTTGGGTCTTGGATGTTTTCTATGTATTTAAGTATGTATTTATCTATATAAGTATGTATATCGTCGTCTAGTACCCATAGTACAAGCTTTGCTTAGTTTGGGACTAGGTCGATTTGTGTAAGATTGTCCCCCAATATTATTATTATTATTATTTTAAGTATTTATAAATGTCGTCGTCTAGTACCTATAAAATAATCGTTATTGAGCTTACTAATGAGGCTAGGTCGAGTTGTGTAAGATTGTCTCCTATTATTTATTTATTTCATATATATCCTACCTTTTCTCTGTTGTAAGGCGGTAGGGGCGTGAACGGCAAATTTTCCATGCATCGAACATTAGGAATCGGCGGCATTTTCGGTATTCGACATCCATTTTTCGTCTCCAAAAGCTTCCGCAACTCGTACTCTTCCATTTTGGCAGTCTTTTAAACTTACATACGATCGATACTTTGTGTAAAAGAGTAATAATCCATGATGGTATATTAAAGTATAATTACTGTTTTCTAAAATATCCTATGTTAAATGTCAAGGCATTAATAGAGGTTAATTGTGTATGAAACACCATGACAACGTCGTAGCTACGATTGTTTTGTAAATACTTTGGTTACGTGTTACGTGGCGATGCGTGTCATTTAAATATTGGTTTTTGTTGTTAATTTTATACGTTCTTTCATATTATATATAGGTACGCCTATCGATTTGGCAGTAATTCATTCAAATCGTGCACTTTCAAGGCAGTTGTCTTGATAAATTGATGCGTATAACATGTTTTAATGACATTTACACCACACTTTGCCAAAAAACGCGTTTTTCCGCACGCTGCGCGTCCGGAAAACCCCACTTTTTGGCCAAGTAGTGACGTAAAATTGTGTACAAAACACGGATCGTAAAACAGAAAGCCCTCTCTCGCATATTTATGACCCTCGCCTGCGGCTCGGGCCTCAAACATCTGCGATATCGGCCTTTCTCTGTTTTACAACCCTTGTATCGTAAATAGCTATTACCCACCAGCATGTACCTTTTCTCAAACGGCGTTTAAATAAAGACGAAGTAAAAGTGCATAAAATCCAATTCTTCTAAAAGCTTTCGCAATAATTGCTTTTCTATAGTTATTTAATAGGCTTAATAGCCCGTCATAAACTATCTGTAATAATGACACTATTTCGCAACTAATCAATCCTTTTCTATTATATGAAATGAGAGTTGTATTCTTATATCTGTGAATGAGAGTAAGACAGGTACCAAATATTGACATTATTACTGATACTTAGGCTGGGTTGCACCGACTAACGATCACAGACTGATCAACGTTAAATATGGCGCCGGCAGTTGTCATCCCCCAGAAACTTGTCAAACTTTCCATAGACTGAAATTTTAACAAACACAGCTTACGATTACAGACGGTTTGGTGCAACCCAGCCTTAGTGTCTGGCGGGCTAATCAGTTGACCAATGAAAAACATCAATACTCAGAGCGCGCAACATATTATTGATATCGTGTTTTATTGCGAAACGTCGGTAAAATAAACTTCCGATATCAAAAGCTACTGAACACTTTAGACCTTGTGTTCGTGCGCGCTCGCTGTAGAGCGTTAGGCTTAAGATAGGCTGATATAAAATTAAAATTGTATACAATTCCATAAATTATGCAGAATAGACTCTGGATTTGTTATTGCGATAAGGTACTAATAAAGTGTACAGTGGCTGGTACTACCTACATTAGTTTTGAGTTAGAGATCGACGACGAGATCAACCTTGCCTTGAAGATTCGAGTCGTTAAAGCTATGATATGATATGATAAGAAGACTTGTGTGAACCCTGATGGTCGAGCCTTTATACATATATTATTTTAAGTATAACTCTAGTGGCTCCGTGAGTGAGCTGTAGACCTAACGAGTTTCGATTTTCTATTGATTAGGTTAATTAAGAAATAGCGACCCCCTACACAACATTTCCCGAGAATCGGTTCAGAAATGCGACCGTGGGCCTATGATAGTAAGACATCCGTCACGTTTTGACAAGTGTGCGAGTGCGAGAGTGACGGGCGTCATATCCACGATGATAAGTGATAAAACGGCAACCATCATACGCCCGCTGTAGAGAACAACCGGATATAAAAAAAGTTTTTTTGCTCAAGCTTTTTGAAAGAATTTGGAACAAAAGCTAATGTATGAGTGTATTAAGAGTGCGCAGTACGTTCGGTGCTCCATACAAACGTATTTACGCTCTCACTTTAAAACGCCATGCTAGAATAACTTGAAACTTTGTATACACAAGGGGATTCAGTATATCTAGGTCGGAAATTAGTTTCTGTTGCTTGAAATTATTATGGAGAAAAAATACAGCGATTATTAAGGTTTTCATACAAGCCGTTTTTTCTTTTACAATTTGTAGCAACAGAAACTAATTTCCGACCTAGATATGCCGGATCTCATTGTGTATACGATGTTTCATATTAATCTAGCATGGCGTTTTAAAATGAGAGCGTAAATACGTTTGTATGGAGAACCGAGCGTACTGCGCCCTCTTAAATGACCTACGCATTTATTAATTAAACACTGTTTTTTTTTGTCTGTGATTAAATTGTATTTGTTTCTGTTTTGTGTATGTTGTCACGAATAAATGTTTGAAGTTTAAATGAAATTTCACAGGGCGATAATAGAAAGTGGTCCCGCTAGCAAAAAACCCGAAGGCGTGAAGAAGCTTATCTTCTGCTCGGGCAAAGTTTCCATCACAATCGATGAACTACGCAAAGAGAAGAAGATGGAGGACCAGATCGCCATGTGCCGCATCGAGCAACTTTACCCGTTCCCCTACGACATAGTGCTCCAGGTATGATTGGATCTGCTCGGGCAATGATGCCATCACCATCAAATAGCTCCGCTAAAAAAGAAGGTGGTGAATCGGTCATCTCTACCCGCTTCCCGTACGAGCCTAACGGCATCTCGTCTCCACTGCCAGGTACAAGTCGATCTGATCGGGCAAAGTATCACCATAGAATAGCAGGGCGAAGAGAAGATAATGAAGGTCATATCATGTGTCGCATCTAGTAGTAGTAGCATAAATTAAAATAATAGTTCTTCGAACTAGCTCTATTCCATGCAACAAAGTGGTCAAGATACAATCTGATCTGCTCGGAAAATGTTGCCATCATTATCAGCGAGCTACGCGAAGATACCATCGGACCATCGGACGACCAGGGATACGGCAAGGCGACATCGTTTTACGGTGGCAGTTCCAAAAACTCGCACGAAGCGTTTCGCTTCCTCTTTTATTGTGAGAACAGCCAAGCTGTGGAACTCCTTGCCGAAAACTACAACCTTACGGTCTTCAAGACGAGAGTGAACCGGTTTTTACTAGGTAAGCGCGCTCCATCCTAGACCGCAATGTCGCTTACCATCAGGTGATTTGTGGTCAAGCGCAAACCTATCCAGAGTAAAAAAAAATGATAATATAGTATTTATATATCTTTGTCTCAAACCGCGATGAAATACATCGTTATTCACTTTTCCAGGAGTACTGCCGTTACCAGAAGGCCCGAATCTGTTTCTGTCAAGAGGAGCACAAGAACCAAGGCCCGTGGATTTTCATCAAAGCCCGAATTGAGAATCTTCTTGATAAGAAAGTCGAGTAAGTAACTATCCCACCAAAAACATTTTCATGTAAAATATTTCCAGAATGAAACCATATGGCGCGCACAGTCAAAAATTTGTCCGTTCTCATGTCCAAGCTTCTAACTCTACTACACGCCCTAAAGCCGTATTCGCAGCGCCATGCTGTTCATGTTTGCAAACATCAAACATGTTTTTCGAACACAAAATAGGCGTGACCTCAATGTCCAGGCCATAAACATTATAAAAAAAATAAAAAATAAGGCGGATCCGCTGCACCAAAAATCCAACAAAACATGTTAGCAAAACATGTTTGATGTTTGCAAAAATGAAAAACATAGCGCTGCGGACCCGGCTTAACTCTAAAAGCTCTAACCTCACAAACTCTCAGTCAAAATATGTGGCTTTGCCGTTTTGCTACTACGTAGCTACAAGAACTATTGTATAATAGAAAATTAATGAACTGTGGATAAATTTTTCACCTTACGCCCATGTAGCGAAACGGCCAAGCCACATATTTTGACTAAGGTGTAGAGTTTGTGACGTTAGGGCCAAAGAGAATATAATACTCCTTACGGAGAAGAGACGTAACTGCCTAAATACTGTCATCCACAGTAATTTGTATGTTTCTGTATGGTCCCTCCGGACACCTCAGCGTCCATGACGAGTTAATAGAGTTTACCTCTAAAATCTCGATATAAAAGAAAAAAAAATGTTTCTGTATATCTTTGATGTTCATCGCTATAACTGTCACTGAAGTGCTGTGGAGTTATCGATAGTATTGAATAGTAAATGCACCAGTGATGTGCATGTCTTGTCTTATCGATATTCGATAAAAATTGCTTACGTAGGTATTGCGATTTACATTTTGCCTTTTTTAACTAAGTTTGCATTAAGAAGTAACCAGCGTTAATACTTAATGCGAAAACAATCGACTTGTTTTCAAATGTTGTTGATAAATGATAATAGTAAGTAAACCACGTCAAGCTTATACAATATTATTTATTTACACACAAAGGAGTTATAAAAAACCCGTTTCCTTTCATTAAATCTTAAAGATATTTACATTATCTTGTTATTAGCTCATCTTTGGGAAAATTAGCAAAGAATTCTCCCCTGAGGCTTTCCCTGACGCCACATACTTCACAGCGTCTATTTTTACGTCTATTACCGCCCATTATGAGTCACTTATCACTATTTCGAGTCTCTATCTCAGAAATATCACGAGTCCACGTCTATTAAATAAAATAACACACACACAAAACAATAAGAGTCCCTGTCTCTAAAAACCGCGCGCACACGTGAAATAAGCGGAGGAGCAAATTTGCTCAATTCTACGCCACTAAAGTTTCAAAAGTACAGCGAATAAAATAATTATCATTAATGGACGTCGGTATTTTCTAAGAACAATTTGCCATACCCTGTCAGGGTCCATGTGATACTTATTTACTTATTTGTTAGAACTATAATGTACCATGGTATGCAATAAAGATATTATTATTATATTATTTCAAGTGAGAAAAATATTTTTAATGTACGTATTTGACTTTGTCAAGGTTGTCAGATTGCCATGACAACCCATTATCCTGTAGATTGGCATGACAGGCGCTCCATCGCCATACATTGTTTTTTTTTATATTGGAGTTGTGACTGACTGGTTAGGACTTGCAGAGTCAGAGTTAGAAGCTTAGCTCAATATGAGATCTGATAACTTTTTACTAAAATGCAATCCATTTTGAGCCTTACACCGCCGATTTAAAATTCAAAATCTATTGACACGTAGGAGTTATAGGTTATAGGTTTACGCGGGCTGGGTTTCCGCAACTCGACGTCATATGCGCCTATTTTGCGTGATGGGTTGTTGACGTTACACGTGCCAACCCAATTCTACCAGAAAGCCTAGCAGACCCTTGATGTTGCCGACGACTTCTGGCAGCGACCTCGGGGATCCGAGGTATTTTTCCCGATATGCTGCCACTTCAGGACATGTCAGGATGACGTGGGCGGCTGTCTCTTCGTCCTCCATGCAGGCTCTGCAGAGAGGGCTATCTGTAACACCTAAAGTGAAGAGGTGCTTGTTTAGTAAGGCATGTCCAGTTATGGCCCCTGTTAGGAGACGGAGTGCTGGCCTTTTCAGCTGCATCAGCTTCCTAGACAATCCGGGGTTGATTGTCGGGAGGGCCTCCTTGGTTTGCCTGCAGGTACCTAGGTTATGCCAATATTTTTGGTGTTCCACCTTAGTGTTCTGTCGTAGTGTGCTGCGCAGCCATGCAGGGGGTAGAGGTATTATAGGCTCTGGACCCTCCATACTGGAGTTTGAACCCGCTCTAGCTAGTGCGTCCGCTGCGTCATTACCGCGTGAGTTGTGACCTTTGATCCACTGCAGGGTAATTCCATTGTCGGTACATACCTCTGTTAGAATCTTGTGGTACTCGTATATTAGCCCTGATGTTGTTGTGTGCTTTTGCAGAGCTTGTAGCACTGATCGACTGTCAGAGAGTATACGGATGGGATATCCCCTTACCTCCCTGGAGACGATTGCGTGGGCAGCCATTATTATGCCCATACACTCTGCCTGGAAGACTGTGTTGTGGACTCCTAATGGTGTCGAGATATGTATGTTCAGGTCTTCGGAGAATACACCCGATCCTGTGCCTGACCTTGTCTTAGACCCGTCCGTGAAGATTCTTAATTCCCTAGGGTTAAGACCCTCGTGGGGGGTTTCGTACAGTTGGATTTTGTACTTTTTGTCAAAGACGAATTGTCTGGGTATCATATCGTTTGTCGGCTCTAAGAGAGGTTCCTTACCTATTGCCTCGTATAGTATTTCGGTATGTGGTACCCTAGGCAACCGCCAGAGTTGTTGTTTCTTTAGCCGTATAGCAGAGGCTAGGGCCTCTTGCCTGATAAAGAGGTGTAACGGCGGTAGGTCCGTGATGACTTCCAAGGCCGCAGTAGGCGTGGTTCTCATGCAGCCTGTGGTCGCCATGCATGCCAATCTTTGGAGACGTTGTAGTTTAGCTTCGACTGTGGTTAGCGTGGTGCGAGGCCACCATACTATGGCGCCGTAGCTTACCATTGGTCGGATTACTGCCTGGTAGAGCCATAGAGTGATTCTGGGGTTAAGTCCCCATGTTCTACCTACCATTCTACGACACTGCCAGAAGGCGACTGTAGCTTTTTAAATTTTGTTGTTTAGGTGGCTGCTCCAGTTCAGTCTGCTGTCGAGTATTACACCTAGATACTTCACCTCAGATGACAATTGGAGCTCTGTATTGAACAGCCTGGGTAGTCGGTAGTTACCCAGATTCCGTTTGTTAGTGAACATTACCATCTCAGTCTTCCTTGGGTTGACCGATAGTTCGTTGTCGCTGCACCAGCGTTCCACGATAGAGAGCGCAGAGCGGGTGACATCACAAACTGTACCTGCGTGGATGCCGCTGGTGAGTATCGCTATGTCATCGGCATATCCAATGGCGTAGTGACGACTGTTGTTTAGCTTGGTGATCAGGTCGTTAACCACCATGTTCCAGAGGAGTGGTGAAAGGACACCTCCTTGGGGGCAACCTTTTGCCACACGTGCTTGTCTTGTTTTGTCCTCCCCGAGTCTGATGACTCTCTGGCTCAACATGTTATTTATCCATTTTGTCATGACTGCGCTCACTCCATGTCTCACCAGTGCCGCAGTTATGCTGGAAAATTTTGTTTTGTCGAAAGCACCTTCAATGTCAATAAAGGTGCCTAGACACATGGTCTTGTTTTTGATCGCTACTTCCAATTTGGTAACCACCGCGTGAAGAGCAGACTCTGTTGACTTACCTGAACTGTATGCGTGTTGGTTCGGGTGTAGGGGCAGATGGACTAGTGCTTTCTCCCTCAGATGCCTGTCACATAGCCTTTCCAAGGTCTTTAGCATAAAGGAGGTCAGGCTTATTGGTCTGAACGACTTGGGGTCCGTGTAGTCTCCCTTACCTGGTTTTGGTATGAAGATGACTTTGACTTCTCTCCATTGTCTCGGCACGTATGTGTGTGCCAGACAAGCACACAGGACGGTGGTGATCCTGTGGGTCAGTCTCTCCCCACCCCACTTCATCAGTGCAGGAAATATACCGTCTGGTCCTGGTGACTTGAACGAGTCAAAGCTGTCTATGGCCCATTGTGTTCTGCAGGGTGTAATTACCTCGTTGGCCAGTCGCCATCCTTCTTCTGTTGGGATGGTTTCCTCATCCGACCACTCGTTTGGACTCGTTATTTCGCAGTCCGGGAAGTGCGTCTGTACGAGTACGCATTGTGTTTCTTCGGGTGAGTTGGTGAGGGCGTTGTCTGGCTTTCGCAGGGATCCCAAAGTTATGGTTGGATTGTTGGAGAGAACTTTCCTTACCCTGTTAGCCTGTGTGGTTGTCTCAATGTTGGTGCAGAAGTTTCGCCATGAGCTAGTGCTTCTGTATCTGAGCCGTTTTTTGTACCTGGACTTGGTGTCCTTGTAGTTGTCCCAATCCTGGTCTGCCCCAGTGTTCATAGCTCTGTTGAGCTGCTTCCTCATCTTCCTCCTAAGTCTCTCCGGCTCAGGTCCCCACCAGTTAGCTTTGTTGCCGCCGCCTGTTGGTGGAATGGATAGAGGACATGTTTGGTGGTAGCAGTCCATGACGGTATCCGTGAGGAATCCTACCTGTTTTTCTATCTCCGCAGTGCCCATTATTTTAGGGGGACCTATTTCCCGTTGTAAGGCCTCGCCTATGCGCAAAGCGTATTGGGCGCGGTCCGTTTTGCGGGGGTTCCTTCGGGGCACCGTCGCTAGTGTATTTACCTGAATGTCGAAACGAATCCACCTGTGGTCTGAGCATGACAATTCGCTTGATACATGCCAGCTTGAGATGTGCTTCGATACTTCTTCAGTTGCCAGGGTCAGATCAATGATTGTCTTGCTACGTCTGTTCACAAACGTAGGTGTTGAACCTGTGTTGATTATGTTTAGGTTTGTAGTGAATAGGTATTCGACGAGCTTCTTACCTCTATCGTTGCCTGTAGTCATTCCCCAGAGGGTGTGGTGTGCGTTGGAGTCGGTGCCTATGATGAGTTCAAGCCCCGCTTCTTCGCAGTAGCTGACCAGCCTGGCCAGGTCGTGTGGTGGCGGGTCATCCGCTTCCGGCATGTAGACGGACGCTATAACAACCTCCTGTAGTTTGTCGTCCTGCGCTCCTCGCACTTTTATGGCGCTTATGTCTCTGGAACAGAAACTCATTAGAGGGTGCGCTTGTATATTATTTGTAGTGTAAATGCAGGCTCGGGGATTTTCCGGACCTACTTGTACTGTCAACTTACCTTCCGCATTGGGGAGTCCGCAGACAGAGCCCTTCCTGACCCACGGCTCCTGGATCAGTACAATGGCTGTTGTGTTGACCTCCAACCACTTCCGGATTTGAGCCGTTGCGGTTTGACTGTGGTGGAGGTTGGCTTGGAGGCAGTTACTGGTTGGAGAAGAACGGGACGGCGACATCGTCATCGATCTCTTCCGTCAGCATCTCCTCCTCCTCCTTGTCCTCCTCCCTGTGTATCGCCAGTTTACCTAGCTCCTCCACGCATTCCTCCCCGCTTTCCGAGTGGTCGCGAAGAAGGAGTTCTTCTTCGTCCGTCTCGGAGGCAGGGTTGGTCTGCTCTGGAGCTTGGGGTTCAGGTGCCTGGTCATTGGCAACCGTCACCGTGGCGTTCTCAGTGGGAGGGAGGGTTGTACTACCTGCATCCGTGGTGGTAGTTGTTGCGGCTGGTGGGTGCTCCACGTACTTGCCTCGGGATCCCTCAAACTTAACGTACACCGAGCCCAGCATGAAGCTGAGCCGGCGCCCGCGTTCAATCAGGGATCCCACTACCGTCTCCGGGATGCTGAGGGTGACGAACGTCTCCGTCGCCTGTTTGTCAAATCTGTGGAGCAGCCATTTGTCAATGTCTGCCCACTTGTTTTGATAGCGCAGCGTGTGTGCTACCTCCTTAGGATCGTCGTGGATCCCAGGCAGCAAGATGCGGATGCGCACGCGCTTCGGCAGCTCGCTAGGGCGCTTCACCACCAGCCCTTGCCCATCGGACAGGGTGATGGTGGCCACACTGCGCTTCAGCCACTCCAAAGTAGCCTTGTCCTCGCACCACAGCCTCAGGGAACCGTTGGAGAGCACCGGTTTTCCCCGAAATCTTGGGCCCTCGGACTCGCTACTTCCAGGTTGCATCGCCTCCTTGACTAGAAGGCGTCCCACCTGGTTTTGTACCTCTGCGGATTGTTGCGGGCTCAGGTGTTCCGCTGTGGCAGTGGTGATGGCCACGAGCAGGTCCGCCTTCGCAGCCTCCGCATAATCAATCCGGGGTGTTTCCCCAGGAGACCCGGTCTTCTGCCTTTTTGGCTCGCCTCTTGGAGGGATTGTCTCGTCGAGACGTGCCCTTTTGGTGGACGGTCGGGTCACTTGGGTACTCCCCCCTCTGGGTGTTTTGTGGGCCCCTTTCCCTTGGGGAACGGTACGGTCTGCTGCTGGGAGTCCAGCTGCTGCCTGCGCCGATCCTTTTTTGGGGACAGTACGGCCTGCTGCCGGACGTCCAGCTGCTGCCTGCGTCGATCCCTTTTGGGGAACGGTACGGTCTGCAGCTGAAGGTCCAGCTGCTCCCAGCGTCGATCTCTTTTGGGGGCCGGTACGGTTTGCCGCCGGGGGTCCAGCAGCTGCCTGCGCCGATCCCCCTCGGAGGTCGTCCTGCTGACGCGGGGTCGCCGGGACTGTACTGTCTTGGCCGGCTAGTCGCGACTGTCTCATCTTGCGGCGTTGCTTTTTGTTGTTTTTGTGGTACCCTGCCTTGGCATCTGGAGCTGGCACCACGCGCTTGGCGCGTTTAGCCTTCGACGCCTTCTTTTTTTTCGGCAAGGTCCACCCAGCATTCAGCCGCAATGTCGCCTCGTCCCATGCGGGTTCCACCGCGGCGGTCTGCTTCGGTTTGTTGGATTTGTCCCCCACTGAAGCGTCCGCCACAGCTTCTTTCAGCATTGCTGACGGGGTACGGCCTTCCACCTGTACCGGGTCAGCGTGTTTTGGGGAGGTGCTAGGCCTCTTGGTTACTGGTTTCCCAGTGGCCTTCCTGACCCCCCCACGGTCTACTGGTCTGTGCGACGGTGCCGTATAAACAGCGCCGCCGCCCGATGTGTTGGCGTTACCTTCAGGAGTTGTCTGCGCATCTCTGAAGGCACGTGTCGAGGTGCAAGGTACTGTGCTAGTCACAGCGCCCGCACCTGTCTTGGTGTCGGGTGCAGCGGGGGCTGCGCCGTCTACCATTTCTTTTTGGGTTAGGGATCTTTGATGCTCCATTTTTGTCCAAACACGATTTTCACCTCTCGAGCTTCCCACCCTCCGTGGAGCCCGCACCTTTGGGGATGTCCCTTAGGACACCAGGAATACCCAAGAGGTATAGACATGGTGTGGCGGCTGGGTAAGACGATCCGATCTTTCCCAGTTGTTCCGCCAGACCTTGCTCCGTCAGCATGGCTGAGCCCCTGTGTTCTCCCAGAGAACACCCCCCCCCATATCTGGCCTGCGGACCGTACCACCTCGACCATACGGGACGCGTGTCCATTCCCTGTGATGGCTGGCCACAGGGCTGCCGTTTCGCCTGAAATCGGGACCAAAGAGAGCGTGTTGCGTCACGGTAGTAACTAACCCCGACTCCGATTAGCTCAACTCTCCAGGACTCCTTCATCCGAACTCACGGCGCTCAACTGCGCTGGACCAGCGCAGGTAGGTGAGGATAGTCTGCCGAGGTCACCTACCGGCAGAGCCGTGGGAATTAATTCCCGAGGAGGGGAAGTTGGAAGGGGAGGGTGTCAGGAGTTGTGGAGGGGATGTGTTGAGTGAGGAGGAAAGGAGGAGGAAGGAGAAGTTTGGAGCACAGGATAAAGGTATAGGAATACTCAGCTGGTGGGATTTTCCAGCTGGGTATGGCCTTTCTTGCTTAGCTACTGGTGATCCGGGGTAGATGGTCTAGGTGCGGCGCCCGTTAACGACCACCAGTATTTCCAGGGTGCACGGTCCACTTCTTGGAGAAGCAGACTCGCCCCTGACCTGCAGCGGCAGAGTCAGAGGCGACGAGGACGTGCAAGAAAGACTTGAGTAGCTGTGCCGGTAGTCCAGCGCCGCACACCTGGACGAGCACACCCACCCTGCACCCCAAATTTTTATTGACACGTATGTGGTCGCTAAATCACCTCTGGCTTGATGATGATGGCCTTTGCCCAACAGTGGGGCGTAAATAGGACGATGATGATGATGTATGACGTTTGTCTTTTCAGAATAATTTCGCGCCCGCCGAGTGCTGCATCGGCCACAGGTATCAAGTGGATTCATGCGAAGGAACTCAAAGAACTGAAAGAGAAAATTATTGGGTGAACAACATGATTTGCTAAATTGAATGTCACAGTATTTCGTCAAATAAATCGATAGTGATGTTTTAATTTTATCATAATTTGTTTTATTTTTCTTAACAACCATAATATCAGGGGCCGGGCACACTGCAATATATTCTATACACCCATTAATCGTGTAAGTCTTTAAAAAAATGTTGATATTAGTTAATAATAATAATAAATAATAATAAGACATTTATTCAATGTTAGCTAGTATACCTATTACATAGTATTTCCATGAACTTAAATATAATGATGATGATAGTTCGTCATGAAGTACCTAATGATAAATCTGGAGTTCGCAATACACACATAAAAACGTGTGGGAAAGAGGTAAAAGCATTCACAAGTACACAAGTAAAAACGAGATACAATGTCATATCTCCTGTCCTTCGCGTACATGCTTTTATTATTTGTCAACAGCCTATTTGTCATCGAAGAACTGTCACCATAAATAACACTACTAATAAAGATGAGAGATTTCATAAACGTGCTAAACGGCCCGGCTAGTATGATAGCTTATACCGTCACGTTATATGGCCAAAATGTACTGAAACGTCACATATAACGTGACGGTATAAGCTATCAAACTAGCCGGGCTGTTGCTTCTCAATTTAGTCAGGCTACCTTATGGTGGAAGTTATCTTCAGGGTGCCCAGCGAATAGAATTATATTTTACCCATAATGTTAGGTAATCCAGCCCGAACTTTATAAATCAAAAATTAATCATTTATTCGCGTTTATATTAATAACCTTTTGGACGCCAGCTACGTATATATCCTCACCATTGGCTCAACGCCGCCGACGACGGATATATCGGTTTCGGCATACAGTGCGGTATCAACCTACAGGGTTCAACTTCGTTTTCAACATTTCGTGTGAGTTCTAGCTTTTGTATTTAAGGCCCTCTAGTTCTGCGAGAGTAGGTATTTAGCGCTGTCCTGGCGGTGCGTGAACAAGCCCGCGCGGACGAAGCGACTGTGAACTCGGATGACCCCGCTAGCTTCATACTGGTCACAGTATAGTATAAGTGTATTTTGACTTAAGAAATGCATTAATTATGATTAATCTTTAGTATGTCATTGATATATATTTTTAATAAGGTAGTAAATAAATAATTGAAAGTCGAACTTACGGTAAGAACCATTATAATGAAAAAAAAAACAGAATTCGTAGTACATACCTACAACCCTGAAATTCGTTATTTTAATCTATGAAACGTAAGAACCTAAGAAATATGTCTTATACCCTTCTACTCGATTTGTTTAATAGGTCATGCAATTTTTTATCTAATTGTGTTAGATTATACAGGGTGTTATATTTATTTGTCGTGTGCGTGTTATCATCATCATGTATATTACATCATTATGTATGTATAACACTTTATTGCACAAAAAACAATAACAATCATAACAAATTGTAAAAGTACAAAGGCGAACTTATCCCTATAAGGGATCTCTTCCAGCTAATCTTCGAGAAAATGAGAAAAATAAATATAGTACACAAGGCAACAAACTAATTTTGCACAAACACGGATATTTAAGAAAGCAATGACAGATTATGAATACACGTAAAACTAATAAGCTTGTATACACTATAACAACTATTCATGTAATTATATCATCATCATCATATCAGCTGATGGACGTCCACTGCTGGACATAAGCCTCCCCTAAAGAGTGCCACAATGACCGGTCCTGCGCCACCCGCATCCAGCGGACTCTCGCGACCTTTACCCGGTCATCAGTTCACTTTGTGGGGGCCTATCTACGCTGCACCTTCCTGTACGTGGTCACCACTCGAGAACCTTCGTCTTCGCCCCAATGGCCATCGGTTTTACGTGCAATGTGCCCCGCCCACTGCTATTTAAGCGATTCGGAGGGCTATATCGGTTACTTTGGTTTTTCTGCGGATGGCCCCATTTCTGATACGATCGCGCAGATATACTTCCAGCGTAGCCCTCTCCATTGCTCTTTCCTCTTGGTTACAGGTGTAAAGTAGAGAAACACAGTTAATTTAAATAGGTTTATATTGTGATGTCGTAAATAAACATATTTTATTGCGCTTACATTGCAAACGCTGGCTGAACCCTACGAGATAAATCAAAATAATGTACTACAGTATTGTACAACTTAAAAAGGTCTACAAAAAAGTCGATTATGGTATATGTCTTTATCTTAGGTATAACCCACAATAACCATTTTTATCCTTTACTTTTTACGAAAAATAATGGCTTATTTACGAAGCGATTTTAAGCAATACAGCATGAATCCTTCTCCAATAAAATACCTTAAATACATTTTGCATCTTATATAGATCAATATGGCACTTGACAGCATGTAATTTAAATGAATATTTTTGAAGATATTACTGATTTAAAATGCAGGAACATAGTGGTTGCGGCGGTATCGGCTGGGTTGTATATAAATACATTCTGTAGTATATAATTATAATTAGTATCAGCATTGCACCCGTACGAAACCGGGGCGGGTCGCTAGTATACCATAATCAACTTCAAGTTCGAGTATAAAGTGTCCGATAGTAACGACAGTGGGTGCTACATGGGCATTTGACAGCTTAAGACCAACTCTCACGGAGGTTTTACTAAGGTCATTGAGCATGGTACTTATATCCTGTATGGTCTCAGCCAAGACTACTGTATCGTCAGCAAACCAAAGGTGAGTGATGTACTCGCCGTTTATGTTGATGCCTATTGCCTAGGCTTCTCCAGTCCAAAGTCTTGAAAATATCCTCCAGTGCAGCGGAGAACAGTTTGGGAGAAATAGCATCTCCCTGCCTGACTCGCGACTACAACGGAATAGGTATCGAGTTCTGGTCCTGGAGTCGGACTCACATAGTGGCGTTGTAGTACAAACACTTCAGTACTTCGATAATAGCGGTAGTCTACTTGGCACCGCTGGAGAAATTGTAGTACAGCTCAGGTTTCAACCGAATCGAAGGCCTTCTCGTAGTCCACATACGGCAAATAGAGGGCACAGGCAACAGGGTATACTCCTCAGTCTACTGTAAAACCGGACGAAGCGTATGGATATAAGTTGATAATGTTCGACTCTTCATATTCACAGGCCCAGTAGTAGTGAACCACGACTGTCATAAAATTATACTAAAGCGTCTCCGTTTCAGCTCTCGACAAAAATTCTTTCGTATGTCTGTCTGTTCGAATGTTCTCCTCTACAGGTCGCATTTCTCAACCGATTCTAGTGACATTTTGTGAGCAGGTTCGATAATTATATAGGTTTAATTATATTTTTGTCGAGACGGTTTTTGTAAATTTTGAAATTTGAAAGAATATTTTTTTTGCGTGGTCTACTGCTCACAGAGCCACTAGTTTTAAGCTTTATTGTAACAGCTAACACTTTAGGAGCCACGAGCTTGGAAAAAACGTTAATTTAATTTAATAAAATATAGATATTTTTTGGTGGTTTAATTTATTCGTCTAAAGTTATTAGCTCTCAAAGCATAAAAAACATTGCGAAGTTTTACTATTTATGCGAAAGATTACTGTATTCTTTTAAAATAAATACCAGAAATGATTTTTACATAAAGATGATAAAAGAATCAATATGGTATATGAAATGATACCAAATTTGCCACGGTAGCTACCTGGAAATGGGTAGATTTATTAAAAGAAGATTAGCTAGAAAGATAGATAGTGTATAAATTTTAAAAGGATCAGCAACGCGAATTTGACACCTCTGGAGTTGCAGGCGTCCATAGGCTGCGGTGACCGCTTACCATCAGGCGGCCGTTAGTTTGCTACTGACGTGGTATTAAAAAAAAAGACGGTCGGAATTAATGTGGTGAAGCTCATAGCTTAATAAAAATATTCATGTGCAAAGCAGTAGATCTCTTACTATATCTATAATTTCTGGTAATAAACATTTCATTTATAATTTTACCATCTTTGGTTCCATTTCTGCAGGAGTTCAGTTTAGTTGTTATACTGTCATTACTATACTGTGGCACTATGACCATAATTTATTTGTTAATAAATACGACGTTTTTCGTTTGGGTTTTTATTGCCCTTCTTAAATAACTTGCAACAATTATATAAATTCGTCAAAAACTGCTTGTTTGGTGCACGAAACTGTCGCGGATAAAACTGACACAGGTCCGTTGTCCGTAAGCGCCAGCGCGCGACTGATCGGGCCTGCCGAGCCTCCGCGCTCGGCATTTTGTAGGTATTTAAACATATTAATCATAACAATCATTTTATCTTTTTAAATTCTGCAAAAATGTCTAGAAATACTGAATGGCGTTAGTTTAGTTCAAAAACTTTATTTAAAACATCAATAGTTTAGTCGTCAGATTGTAAATGCTTTACAAAAAGGAGTAACTTCGGGGTCTCTTTCTATCGAGCGAAGTTCATTAGATCGTGTAACTGAGTGCAACTTTGACTAGACTAGATCCTTAAGTAAAACATATAATTTTTTCAAATTTTTAAATCCCTTATTCTACGTTTCAGATTGTTTTTAGAAATCTCGAAAACGCTAACTCGCTTGACGACCTAGCCTTAACAGAGCGTTGAAAAGGTTAACGAATGATGATAGATAGGTTTTGAAAAAGATTTTGCACTTATTTAGGTGATTGTATTTTTAATTACTAACACGTTTGTTAAGACTGTGTATAAGTATATTGAATGTATTGAATTGAATTACTGTTCTTTTCCTTGTTATATAGCTGCGTCTCTAGGTTGTAAGTTGTAATTGACAAATTAAGCTTAATATGGGACTTGGTCGATTTGTGTATAATTGTCTCTGAGGAAAGGAAAAGCAAGAAGAAGCATTACCACAAACCTAGTCAACCCGATTTTTAAGTTTTTTAACAGTTATCATTAAAAAACAAGCTCACTTTTATTAAACTGGTGTCACTAGATTGTAATGCTCCGTCTATCTATTCTTCTTGGTATGAGGACTTACCACTGTCCCTTAATATTCATTTAGTTTATTTTGAAGATTTGGAACTCAATAACAACCTACTTCTGTGAATATAAATGGGGACAATATTCTTCATGTGGTATCCCCAGAACAACTGTCAAATTATCTCCCAGCCCTTTCGGTGATACGCCAAGGCTCCTCTATATTATCCTCTTTCTATGGTTCATGTTGTCAATTTTATTTTAATACAACCACAATACAACAGACACACACATGACACTTGACATGACATTCCAATTTCAAAACAAACTTTTGTGTGTTTTATACAAGTAACTACAGAATGTCGTATTTTGAATATTTTACTAAGAATATAAGCACATCACAAGGCCCTACAGGAATTAAAACGCCAAATCCACAAGATGTAATTACAAAGTAAGTAATTTAACAGTTTATTTGTCTGCAATGTACCTATTAGTTTTTTTATAAGTTTTACCGAGTTTCAACGGTTTACTAATGTTTGGTATAAGATATTTTCGCAAATGAATCATTCGCTTAAGTTTTATTTTCTGTAACACTTTTTTTAAACTATACCTTTCACGGTAATCAGTAATCAAATCACGATTGTTACGAAACAAACATAACCTAACCTAACGGGGGTATACTATGATTATTAAAAACACTTGAATAGATAACGGTTTCGTCGTTAGGGAAATGAAACGGACATGAAATGTATACGAAAAACAATGCAGTGTCAACATATTACTTTCAGGCAAATAACCAAGCATAAGAACAAATTATGCAAAGAATATAGCACTAAAACTTCCAAAGATACTGAAGTCATAAAAGGCATTTGCCTCTCAATGTGTCCAGAAGATGAAGTTGTGATGTAAGTATTTGAATTATACTGTAATTGAGTTATAAGTTGATGATTTTCAATTTGTCTACTTGTTTCAGGCGAGAAAGAGCAAGAATGGTTCATGTTATGGAGGTTATAGATGGAAAGAAGGCATTGGTGAAATGCTATAGCCGGTCTGCAGCAGACTCGCAGGTAGCTGTCCCGCGGCTGTTGCGGCCGTACAAGGTTCTGCAAGATACTATACACCATCTAATAAGGTGAGTTATTGATTAGTTTTGACTGTTGCCATAATAATTCTGTTTCTATTGTATTTTACTGTGCCCATGGTTATGCCAATATGTGCTTTATCTGCCTTTAAAATTTACAAATTCGTAGCTTATATCTTTTATGGCGGTTTTACAACAGGATTTGGCTACAGAAGATGACCTAGAACGGGGGTCGGCAAACCGCGGCTCGCAAGCCGCATGCGGCTCTTCGAGGTCTCATCAAAAATATAGCGAAAAACTGAAACGAGTATTTTTGGCTCTCTGAGGTTCCCAAAAGGTGATATGTTTACTGAATTTGGCTCTTTAGTTAAAAAGTTTGCCGACCCCTTATCTAGAAAGTTCATTTTTGTTTAAAAATTACTAGTTTAAGTTTAAGACCAACTTCATCACCATTAGTTCTATTTACTCAATTCCAATTTGTCTCTTAATCTTTAGATGCGTACGCATCTGAGGCAGCCTCAGGTTGAGGCACGCACGGCTCGCCTGTTTGCTCAAATGAATACGCTCCTCGCGCGCCGTGCGCGTGCAGCGAGCGAGCAGCTCGCGGCGAGCCGGCCGGAGTCGGTCTTTTGACCGTGCTCAAAGGCGCCTCGGTGTGCGTGGCTCGTATAATTTGGACGTGTAACCTGAGCGTGCCGCGAGCAGCGCGCGAGCGTTGCGGCTATACGTACACGTTTTGACTTGTTTGTTCGTGAGGCGCGTACGAATTTGAGCAAAACATGAATTATGATTTTTTTTACATTTATTTCATCCACCACCACAGCAAATTTTTTGTTAAAAATTCAGTAAGTTCAGCAACAGCTGTTATCGAGTCCGACGCCATTTTGTGCGACGCACAATGTCGGCTCGCCGTGAGCGAGCTGCCTCACTCGAACATGGTTATGTGCAATTGTTTTGCTCGCCGCTCGGGACGAGCACGCTTTTCATGTGCTTTGTTGGCCTGTTTAGCCCAGTTTGTAGTGATACTGCCCGCGAAGCTAGAGGTCCTGGGTTTGAATCCCAGTAAGGGCATTTTTTTCTGTGGTAACAAGAAATATTTGTTCCTGAGACTTGGATGTTTTCTATGTATTTAAGTATATATCTATTAATAATATTCCATATGAAAAAATACTTAAATTATCTGTTTATAATGAATAAGGATAAGAGGCCACAGTTTAAAGATTACTAATTCATTGCATTCTAAATGACATTTGTAACAATGTTAAAGTGGAAGTAAAAAATAAAATTTGTAAAATAAGTATAGTCCTTTACAAATGCCTGAGGAACCCTTGTACATGAACCTTCCCTAAGCATTAAGGAAGCATTTTTTACCAAATTGTGTATTACATGAGTGGAATAAATTACCAGAGACAGTGATAAGTACCCCTGTGGTGAATAATCTCAAAAACCCCTAAATTTTAATTTTTGTGAGTCATGGTTAAAAGTGTTAAAACTATACCACATAAACGCCGCGAATGCACTCATCCTGAACTCCCAAAGAGTTCAAAATAAAAATAAATAAAATAAAAACCATTATGGTGGTATGTGGTATCACAGGAATCTGCTCTTTTGGCGTTTCATGGTCACATTATGTCAAATCTGCGTTATGGTCTTGTTTTGTGGGGAAACTCCACATTTGCCCAACGAGCATTCCTGCTGCAAAAAAAATGTTTTAGAGCAATCTGTGGCGCTAAAACGACTGATTCTTGTAGACCATTGTTCAAAAAAATTTAAATTTTGCCGTTACCCACGCTGTATATTTACGAAATGTGTCTCTTTGTGAAATCTCATATTAATCACTACAAAATTATGAAATCCAACCCTAGGTCTACTTCTAAACACCATGGACTCAATATCTCTTATCCATATCATAAGTCTGTGAATTTTGAAAAAAGTATCCTTTTCATGTCAGCAAAAATTTTCAACCATTTACCAAATGATCTGAAATCCTTAGATTGTCAAGGTTTCAAAAATAAATTATTTAAATGGTGCCTGCAAATCATGTTCTACCATGTTAATGAACACTTTGTAACAAACAACGCCTAATGAACTTTTACTGTATTTTATATTTTATTACTACTTTTTTTTTTATTGTATGAGATTGACATTTAATAACGATTAATTATAATAATTAAGTAACTTATTTTATACTACTTTTCCGTTTGCATGACATTGATTTATTGTATGTTTCTATTTTATCTCTTCTCAATACTTATTTTTTAGTCTGACATTGCTGTATATAGATAATTTTGATAATTTTTGTTAGTTTTAATGACATGCAAATTGAGAGTCAAGACATTGTATGCCTTACTTTGGCTGATTGTGATGTAACCAGATACTAACCCTACCACCATTTATAACCACTCACATTCAAACAATAAACAATTTATATTTGTATTTAAATACAGACTCAATGAATCCATATTTGTAAGTACATTACATTACAGAGAAACAAAGTAGTATGTGTTAATATTAAGTAGTATGTGTTAGTATTAGAAATATGTCGCCCAAAATGACAATTTATTCGTGAGTCTTAACCGTTTTTGTGTTATAAGAAAGATAGACTCAATATTTTTAAATAACAAGGTCAGTTTTCAGTCAGCGCATCAGCTTGAAGCTGTTAGTATATAAAGAAATAATAATAATAAATCATTATTTATTCTTGCTTGACATTAATTGCAATTTTGCATGATTTTCGCACATTACTATTATGGGCCGGCCACGACTTCGAGCGGCGGCGGCAGCGGTTTTCCAAATACATTGCGTGTGATCCTTACTAACAGCAGTATGGGGTTTTTCAAGAAAAGAGTGTATACATTCTTAAAGGGTTGGCAACGTGCATGTGACACCCCTAGGAGTTGCAGGCGCCATAGGCTACGGTGACCGCTTACCATCAGGCGGGCCGTACGCTTGTTTGCCACCGATGTGGTACAAATAAAACATTGCGCGTTTCGACCGTGCAATGAACAGATAAAGGCTTGCCGCGCCGCCATCCGCGCAAGCTCGTGGCCGGCCCGTTAGTAAATCCGCTACAAAGGATGTGATACATCCAAAATCGCTCTACTCTCAAAGAGGTAAATAATTAAATATATTAAATTGTAATCAGAAAATTATGTGCAAAATGTAGTGGTAACTACAATTGGAGTTGTGAGTTGATATGTGTGTATTTTAGTTAAACGCAAATTTTACTTATAAAATAGCGACCATATATTTAATATTTTTTTTCTTTACGTACATTCCAATTTCATTATGTCAAAGACTACGTGCCTAAGTAAGTCGCGTCAAGTCGTGTGTACATAACTACTACAAATTAGGCCCCTTTTGCTAATAATAACTATAGTAGAAAAATGGTCTGCACCTGAAAGACTACTTAACATAGTAAAGTTTTCAGCCTAGTACAAAGAGCGGACAGAAACGCCGAAGTGATATATGACTTTGTGAGTGACCGCCTCCGTGCTGTGAGACAGGACATGACTGTGCAGAGGCTCCCACCCGAGGATTGTGTTACTCTGCTGGAGCCCATGATACGATTCCATGTTTACTTTGGACATAAGTAAGATTTACAGATTTTTCTTATAATGTAAAACTGTTGTCTATTCCTATGCATCTTTCTCAAGCATATAGCTTTCTTGGCAGCTTCAAATAGTCAATATAGTACCCGGGCCAGGCGCAACATTTGATATTCATTTCATCTCGCACCATAACTTGTACAATGGCTAAGAAAGTTATTTTATGAAGTCCCGTGAACGTCAGCTGCGATTCCGTTGGTGACTTAAGGAGCAGCAGCCACACAAAGAGGTTATTTTTTTTTTAAATCAGTCATTTCCTCTCGACAGAAATTTGAATCAAATCAAATGATAGCTAAGCCAATACCGTAAGGATAAAAATTCTTCGGCTGGTTGTAGACCGGTGGTATACCCGTCAGCTGGTCACATTAACGTGTAAAGGAAAAAATATTTTTTTTATTCATTTTCTCACGCATGAAATTTTGTCAGATGACTGTTTATATGCTATTGTCTATATTAATAATTTCGTGCAGGGGTACGGTAGACCCGAACGAGACCTGTCTCAAATTGAAGAACGTATAAAAATAACGATTTTTGAGTTGAACATATGTATCCGCAAAATTCGGATTGTCGCGTATTTTGCATTTAAAAGTGTTAATTTTACGACAAAAGGTCGGCCATATTAAATTCGTTGGTTGACAGCTTCGGGTAGGGTACGTTCGGAAATTGTAAACTGTGTTTGCGTCCGGTGTGTTGGCCAGATTGGATTCGGCAAGCCGCGTCTGCAGCGTTTTGTTTTTGTAGTTTTTAAGCGT
Source organism: Notocelia uddmanniana (assembly GCA_905163555.1). NCBI lineage: Eukaryota > Metazoa > Arthropoda > Insecta > Lepidoptera > Tortricidae > Notocelia > Notocelia uddmanniana. Next base: position 3,602,194 of record LR991060.1, read on the forward strand.
TCTATACACCTATCAGCCTAGCTAGCACGATAACTTATACCGTCACGCTATATGGCCGAAATGTATTAAAACGTCACATAAAACGTAACGGTATAAGATATCGTGCTGGCTAGGCTGATTGTCACAACAACCGCCTTCAAAGCGAATGTATGGGGCCTGTTACATGGTTATTATTATCACGTGATACATTCATATCACGATAAGTTTCACGTGAATATTGAAGCAGAATCCATACAAATTTGAAAACTGCGATAATATTGACACCCCAGTATTGTGATAATATTAATCGTGTAAAGGACACCACTGTTTGCTGAGTCTGTCCGCCATCTTAAAGCTGTCTATTTTGTTGCGACAAACTACTAGGTGACTTATGGCTTTTAAACGTCTAGCAAAATTCTATCCCTATATCGCTCTATCTCATAACTTAGTGGCACTGGGGGTCTACTCCGAAATCCGAATTTCGTATGGTGCCGTCCCTTTCACTCATATAGTGTATGACAGGAGAGTGAAAGGGACGGCACCATACGAAGTTAGGAATTTGAATTTCTCATGCCGTTCGCCGCGCTCGGACGTTAGAGGCGCTACCGCGAACCAAAAACGAAGTATCTGCCTCTCTCTCGCACAAGTAAATTCGAACGACAGAGAGGAAGATAGTTCCTCAGGCGTCAACTTTAAAACGAATAGGGTATTTTACTATATGAGAAATAAAATTCAAAATGTAAGATAAACCGGCCAAGTGCGTCGGACTCGCGCACTGAGGGTTCCGTACAACTAAAAAATAAATGTGATTTATCAATATATTGATATTTTTGGTAAAATATACTTCATAATAAACATTATCACCTAATTTCAAGTTCATAGGTCGAAGGGAAGTTAAAAAATTATTGTGTGACAGACAACACACGGAATGTTCTTTGACTTTCTTCGACCATCCGCCGCGCTCGGACTAAAGTGCTACCAACCGAAAACTAAATATATATGCCTCTCTGTCGCACTTGCATATTCGAGCGTGGAGAGGGAAATACTTCGTTTTCAGATCGCGGTAGGCCCTTTGATCTGACGGCTCCTATTCCTGGATAGTGCGCGTATCGGAATGTGAAATACCTTTGGCAAAACGGAACAAGTTGTTAAATAGCTTTTATTAATTGGAGAAAATATTACCAACTGTTATTATTATCACGCGAAACACTGAATATTGAAGCAACATCCATAGGGGCCTGTTACATGGTTATTATTATCGCGTGATATACTCATATCACGGTACGTACCACGTGCTGTTTAATGAATATTGAAGAAAAATCCATACGTTTTTGAAAACCACGATAATCAATATTATCGTGTTTTTCAAAACCAGTATTTTGACAATATTAAGCGTGTAACAGACCCCATACAATTTTGAAAATCGCGATAATATTGACACATAATATTGAGTGTAAAGGGCCCCACTGAATAGAATTTGGCGGAGAATAGAGAGCTGCTACCGCGAAACGAAAACGAACGAATATCGTGTATTTCCCTCTGTGTCGCTCGAATTTGCAAGTGGGACAGAGAGGGAGATACACGAACTTCATTGGTTTTCGATCACGTTAGCAGCTCTGACTTCGCACCGAAATACTGACTGGCACATCAATATTTAACAATTGCACATCTGAAGTGAATTTTAATGAACGATTAGTATTTTAGCTATACAAATCAGTACTGATTACGGTGTCAAATTTATTATGTGCCTTTAAATACTACCCTTATAAAAATGCTTAGGATTAACTTGCAAAGATACTATAGCCTTTGCCCGTGACGTCGGCAGCGTAATCATTTACTCCCAATTCCATATGTTAATCCAGACTACAGACTATATTTCTATACGAAGTTTCATCATAATCCGTTGTTGTAATGTTTTTATTTTATACATTTTTGTACACTATTTCTTTCGTCGTTTGCATAAGATAACAGTCACGAATAAATGTTTACTTCATTTCTTTCTTATTTATTTCACCCGAGCGAAGCCGGGCTTTCATCTAGTATATAAATAAACTCGTCAGACGGTTTGTATCGCGGTAGAAAACCCGTCAGCTGATACGCTAGAGATTGTAACGCACGAAACAAGCCAGGAGCATTTATTTGTGACATAACATAACTAATTCATTATATTTTAATGTCAACCATGTTTTTCTTGTGTCTTTCAGACTATGTGAATATCCAATCAAAGCATATGATCCAGTGTTAAACAAGAAATTACTTCTGGAGTGTTTAAAGTGGTTCCTAAACTGCTGCGATTCTATAGAGCAATCTTCTGACCTGAATGCAGAGTTATCACAATTAAATTTAAACTCTAATGTAGCCAGCAATAAGGCTCAAATTGAAAGTTCCTTGAAGTGTGACCGGGCATTGATAGAAAGTCTGTATATTCTGTGCAACCTGGATGACGTACATCCAATGTATAGATACTGGAATTTGCCAAAGAGTTTCAAATGGTAAGTATTAATTTTTTTCGTGCACAAGAATGTACACACTCATTTGGTAAAATTCGTCTTTTTTTCTAAATGAACTACAATGAAATACGGTAAATGTCCCGATATTCATTAAAGGGTTAATCATACATATTCATTCATAATGAATAAAGTTTTGTTATGTTTTAATAATTATTATCAGGATGCATCCATATTACTAGTATTACTACTATCTACATTATGACATTAGTGATAATCAATTAATGACATTAGAATAGCTTACCCTTTCCGAGTTCTGATTATTAATTAATTAACTCTTTAACCGCCATCATCTGATAAATGGAACAGTGGCAGTGTAAATGTAATCTTCTTGATTTATGACAAAGTCGAAAATTACGAATAACTTTTTTGACGGTTAAATGGTTAAGAGGATAAAAAAAAGTATTTTCTCAAACATGCAATGAAATATTGACGTTATAATAGGCCGCGAACTTTCACGTTTCGGGTGCGGTGCGGCGAAACGAGCAACCTACAATGAATTTTCATACAATATTGAAGGTCTAATCCGGCAAAGAAACTGTCTTGTTTTCGGGGCGCAGCGGTGGCTTCGCGTCGTCCGTCGTAATTGCTTTTTCCCGGCCTCAGCAATAATGTACTATTTATTATTGTTTTGCTGTTTTCAGTCACGCAATTTTAAAATTAGCTTATAAAATAGCAGTAGCTAATTGGAGAGGCAATTTCGTGCAAGTGTGCAAACTAATGGAATATCTGTGCCCGCTGACATATTGCGCCTTGAGTCTATACCTGCCTACATTGCAAAGGTAAATCAACAATTTCATAAATTTAACTTTTACTTGTTTTGTCTTTTTTGAGAATAAATATCTTTGAACCAAAATCGTCGTCTAATACCCATACCCTTAATAGGGCACTGGTAACCACCTGATTTTGAAACTCGTTGCTATAAGATATAGCCCGAGAGCTATACGGTTTCACTGTATGAAAAAACAACAATATATCGGTATCAGCAAATTTTGTGCATCAAAAATTAAGTTAAGTAATTATACTAAGTATTCTATAATAATACACCTACACTTATTAACGCGACGGTAGAAAATATTAAAAACAAATCTATAAAAAATCCGTAAAAATCTAGCGAAAACACTATAAGAATTATTTTCTTTATGATATACTACTTCTATTTATGTTCTTTGTAATATATGAAAATCAACTTATTTGCCTTTGGTTTTTATATGCCTTAATTATATTTCTTGACACTTTTTATACTGAATCAACCCAAAATACCTAAAGCTGTAATAACTTTTGGAATTAATGTGGCAGCCAAATGCACTCTGTAGACTATTCATGAAGGTCAAATTGACTACTACTACTACCTATTAGATATTTTTTTTCTCATTTCCCGTTGCATATATTGTTCCATTCTGGTCGTAAGTATTAAAATAGACTTAAACATAGAAGTACTCATCATAAAAATACTGATACCCTGTTTGCTGCAAAAATTCACCAGTTTTCGGGCACATCATTTTTTTCCCAACTTCCGGTCTTCAGAATCGGAAATTTTAAAAATATAGGTTCTTTAAATCACATAATAGGACCGTATAACAAAAATTGGCCAGTTATTGAATTATTTCCAAAAAAAACGTATCGTTCTCGGGCTAATAAGATTGAAACCCAATGAAAAATGGGATTACCCTCTGCCCTATTAAGGGGTAACATACAAGCTTTGCTTAGTTTGAGAATAGGTCGATTTGTGCAAGACTGTCCTCGAATGTTTATTTATTTCTTACCAGGCATGCTCTACAAGTGTTGAGTGCAGCATACAACAGCAAGCAGCTGACAGTGCCACTGAGCGCCTTGCGGCGCTGGCTTCGCTTCGCCAGCGACGCTGAAGCGGCGCGAGTGTGCGCGCACTACGGTCTGTCTACTAAGGAGGGGGCGATACGGTTCAGTAGAGGGGACTTCAAGGCAGATGTGGCTACGGTAAGTTAACATAACTCTACATCTACATCTATATACATTTTATTTGTTTAATGGTCTGACTTTTTTTATTGTATATACGTCTTTTTATTTTCTTATTGCCATTAATATTAGTTAACATTGTTTCAGTATTTTACTGTGCGAGTGTTTTGGTTAAGCACTGTAAACTCTTACATGTCTTGATTATAATAAATAAAATAAAATAACAACAGGCCCTATTTCGGAAGGACTAGAATATGCAACACCAAAAATAGCGTTCATATTTTTCAGGGTTCCGTACCTCGAAAGAAAAAAACGGAACCCTTATAGGATCACTTTGTTGTCCGTCCGTCCATCCGTCCGTCTGTCTGTCTGTCTGTCAAGACCCTTTTTCTCAGGAATGCTTGGAGGTATTAAGCTGGAATTTATATCAAATACTCAGGTTTACTGTCCCTTGGAGCTGTGAAAAAATCAAAAGATACCTACAGCCGTTTATGCCGCAAATTTTCGACACTCGCAAAGGAATCAAAACCTACAGGGTACTTCCCGTGAACTCAGAATCTTGAAATTTGGTACGAAGCAACGTCTTGTAGCATAGATAAAGGAAAAATTGCGAAAACCGTAAAGTTTCAGTTACATAATAAAAATATTTTTTAAGGAACACTTGGTCCGCGAGTCCGACTCGCGCTTGGCCGGTTTTTATAAATAGTTCTCACTATTAGAAAGCTTTCCACAAAATTTTAAGTTGGTTTAAGAGAAAAAAATGGATTATGCTAAAATCGGTAATTAATACTAAGCCATGTACGAGAGTCGGACTTCGCCTTAGCTCCGGCGCTGTGGGATGAGCAGCCCTTCCGCCCTCGCGTAACAAAGCACGGTCTTTCATGCTCGGCTCCGCAGATTCTTCTTGCTAAGGCGACCAAGACCAGGCTCAGCCGCCCCACCTCACACGGTTCCCGCGCTTTGTTGCAGCAGGCGAGGGCTGCTCTTCCTCCGCGCCTCCGATTTTCTATATACACTCGACAAGACCCACGTGAATAGTGGATGCTCTGATTCGGTTTGACTCTGGTGACGTAGGTCATCTTCTTAATAATTGTTGATTTTAGTATAGAAACTTTCCAATTTATTATTTACCTCTCCGCAACTTGAAATTTTGTGTAAAGCTTTCTAATCATGAGTACTATCTATATTAATAATTTCGTGCCGGGGTACGGTAGACCCGAACGAGACCTGTCTCAAATTGAAGAACGAATAAAAATAACGATTTCGAGTTGAACAAATGTATCCGCAAAATTCGGATTGTCGCGTATTTTGCATTTAAAAGTGTTTATTTGATGACAAAACGTCGGCCATATTGCCCACAGACTATATTGCCATATTAAACAACTGTACCGATATTCGAAACCTAATTATATTTGAGAGTGGCAACACTGTTCCGTCTGTCCGGTCGTTTATTATACCTATCCCTTTCTAGCAAGTACTACATCCGTCTCCCTCGCACATTTCCCCTTCCACCCTTGGCAGTCGCCATTGGGTTTCGCGCGAATTCTATGATCATTGGCATTCTGTTTTTCGAACTGGACGGTCGTGCGAGCTAAACTGCTGGTGAGTCTTAAAGATTTTATTCCAGTTTAGCTACCTATCAGCGAAAAACAGTTTCTAACGGCTTTTGCCGTTCGAAATATAAGTTTATAAATTTACTGTCCTTTTGTTTTATCTAGCAAATGGAAGATAATTCAAATCCAGACCTGGCACAATATCTAGTGCTGGAATCCATGATGGATTCGGATGGCATGGCGTCCCAACAGTCACGCAAGCGAAATGCTTCGCCAACGTCTTGGCCCAGCGCTAAAAAGACTGCTATATCTCAAAATGATGAGATAATAGGTACTTTGGTACAACAGGTGAGTCAAATCCAAAATGTCTTGCAACAACTAACGAGTGCTAATAATACCCGTTACTTTGAACCCATGCCACAAGGCGAGATCCTTGATAGTGCTCATACAGACACTGATGAAGACGGGATCGGCTTAGATACAAGTGGCGAGTTATTTAAAGATGATACTGATCCTTCCACGCAGGAAGATTTTTCATTAAATGTTCATACAGTTTTGAAAGAACCAGCCATCTTAAAGACAGACCCTTCCCGCTTAGATAAACTGAAATCAATTCAACATTTTGAAACCCAGGACTGGTCGGAAGTCCGTTATTCGGATACCCAAAAAAGATTTTGTTCTACCCCCGGATTTACCGATCTGGAGTGCAATGATGAAATTAAGCCATACGATAAATTCAATCACCTAAGTAAAAAGGGGTTTGCGGCTATTACGCAAGGGCTAATAAAACAACAAGAATCGGTAGAAAAAGGGATCAGGTCACTTTTGGGCTGGTTAAAAACGACCGAAATTGTTGATTTAGCTACAATAGAAAATAAGATAAAAGAAACTTTTTCTGAAGAATTTCAAACCATTTCTAATGACCTGTTACAAATGACGTGCGGTCACCGCGCTTATTTAATACAGCAGCGGCGGGACTCGATTTTACGCTCTGTCAAAGATAAATTCCTTAAAGCTAGTCTTCGTAAAATACCCCCCACTTGCGAGTTCTTATTCAATCCACAAGCCTTTTCATCGATAATAGAAAAGGCCGGAGGTATGAACAAAATCTTTTGGCCCTTGAAACCCAGTACTAGTAAAGCGCCAACCAGTGCTTCGAATTATAACTCGGGCAAACAATCAAAAGCGCCAGCGCATGGCTATAAAGAGGGTAGTTTTCCTAATACGTCCCAGTACAATGGGAGACAAATGGCTCCAGCGCATGGATCGCCTTATTACCCATTCATGCTTCCTCCTGCGCAAGGAGTGCCAATATTTAACCAGGCAACCATGCCTATGCCCACTCGACCCGCGCAGGGTCAGACATTTCGAGCTAAGAACCCTCGAAGTAACAATTTCAAACAAAATAGAGGAGGCCTCTCCACAAGGGGTCGCTCAAAAGGGAATTTCTGACTCGAAGTTCCGAGCAGGCTGCCTACAAAGTTACCTTGCTATATGGGAGTCCTTACAGGCTCCCCACCACATATTGACGGTTATAAAAGAAGGGTACCGTATACCATTCAACTCAAAACCCCCACTAATGATGCCACAATTAACGCAGGGCAAATTGATAACAGTGCCGTACTCCAAGGAAATGGAGACATATATACATTCGTTAAAGGCTGCGGGAGTCCTGGAGAGTGCCCAACTTTCCCCAAGCTTCCTGTCAAGTCTATTTCTCAGAGAGAAAGACGATGGAACATTTCGACCAGTGTTCAATCTAAAACAGCTCAACAAATTCATTCATATAAGCAAATTCAGATTAATAAATCAACAAAAGGTTCCAACATTTCTCCAACCCAACGATTGGTTGACAAAAATAGATCTGTCCAACGCATATTTCCATATACCGGTCGCGCCAGGGCACCGGAGATTCTTAAGGCTAGTGTTCCAAAACGAACTATTGCAAATGACCTGCTTGCCTTTTGGTTTGGCAACAGCACCAAAACTGTTCGCAAGATTCACCAACTGGGTAGCCCAGCTCATCCGGAGCAAAGGGATACGCGCCCTCGTGTACCTAAACGACTTTCTCCTGGCCAATCAAAGTCAGAATCCTCTGAGGAGGCAGACGGATCACGTAATACACCTGTCGGAATCCTTGTGATGGCAAGTCAATTACAAAAAGTCCGTGTTACAACCTCAATCCCAACTAAAGTACTTAGGCATAGTGTGGGACCCCCTGAACAATGTCAAATATTTACCAACCCGAAAAGTTCTGACGTTACGGGAAAAAGTCCATCATGCCCTCATGGCGAAGGCACTATCTCTAAAAGAATTACAGAGCCTAATAGGAGTACTGAACTTTGCAAGCATGGTAGTACAGTACGGACGCCTGCACTTCCGGAATTTATTAAAATTCTCCAACAAAATCCTGAAACAGCATCCCTTGAAAACATTAACATTACCAACGGACATAATAACGGACCTGGTATGGTGGAACTGTCACTGTCAGTTTCACTCGCCTCTACACTCCCAATGTGTCAAACATTACCTATCAACCGATGCATCAGGGAAAGGATGGGGAGCGCAATTAGACAACATCCAGCTAAGCGGCTTGTGGGGACCGCAGGAACTAGCACTACACTCGAACATGAAAGAGATGCTGGCTATACTGAAGGTGCTGAGGCAACAGTACCAGCTCTTAGCAGACACCACGGTCTCCATCCAATCCGACAACAGAACAGTTCTTGCCTATCTGCGGAACGAAGGGGGAACGAAATCGGAGGGGCTGATGGACTTAACATACCAAGTATTTCGTATCCTTCAGTGTTACAATATACAACTTAACCTACATCACATACCGGGCAAGTACAACACGGAAGCAGACCACCTGTCGCGAGACTCGGCACACCCAGAGTGGCATCTCCTCCCGAACTTAACCAAGACAGTCTTCGAAAAGTGGGGAATCCCCCAAATAGACCTCTTTGCCTCGCAGAGAGCCCACGTTGTGAAACGATATGCGACACTGGATGCAATGGACGAGAAAGCGGAATTTGTAGATGCGTTCTCCCAACAATGGACTTACGATCTAGCTTGGATATTCCCACCTCCGTTTCTAATACTAAAAGTCCTGTCGCACCTAAACAATGCAAAAGGCATATACCTGTTTGTAGCCCCCTGCTGGAAGAAAGCAGTTCGGAGGCCCGACTTGAAGAGCCGAGCAATAGCATCACCCTTTACAGTGTACAACATATCTCAGGTGTTAATCGACACCAATACAAACAAACCTCCAGGGAAAGTAGAAGACCTGCATCTCGAGATATGGAAATGTGGGGGTGGGGCGAAACACTAACCACATGGACACCCGAGCAACTGGAGCTACTGGGGTCAAGCTGGCGAGACTCTACAAAAAAGTCTTACAATGCAGCTTGGAAGAGGTGGTGCACATGGAGCCTTCAGAACAAGGTGAGTTGTCATAACTCATCTGGTTCTGACCTAGCTAAGTTTTTATCAGATCTCTATCTGAAATTCCAGCTATCCTATAATACCATTCTGTTCCATAGATCTGTGGTAGCAACATTATGTAACCCAAATAGCCATGATAAACTTAGTACACATCCCCTTGTTATTCGGATCTTGAAATCTGTAGCTAACAAAAATCCCAGAACCCCCAAACCTCCGATTTGGGATGTGGATATTCTCTCCAATTGGCTTAGACAAAATTTTAATAGAGATGCTAACCTGTTTGATTTTTCCCGACGAACAGCATGTATTCTTCTACTCTGCTCTGGTCGGAGAGTACATGATCTAACTCTGCTTTCCATTGACCCAAGGTCTTTTACAATCTCAGACAATGAAATAATATTCTGGCCGCTTTTTGGGTCAAAAACAGACGGCCACAACTACAGGCAGTCAGGTTGGAAACTAAGATCTAACCCAGATGATCAGTCAATAGACCCAATTTTCTGGGTTAAATCCCTTATTGAATTGTCAAAGGACAGGAGAAACACTTGCAAAAGTAACAACCTGTTTCAAACAGTGCGTGGCCCTCCTAAAAATGCATCTAGAACAGTAATTGCAAATTGGATAAAAACTTTATTACAGGATGCTGGCATCACAACCTCCGCTGGGAGTATGAGGTCAGCTGTGGCTTCTAAAAATTGGATCAATAACTTCCCTCTGGATGACATACTAGCAAGGGGAAATTGGAGATCAGGACAAACTTTTGCAAGATTTTATAGAAAAGAAGTATTAAATGCAAATAATGCAGATTCTGTTCAAAACTTGTTCTTGCCAGTGCATTAATAAGCATAATATTACTTTTATACATATACCTTTCCTTTAATTTAGATCAATCAAGATTATTTATTATCTATTGGATGTTATTGACCTATAACAAACTTTGATTATCAAATACTCATGTAAGTGTAAGTACTCAACATACTATTAAATATCCACTATGTACCTATATGAGATGATACATGAGATTTTCAAATATATAAGATAATTATATGTAGACATAACTTATGAGTTAATTAAAGAAAATAAAGAATGTATAACAAACATAATCATAACTGCCTATAGGCTGTAGGAGTGTATATGATGTACATTGATTAATAACTATAATAATTACCTAACTGTAAGGCCATGCAGAAGAACAAATGGATAAATAAAAACACTGTTATTGAAAAAGCTTTTTATTGTTGACACCTAAACAACAACATTAAATTCGAAATAACTAATTTCTTCACTTGTAGCCTCCCACTTTCAGGGAGATGTGGAACTCTTCCTGTTGGAGTGACAGAAGGAAGTGGTCTACAATGAACTGACTGGCCTCTTTTCACCTTACTCTCACTTCTAATTCTCTCTTGTTCCATAACTGTACTTATAGTAAAATAATTACTATTCATGAACATATGAAATTGGTAATGTTCACTTGACTAGCCTCCTACAAAGTTCATGACTGGCTCCCTCGACACATTTACACATAAAGGTTAGATAAATTTTTATAAGCATCACATTGGCATTCTACCCTTCCACCAGGCGATAACAAACACGTCTCAAATATAATTAGGTTTCGAATATCGGTACAGTTGTTTAATGACGGCGTTTTACACTAAAATAAAACGCTAATTAAATAACTTACCATATTCGAAACCTACAATTTTCATATCTGCCTGGTAGTACGAATAAATATTTGATATTATGAGACAATGATCATAGAATTCGCGCGAAACCCAATGGCGACTGCCAAGGGTGGAAGGGGAAATGTGCGAGGGAGACGGATGTAGTACTTGCTAGAAAGGGATAGGTATAATAAACGACCGGACAGACGGAACAGTGTTGCCACTCTCAAATATAATTAGGTTTCGAATATGGTAAGTTATTTAATTAGCGTTTTATTTTAGTGTAAAACGCCGTCATTAAATTTGTTAGTTGACAGTGTCGGCTACGTTCGAAAATCGTGAACTATTTTTGCGTCCGGTATGTTGGCCAGGTTGCTGGGTTGCGTTCTGGGTGGTGGGCCATCGTCGCCCATTGTGTGGATCCGGCAAGTCGCTTCTGCAGGGTTTTGTTTTAGTCGTTTTCAAGCGTTCTATAAACCTATCAGCCCGGCTAGTATGATAGCTTATACCGTCACGTTATATGGCCGAAATGTACTGAAACGTCACATAAAACGTGACGGTATAAGCTATCATACTAGCCGGGCAGATTGTCACAATAACCGCCTTCAAAGCGAATGTATGGGGCCTGTTACATGGTTATTAGTATCACGTGATACGTTCATATCACGATACGTGTCACGTGAATATTGAAGCAGAAACTATACAATTTTGAAAACTGTGATAATATTGACTCCCCAGTATTGAGATATAATTAATATAATCGTGTAAAGGACACCACTAGAATGTTTGCTGAGTCTGTCCGCCATCTTAAAGCTGCATCTCTATTTTGATGTGACAAACTACTAGGTGACTTATGACCTTTAAACGTCTAGCAAAATTCTATCTCTATCTCGCTCTATCTCATAACTTAGTAGTACTGCTCATGCCGTTCGCCGCGCTCGGACGTTAGAGGCGCTATCGCGAACCGAAAATGAAGTATCTGCCTCTCCATCGCACATGCATATTCGAACGATAGAGAGGGAGATAATTCGTTTTTGGTTCGCGGTAGGCCCTCAGGCGTCAATTTTGAAACGAATAGGGTATTTTATTATATGAGAAATAAAATTCAAAATGTGAGAAAAACCGGCCAAGTGCGTCGGAATCGCGCACCGAGGGTTCCATACAACTAAAAAAACATGTGATTTATCAATATATTGGTATTTTTGGTAAAATATACGTCATACTAAACATAATCACCTAATTTCAAGTTCAGTTAAATAATTTTATGTGTGACAGACGACACACGGAATGTTCTTTGACTTTCTTCGACCGACCGCCGCGCTCGGACTGAAGTGCTACTGGGAACCGAAAACTAAATACATGCCTCTCTGTCGCACTTGCATATTCGAGCGCGGAGACGGAAATACTTCGTTTTCAGATCGCGGTAGGCCCTCTGGTCAGAAGACTCCTATTCCTGGATGGTGCGCGTATCGGAATGCAAAATACCTTTGGCGAAATTAACGGAACAAGTTGCTAAATAAGTTCCATTAATTGAAGAAAATATTACCAGCTGTTATTATTATCACGCGAAATACTCATATTACGATCCGTATCACATGAATATTGATGAATATTGAAGCAACATCCCTACAATTTTGAAAACCGCGATAATATTGACACATAATCTTGAGTGTAAAGGGCCCCGCTGAATAGAATTTGCCGGAGAATAGAGAGCTGTTACCGCGAAACGAAAACGAACGAACATCGTGTATTTATTTCCCTCTGTGTCACTCGAATTTGCAAGTGCGACAGAGGGAGATACACGAACTTCATACGTTTTCGTTCGCGGTAGCAGCTCTGACTTCGCACCAAAACTACTGACTGGCACATCAATATTTAACAATTGCACATCTGAACCGAATTTTAATGAACGATTAGTATTTTAGCTATACAAATCAGTACTGATTACGGTGTCAAATTTTTTATGTGCCTTTAAATACTAGCCTTATAAAAATACTTAGGATTGACATATAAAGATACTAGCCTTTGCCCGTGACTTCGTCAGCGTAATCTTTCGTCGTTTGCATATCTGTCACGAATAAATGTTTTCTTTATTTATTTCACCCGAGCGAAGCCGGGCTTTCATCTAGTATATAAAAAAAATGTGAACACAAAATTCGGTGTTGCATATTCTAAAGTTGAGCCCCTATTTCAACAACAGAATTGTAACCTGAATACAGCAATTAGACATACATTGCTGGCTTGATGGGTAACAATGCTGTCCAGTAACCACATATACTTATTTAGCACATCGAATTGTCTTTGTCGAGTGACAATACGGTAAGTATTTGACATTATTTTAAATCATTAATGCGTATTAAGAATGTTGCAAATTAAACGTCTAAACATTCACGCTGCTTCACGTACAAACAAACACGTCTTACTGCTATACATGAACTAACCTTTCAAAAATTGCATTTTGTCAGCCAGCTGGCTATAGCGGTCTGACGTCACTAGCAACATGGCGTCGTTTCGATCGTTTGACTCACAGCACAGATGAAGAAAACGTATTATATGAATATGTCAACTATTATATCTATCTATATGAAATCCATTTGGTCTATTAAATATAATGAAACTGGTCACTCACGTCTCTAAGGTCGAATATCGCTCGACATGTTTCAGACCGGTTCGCGGTCCCTAATAATGAGTACCTATCGCGGCGGCGGTTTTTTTTAGCAGTGCGTGCCCGTGCCCTGTCCGCTCGGCTGCTCGGCGCGGGAGGAGGCGGCGGCGGCGAGAATCTACCCTCGTTTTATCACAATTGTTCGATATTCGACCTTAAAGACGTGAGTGACCTCGTTCCATTATATTCAATGTCTCAAACTCACGGGAGTTTTCTATATAAAATTCCATTTGGTCTTATTTTTGTTTCAGCATCAACCAACAAAACTGCTCTTGCTCAACCAAGATATGAAGATGCGCCTGTCGGATCAGCGTGTCTTTACGTATCTCTCGAAAGACTACACTTACGCTGTTTGACAATCAAGTTTTACTGCTCTCTTATTACCTTCGAGGATGTAGCTACTGTCAATTACATTTGACCCCTGGCCTCTTAGAGAATGCTGGTGATTGGAGTCCAAGGTGCTGGTTGAACAGTACAAGAGGATTTGATTATCTCATAAAACTACCTATTGTTAAGTAGCCATTATCGATAATCGTACGAGTGTAAATAAGGCTTAAATTGTCAGCCGTCAATACTACGTGATAGTCAATGAATATTGGCCGATGCCGGGCTACTAAGAGTTGAAATTATGGCTAATTGCTACTACAAGCGAATGAAATAGAGAATACATATGGGGTTCTTTGAGATATTTTTTTTAAAGGGTCGGCAACGCGGATGTGACATCCCTGGAGTTGCAAGCGTCTATAAACTTCGGCCATCAGGCGGGCCGTACTTTATTTATACCACGTGGTAATGGCTTGCTTATCTAAGGGTGGTATTCCACTCGTCCAATATCTTTGTCAAATCTTTGATCAAAGTTCTTTGACGTAGGCCCATTCCACTCATCCAATATCTTAGTCCAAGTTTTTTTTTTTCATGCGTAGCCATATTGATTTAACTGTCATCGGAATCTTCGATCAAATGTCGGGGTCCCATCCAAGTTGGATGAAATCATCCAATTTCTTTGATCAAATGTATATTGAACAAAGATATTGGATGAGTGGAATACCTCCCTAAGAAAAATGTTACTTACCCCCTTATTCATAAAACTTAACAGACCTCTGTTAACTAAAAGTTGTTTTGTCCCTTTCATACAAACAAATGTCAAAGTGACAGATAAGTGTTAACTAAGAGGCTTGATGGACGTTTATGAATAAGGGGGTTAGAGTTTACAATAGTTGTACGCTATTTCCTAAAGATCTTGTTATGTTATTCCTAACGATCATGTTGTTATTCCTAATGATGTTATGTTATTTTATTTAAGTTGTACCTACTTGTAAGTTTGCAATATGTGTAACCAAGATCTCGAGGAATGTATATTTAATTTTTATAAAAATAAATAAAACGATACTCTATATAAAGGAATCCTTTATTATTTACATAAGAAAATTCACCTAATTACGATGACTAATTACAATGGACAACAAAATCTATCTAAATATCAAACGGTCACATGGCTCCCATGTATGTGTAGTCGAAATAAACATGTCAAATACTATACCAAATGTCTGTTTCACATTCATTGTAGTCAGCATCGGATATACAAAGCGGTCATTCATAAAATAAATGTCCGTGTCTGCCCAAAGTATATTTTCAATAATAATTTTGAATGACCTGAATCTCTTTACCAAATTTTTAATAATTAACGCGTTTGAAAATTATATTAAAAAGCCAGTTTAATATTGTTATTAATACATCAAACGGAAGAATAAAAAAGTTGGGTCTTTGACGGATCCGACCGCTCCAATATATGCGATGCACTCCACAGTAAAGTGTAATAATATGCGTAAACAACCACTCGTGCTTATACAGCGTTGAAATTGAGACTGTAACTTCATAAAATAAGTTTCATTATTGTTGATCACCAAAACAGAAAAGCTCTCTGTAGCTTCTGTGCCATATTGTTACACTTAACTGTACGTAAAACTATTACATGTATTTATTTATTCATACATGATATAAAGCCAAATAACTAGTGGCAATGCGGGGACGTCGCCCCTGTCAAAACAAACGAGAGGGACCCTATTCTCGTCTAACTGTCATGCTTGAGTTTGAAAATTCTTATAGTAGGACCAAAGTCGTGTGAGCCATAAATCATTAAGTCGGACATTTCGCTCACACAAATCGACACCATTATAATGCAGCGTAATGGTCACTAGCGTCACTAAAATGTGAGCAGGTAAGAACTTTAATGATTTATGGCCATCAGCACGCTCCTTTTGATCCTACAGTTGAGTGTGGCTACTATAAAGAGTACGAGGTGAAACATTTTATAGGTTAGTCCGTGTCACTGGAATATCTGATGAACAGACATCGAAAAATTTGTAGCTTATGCGGCGCAACGGAGTGGTTTAATAGATAGACTATTTCAACTGAAATAGTTGATTAAGGTTAATATTAACGTTATTAATGCTAATTAATTATTAGAATTGAAATATCACACCACACGTCAATTCCGTTAACACCACTCCCTGCACCGAACATGCAACATAATTGTCTGCTGATGAAAATGGGAACAATTACATTTTGCATAGTAACGACGAGTCACATAAATACCCGGTCAGTTATCTAAAGGCTACATCCGCTTATACATTTGAGAGCATTATACTTCTCTCAATGTGATACCCAATAGTTATAATGAAACTTACAATATTGTAGCGGTTAACATTCCTTACAATGCAACTTGTCAATATTGATAGGGACTAAGAATAGAGCTCCAAGGTCCTCTCGTGGTGGCCAGCAGATGGGTTAATAGTGTGAATATCTAAATTAAAATATCCATGGCCCCAAACAGAGTTCACTCTACTTGCGAATCCTCATTGATTGTAATCCCACGATAGCTCAGTTGGTTCAGAGCCATGACCGGAACCCGGAGGTCGTGGGGTTCAAATCCTAGTCGTGGTGAATGATTTTTTCTATTTTTCGCTTTGATTGGAACTTGTAACATAAACCCTTTAGAACCATTCTTTTCGTACGACACTTTCACGCCAAGTTTTTTTCAATAGTCTGAATATGAAACATAGATGAAAACATTGCGGGGATTTTGACAACGAAAACTATAGCATATAGTCGTTAATGGCGCCGTGGGCATCGTCTTTAGGCGTTCTTGGCGTCCGAAGGGTTAAGCACTCTAGGCAAGGCTTGGCAATCGCCAAATGCATGTATCTAACACTGTCTAATGTGGTGACACTGTCAATGTGACCGTCTTTTACTGATTACGGTAGTCAAAAGGGTTGTGTTGTCAACTTGTCACTCATATAGTAGCCAGTTTATGACTCTAAACAATGGGATAAGCCCGGATGGCCCCGAGATAAGAAGAATAAATAACCTAAAATTACAGCTCAACAAATAATGGTTGACTTTGCGTTCACGGTTCAGTTGATTAAATGCTGTTATTTGTGTACATACGGGAATATAAAGATTGTCGCGGCATAACCTAATGCCGAGTTTACATTGATCCAGTTGCCGTATACAACAGTCGGGTGTCAAGTTTCTAAAAGAAAGACTCCTCTCTTTTAGTTTTAATTATAGTGCTTTTTAGGTTGGATACGGTGACAGTTTGTCATCCTTGTACAAATTAATCATGGTTATACATTGTCACTATAGCCCGAGCTATATTAAAAGCGCATTACTTGAAAATGGACTAAACGCGAACTTGCAACACACGCCGCAATGGGAAGGAACCATTACAAAGTTCAGTAAATTTACAAAGATAAGGCCAATTTAAATCCCTTCATGCTTTTTATTTGTTGTGCCTAAAGCGCCAAGTGATTGAATGTCCCACACCCGGTCAACTGTCGGACATCGGGCATATCGACTTCCTACATTTGTTAGCAATTGGATCAATGTAAACGCAGCTTACATCTAAACAGCGACAATATGGGCTGGTTTAGACGCGAAATATTCCATCGGAAGTGTAATGCACAATCGTGTCGATAAAACTTCGTTAACTGGACCTTTTGTTCATAAAAATATAGTAATAATTTCATTGACAGAGATTATGTCAGTCGTGCAATTGTGCCCTCGATATCGATGCCTTAGCTCACAATCGTACTAATTACGAGGAAAAAATTGCTGAAATTAGAACTATGGTGCACTTATCATAAAGTCTTAATTTCGTTAGGTAACTTTTTTTTGTAATTAGTACGATTGTGAACTAAGGCATCGATGTTGTCGTTGGTTCTTTATCGAATCTCAGAACTATGTGTATACTCGTATATATAATGTTAATGTATGACTCACGCTACACTGGCGAGTCGCTGAGTCGGTTCCGTAGAAACCTGACTAAATACATTTTAAACGTATGTTTTGTTGACCTTTGTGTTTGGTATCCCGGTTTGACATTTCGTAGCTACAGTGTGGGGCGAAAGTGTAAATATATGTTGAATTGAACGAAACTGAAACCGGTCACGCGCACGGAGTAGCGTGAGTCATGCTTACACAGAACTTGATTTTTTAATTTCATTAAGAGTAAAATAAAGGTGCAGTACCAGTTATCAAAAAGTCGTCCAGTCACCAGCATTAACACATGCCAAACCAAAAGCGGCAAAAATATTTGCCACGTCCTAACGGCCCTACAAATACTCGTAGTCGTCTCAGATATTTTGCGCGCTTTGTTACGGCAGATATTGGTGTTGCAGCCGTATGATGGTTGTCATTATATCACTTACCGTCGTGGATAAGGACACTACGCACTCGCACAAAGGTGACGCCCGTCTTATCCACAACGCTAAGTCATAAAATGGGAATCACCATATGCCCGCCGGTGACTACACTGCGTGTGATACAAGTGTACACACAAAACTTATAATCGATATAAAGATGTATCACAGGTAATCAATACTTTTGCAGGCGCGAACGCATTGCCAATAACGTATAGTAAATAAACCTTTCACAACGGCCACGCGACATTCGATCTAATTGTCAGTTAGACTTGTGAAAGTTTTTTTCACTTCGAACCTACAAAATCCCGCTGGGTAACTAATTCGTGTATAATCTCTAGCACAAATTACTAGACTGTAATTCATGCATTTACAGAAAGTAGGAAACATTAAAGCGATAACTATACACTAATAAATACGTAACATACAGACAGATAACACAAGCAGCATAACTTCATAAGATTGTCCTCTCCTAGAATTTCCTATAATTACGATAACAATTTGTTAGGGAATCTAAATGTCGTTAGAGGCAATTTTATCTATTTTATGTACAGTTCGTGTAGCATCGATGTTAGGAAGGCAAACAAATAAACTAAAATCACAGGAAACTAAAATAAATTCATTCAAGCGAGTAAAATGTCATACATTCAACAGTTTCTTAAAAATTAGCCTTCGCGTAATCGTTAGCTATAAAACAAGTTAATAAATAACTTTGAAATGAACAAGTTGTAATGTACACGGTATACGTTAAACTATACACAGACAACATAGACGTACGTTTACCTTCCAGTGCGAGCCGCGGCGAGGCGCGGCCGTATCTATTCGCAGCACATTCCGCACCTGGGGGCAAACAATTGACTACATTTTTTTAAGCGGGGTTTTTCCCGATGAAATCATGTAGAAGATAAAAAATTAAGTATAATAATATTATTAAATTCCGGAAAATGTCCCAATTTCATATAAAAAAAATCGATTTCAAAAGTAGTTCATTTCATAATGTCACAACCAAGCTCGTCCACAAAATCCTTCAATAGTTCCCTCTTACAACGCCTTAGCTATATATATATATATTAATATTATTGTATTTATATTAATATATTTAATATATATATATATATATATATATATATATATATATATATATATATCCTGCTCGGAGCATTACATTTTTCAATTTTTCCCTTTAATTTGAAATTTTCGTTAGCAGCGTTACTGCTTTAGTACAAAATTAATTTATATATATAGCGTTGTCTAAAGAGGTATACGTCCGTGCGATTCTTGCTGACTTGTCAGGTCAGATTAACACTTGACAGGTCAGATTAACACTGTAACTCTGTAGACTAATCCGGTGTTTCATAAACGGTCGAAGCACGTAGACATTAGGTATCACTATATTCGTGAGGCTGTTGACAATGAAGACATTGAGTTGTCATATTTGCCTACCGAGCAGATGACTGCTGATTTGCTGACAAAAGCTTTGACAAATTGTAAGCATCAGTCATTTGTTGGAGATATGCTGGAAGTCGTCCAAGATTAAGCGGGCGTGTTGGAGGTTTCATTCTTAATGATATTATAAACCTTTTTGTAATCCTGGGCGACTTCATCGTGTCATGTTATGATTGACAATTATGTAAATGTTTTGGACTCTTGTTTTATATCTTGTGCTGAATAAACTGCTATGTAATTTGTATAAAATATGTGGTGTAATTGAGCAAAACATTAATTACTTGGCCAAGTTTCAGATAGTCCTCCATACAAACCAAAAGTTATTTTGGGTCTAAATTTTTTTGATCTGCTTTTTTCTAATCACAATTTACGGCTTCAACGGATCGCCACCATATTTTTCACACTCGTATAATCGATTGGTAGGGTTCCGTAGCCAAAATGACAAAAACGTAACCTTTACAGTTCCGCCATGTCCGTATGTCACAGGCATTTTAATCATGACCATCAGCCCGAAGTCGTCCACTGCTGGACATAGGGCTTCCCCGATTCGCGCCACCACACCCGGTCCTCAGCTCTCCGCATCCAACCGCTTCCCGCCACTCTCTTCAGCTCGTCCCAGAGGACGAATCGTTCGCGGTCCACTCCAGAGGGCCTACTCCGAACTTCGAAAATCGAACTTCGTATCGTGCCGTTCCATTCCGTCATATTGTGTATAACACGAGAGTGTAAGGGACGGCACGAGTAGGCCCTCTGAACTCATCTGCCCTATCGGCCATCGGCTCTACGACAAATATGCCCCGCCAATTGCCACTTCAGCTTACTCAAAAACTATAGGGTGTCATCATCATCATCCTAGGGTTATCCCAGTACTGTAGCATTAGAAGGATGCCCAGGGTTCGCTACCTAATCCCAAGAATTGGCGCAGGCACTAGTTTTTACGAAAGCGACTGCCATCTGATCTCCTAACCCAAGGGGGAAACTAGACCTTATTGGGATTAGACTTGTCAAGTGAGTGGGCAACTTGACAGAAGTTCTCAAGCCGCCCGAAGGCTTAACGACTGCTGTCATAGACAGCAGCCGGGATCAACGGTTTAACGTGCCTTCTAAAGCACGGGAGCGCTCAGTTAGTAACCACTTAGCCACGAGCGCTGGGTGTATTAAAATAAAATTTAAAATGTAGATGTCTCGACGGAGGTTGATGTTGATGACCAGGGCTCGAACTTTTCGTGCCGATGACGTAAAATTGCATATTGGATGATTCCAATTGATGCTATAGTAATTATCAATCTTTAATCATGCATTCATAATGGTCTTTTTTTAATACGGCCTATTGCATCGGAAGATTATAAAGGATTTATCTTTCTTATTTATTTAGAATTTTAATTTATAAGCAGGTAAGGAACTCATATTCTTTCAAGTTTTATAACAGGTTATAGGAATGTTGATTCTAAATATGAACGTAAACTCTCTGCATTTATGATGCTATTTTTTCAAATACGGCCTTTTCTGAAAAAAATACCAACATAAATGCATGATTAAATGATTGATGATTAAGGATTGATAATTACTATAACACCAATTGGAATAATCCTATATGCAGTGTGACGTCTATTTTACGTCATCGTCATGAAAAGCTCGAGCCCTGTTGATGACAGATGACACTAGTGACAAGACTCACGAGAGGCGGCTCAGTTGTGGGTCAGGAACGCGTCGTCGAAGAGCTCGAGCTCGTGGCCGAGGTAGTTGGCCTTGTTGCGCAGCTTCTTGGCGGAGGTGGACGCGTCCTCGAGCATCTTGATGGCGTCGCGCACCTCGCTCAGCTCCTCGTCCATCTCCGTGGTGGCCTCGTCGATGAGGCGGCAGAGACGGGCGAACATTGTCGATAGCTCCCTGGAAGCAAAAAGGGGGGAGTGTTGATTAGTTGAAAGGTGTCATGATGATACAAACTTTTTTGACGATTGAGCTGCATACACAAATACCCATACGTATTATAGATACATACGTATTTTAATAATTTTATTATACATTAGGTATAATTTTTTAACAACAAAAAAATAACTGCCGCGTCTCATTATAATCACAATCATGGTCTGGAGGGCCAGGAGGTTCATCTTTATCTCGAGAAATGAGGTAGAACGTGTATCGGAGGCGCGAAATCTAGGAGTATTGATGGATGAGTCATTGCGTTTCGAGGGTCACATAGCACAAATTGCGAAGAACACATTTTACAGACTTAAAATACTTTATTGGATTTGCGATTTCCTAAGTGTTGATTTGCGAATTAAGCTTTGTCTTTCATTAGTACTCTCTAAGTTTGATTATGCAGATGTCTTATATCGCCCACGTTTATTAGCTAGTACAGACCGGATGGTGCAAAGAGTGCAAAACGCCTGCGCACGTTACTGCTTTGGAGTCGCCCCACGAGAGCACGTGACGCCATATTTGAACTCAGCACGTATTCTTAAAATGTCACTACGTAGAGAATTGCATCTTTCATCTTTGTTATTTGGTGTTTTTAAAACACTCAGCAACAAAATGCTGGAATAACATACCGCCACCTATCAAAAACTTAAATACAATTGGTACTTTTAAATTGAAACTCAAACAACAACTTCAAAGCACGCTACCTCCTGGTACTAGAGTAAAACCGTCATATCTATAGTGGTCGAAATCGTAATATGCGCCGTTCAACTTTAAATTTATTACATTCATGTTATTTATTTCCTCAATATGTACTTTATTACCCAACGTATTTATTTAGCCTACACATCAAACCTATCTTCACATATGTCATACTATCATACAGTATAATTTTATATATAATATGTCCATGAACATAAACATATATATTCATAACTATATTATTTTCTACACAAACTATATTAGTCTTAGCCATACAGTTTCCGACCAGCAGCAAGCAGATCCGTATTGTGCGAAGGGTCGGCCTGAAAACCAGCGTTGTAGTAGATAAGCCTGCTGCAACACATGCTGAGGTTCGCTCCTTTTTAACATCATAAATCATTGTCATTGATGTTGTTGTTGTAAGTAACGCTTAACGCCTAAAACTGAACCCTCTGTAGGTATATTTAAGTTCGTTCCTAAAGGTCTATAATTCTCAAATTCACAGTTTATTAGTAGATAAAAATTTGTATATCCTCTGATCATACTTATGTCACTTGTGTTAAATCGAAACGTAGATTGTAGATGCATCATTGGGTCGACTTGGCCAAAATAGATTAGGACAAAGCTGTTATAGAATGTTGAACATGTATGATCTTAATCTAAAACCCTGATCTGTGTTGGTCGACTTGACACTGGTGTTGTACGCATGGGCAAATATGCGCTAATTTACTGATCAAGCTGTGTGCACTTAGTTTTGGATATCATGCTAGTTTATAAGCTACTGAACACGCGCGAGCTAACTGAACCATGTGTTGTATGATGTCTGTAAAGTGTACCTTCCTAATAAATAAACATATAAATTTGTGCCTATTTAAGTTTTATTTTAAGGCTTGCAATGTTCTGTAGCATTGTCTGTATTAATTTTTCAATGTGGTGTTAAATAAAAAAATTCTATGTCTATGTCTATATCTTCTGCATTAACTGCTAAGTAAACTACTAAGGCAAAAGCTATTGGGGCCGTTCACACAAATTCCATGTCGAAAAACAGTGCTTTTTAAAGAATCGGTTTGAAAATTCTGTAGCTCTTAGAAAAGGTGATAAGTATGTTTCACGTTGAGTTGAACACTGTTGAATTGTTGTAATTATTAGTAGGTTTCATAAATTATTTCGGCACCACCTACTGCGAATTGTAATTATTTGCTTTGATTTCCGCTACCCAAAGGTTGTCTGGTAGAGATCGCTCTTTAGCGATAAGACCGCCTTTTGTTTGCCTCTACTTATTGTTATTACGTACTGTACTGTGTCCTTTAATTGAGGTGTGCAATAAAGAGTATTGTATTGTATTGTATTGTATTGTAACACTTGAATGTTTAATTAAAATGTATTTTCCTAGACTACTTGAAGACCACTTTGCTTTGATGGTAGTGATCCTGCTTACGAAGCCGGAAGTCCCGAGTTCGAATCCCGTTCAGGGTAAGCAGGGCACTATTTGTGAGGTGACTTGGTGAGCAAGAATATTTGTTACTGAGTATTGGATATTTTCTATGTATTTATCTATGACCCCTGGGTGGTGCTAAAAGTGCAACAAAAACTGGCAACCGTACTTGTCTTCTCGAAGATCTCACGGTTCTAAAGAAATGCCATACGATTAAATTCAATTAAATTAAATATGTATTTATCTATATATGCATGTATATCGTCGTCCCAAACTAAGCAAAGCTTGCACTATGGGTTAGTACCCATAGTGCAAGCTTTGCTTAGTTTGGGACTAGGTCGATTTGTGTGAGATTGTCCCAAAATATTTGTTTATTAATTTACTCACTGTTGCACTTGGTGGCTGCAGTTGGCGGAGGTGAGGTCGACGATGAGGCGCAGCTTGTTGCTCGCGTGGGACACGTACTGCTTCTTGAACAGCCGCTCCTGCGCCTTGGCCGTCCACGTGAGCCGCTCGTACATGTACAGGGCCCCGTACACGGCCCCCGTCACTGCCACTATGCGCCACCCCACTGTCTTTAAGAGCTGGGGAACAGGGAAATGTTCACTTTAGTAAGTCCAAAGAATCACGAAGTATCTGAGACGCTTACTATTATTAAAAAGAAAAACATTCCGGTCGTGTCACCATAAGGTTCAGTCACACTGACGCTCGCAAGAAATTAAATGATTCGTATGTTTTCTGTTGCTGATGACTTGATTTTGATGCGATTTGAAATTGTTTAGCGTAAACATCCATTCCTATGCTAGAATTTCATCGGCTAAGGTAAGGTTACCACCACCACCACCACCACCACCATAGCTATAACGAAAGGATCAGAGCAACTGGTCAGTAATAATATTTCGACTGAAATAGCGCGGAGTATCGGCAGTGTATTTCCTTACATTGTTATTAGTCGATTCTTCATCGTCCACTCTCCAGTTTAGAAGATGAACGTCCTTCGATTGATCATGGTGGTTTAATGAGTATATTCAATGTAGAGCTGAAGTGTGTTTAGGGTGATGGGCTAGCAATTCAAATTTTTATTAATCTTTAAATCTCCCTAAAATATTCGCGAAAATTATTTATTTACTTTAATTACCGACGTTGACGGCGTTAGACACTATAACCTTTCGTATGCCGCGACAGCCGAGATGGCGTTATGGTCGTATGCCGCGCCAGCCGAGACGGCGTTATGGCCGTCTGCCGGGAAAAAATCAACGTTCTCGCGGCCGCGCAACTGCTTTTTTTTAAGTCAAATATTTTCTAGAGTATAAGCCGTACTCCTAACCTGATTTTTGTTTTGTAAAGCTAGTGATCTAAAGTTTTTATTTGTGTTCGATTTAGTAGAACTTCATCAACTGTAAAATTAGTTAAAATCAAAATATTACAGGACCCGTAAAAACTAGTCCATACTTTGAAAAGTTACACATAAAATAATGGCAGTGGGTTTAGACCAACCTTTTGTTACATACCTATTTTGTTACATACATACCTGGATATATTATAAACCAGCTGCCACAATAAAATAACTTAATATATTGAAAAAAATCAAGACTACACGAGTTTGAATATTGAGAAATCCAAACGTGGATCCGCGTACTGAACTTTTCGAACAGGTTCGCACGAGTTGTGAACGTAAATGAATGAGGTTGGTACTATAGGATGATACCTTCAGTCATAAACAATATTTTATTAAGCGGTTTTCGTCCATATTGCCTCATAACTTTTACGGAAAAACGAAAAAAATGTCTTGAGGTCGTCTGATCGTGGATCCTCGTTCCGGCAGTATAACGCGACTTCGCGGATCCACGTTCCGGCAGTATAACAGGACTTCGCGGATGCACGATCAGCACGGCATACGAAAGTATAAATATTTTAAGAATGTGTATAAAGCGCGAGTATAGTCTTTACATCTTCTAGGCTGTGTTCCGAATCACGCTCACAGCGCTCTGAGCGCGCTCACGGTCGGACCGATTCACGCTCACAGCGCTTACACGAGATTACGTGACGTCATTGATGACGTCATAGACGGCGCTCACGGTGCTCACACTCCCAGCCGTAAGCACCTTGAGCGCAAACGTCAAGTTGACGTTTGACACGTTATGACATCTCATTATAGGCGCGAAAAAACAAAACTTCACAGGTTATATTAGTTTATTTATTACTATAATAATAATAATCATTTATTTCACCATCTCCTATGCTACGAGATCAATCTCAATTTGGTACTGGAACATGTCGTTCGGAAACTGCTGTCACAGGATTCCGGAATTGAACTAAACAGAAAACAGGCTGATAGTGTTGACCCTATCAGTTTATGCTTTCTACGCAGACTTTGGTTTACTAGGCGAAAACCAAGAAAAGGTGGAAATGTCAGCTCGAGAATGTTGGATCAAGAAGCAGCAAAAGTGGGGCTCAGGATTAATCATGGAAGACGGAATACCTCCACATGCGTTTCAGAAACAGTCGTGCCAAACGAGAAGTCCTACTTGTAGGGGAAAGAAACCTCTTACAAGGGAGTGTCCAAATTAATACCTTGGATGCATTTTCACTGATACGCATGCTAGAGAGAATGAAATTAACACCCGTATCCAGAACACCTTACGCTGCAGTGTTGCTCTGAACAGAGTGTTGGCGTCCAAGCTCCTCAGTAAACGATCTAAACCTCGGATATATAAGATCGCAATCCGCCCCATCTTAATGTATATGGGTGTGAGGCCTGGACGCTAACAGTTAGGGAGGAGCACAGCCTGTTAGGAGGAAAACGTATAAGGTGTTCCGATAAATCCTGGGACCAGTGAAAAGAGACGATGGGAGTTGGATGATACGTTAAAATGCTGAAATAGAAGAGCTGGTGGCCGAACCAAATATTATGGGTGAAACCAAAGCGCACCGTCTTCGCTGGCTTGGTCACTTCGAGAGGATAGGAAAAGATCGACAGGTTAAGAGCATACTTGGGCCGACCGACCGGACGGCGTCCTGTGGATCGCCCCAAGTACCGCTGCAAGGATTTGGTGGACGAGGACCTGTGTGAGCTTGGAGCCGGTGCACGGTGCAAGCTGGCGAAAAATAGCGCAGGGCCGAGAAAAGTGGCGTGCTCTTGTCTCGGAAGCCAATACTCATTTTGGGTCGTCGTGTCAGCCTAGTTAGTTAGTTTTATATTAGTTAGTTGCAGATTGCGATTAATTTGAATTTTCTACAAATCAAAAACCCAGCCCAGAATTTCCTACTACGATTAATTGACGAACTCAAAATTCAAATTCAGTTGACGTTGACATGAACATGACAGTGAACACGCTTATGACTGGTCCGAAACAAAATACCACTTACGCGGCCTTGAGCGCGCTAACTGATTCGGACCGGCCGCCAGCACTGTAAGCGTTGTGAGCGTTGTAAGCGTGATTCGGAACACAGCCCTAGTTAAATGTCATGCTCTCTGTAGGGGTAGGGCCGCGTTTGAGGATATAGGCACGAGTTTATTAACCGAGCGAGCGGAGCGTAGGGTGGATTTTCGAATGCCCTTCTTTACAGGACGGCTAGCATAACTTGGCGCGCGAGCTATCTCACGCGCGAGATAGACTATCCGCCTCTTTCTAATTGGTACACACAGAAAGAGACGGATTGTCTATCTCGCGCGTGAGATAGCTCGCGCGCCAAGTTGTGCTAGCCGGGCAGGTCGCATTTCTCAACCGATCCATGTAAAATTTTGTAAGTATTTTCGGTAATTATGAGGATTTTTGTCGATTCTGTTTTTTTTTTAATTCGCGAGGTCTACAGCTCACAGAGGCAATAGTGTGTCATGTAGGTACCAGGCCGGAGAGCAGCAGGCCGCCCATGGTGCCCTGCGAGGTGAGCGCGCCGAGCGCGAACTTGGACACGAGGCTCCACTCGTCGGCGCTGAAGGGCCCGATGGCGGCGCCGGGCCGCGCCAGCTCCAGCGCTGGCGGCGCTGGTGTTATCGTCGCTGGGATCTGCAAATACATACAAAAGTTTCCATTACTTGTGCCGACAATAAATCGGAAACTAATGCGTCCGGTAGGGTGGTCCAAAACAATTTTTTTTTGATATCTGGTTTGAAAACTCATTCAATCTGTTGCTTATGCCTAGTGATTTAACGTCCTCAAATATTGTCTCACTAATCGTAGTAGAACTTGGTGATAATAGATTGTTAAATACAAGAACTGTGTGATTTGGTGTCTCTGTTACTCACAAACAACTGGTCTTTTTGTGATAATTGTCTCATAGAAATAAAATTGGTGAGGTGTCTTTTCGGATGCAGTTGATGGAAAGTCGTTTAGTTGTCCGAAAAATGCTCTATCAGCCCTTTGAAAAGAGGTCTTTGAGGCGAAAAAGTCTTGCTTTCTTCCTGTTGGATTTCAGAATCTGGAGCTTTTTCAGTTATAAACTGTCAATATACGTCTAGACAAAACCTACAAAATTATCATCAGTGCCTAAAAGTAGCAAAAAATACGTCCAATTAATAGTCCCACTTTCAGAGGTAGAGCAGAAAATAGAAAAGATCGTGTTTTCGAAGCTGTTGAGCATACCCTTCCTATAGAGCTAGGTCAACAAAAATTTGTACAAGTAATGCGGATGCGAGACATGGTTCGTGAGGAAAGACATCACCAATCGTCTGCAAGTGTGTGCTTGTCAACAAATGTCTGCGCCGAATTCTTGGGGTATTCTGGCCACGTACCATGTCGACATAGTACGTGGCCAGAATACCACGCGAGACTATGGCAGATGACTGACCTGAAACCCATAAGGAAAGAGATCCTGGAAAGGAAATGGCGTTGGATTGGACACGCGCTTCGAAGATCGGACAACCACATGTCCAAGCAGGGTCTACGCTGGCTATCTAGCGGTAGAAGGCGGCCGGGGCGTCCTCGGACCACATGGAGGCGATCAGTTGAGAAGGAGGCTGGCTCAACTGGTCTCGGCTGGAAAGAGCTGGAAGAAGCCGCGCAAGATGGAGACAAATAGAGAACTTTTCTGGTGGGATAACAGGAATACATCATCATAACTCACCGGTGTGTACTGTGGAGCGTTTTTGAGCGCAGTCTTTGTGTGCCCTCGTCCTTGGAAGCGTTGGATGATGGCGGTGAGCCCGTACGAGAAGCGGAAGGAGAGATCCTCGGTGAAGTCGGCGCACAGGTTGTCACAGTTGAGCCGGTACAGCACTTCAAACGGCTGCTGGTGTGGCTGCATCACCGTGGCTGCCGCCGCGCGCTTGTGCATTGGTAGGATGTTGTACATGCGTTCTAGAAATAAAAAGATATAACCTGTAGTACCCGAAGATCTGTCAGAAAAACGCGATACCATGTGGTTTTTATTTAGAAAACCACTAACATTTTAGTTTTAACAGGGTTTTAATTGGCCATGTAGAACTTCAATGGAGCTCAAAAATCTAGTATCTAGGGTAGAAGTTCACCGAATGAACAGAGGCGCAACACCGGTGAAAAACCCGCGCGGCTAGATGGGTATCAGCCAGTCGGCTCTTGACCACGGATGTTGTGATACATTCGAAACGTCGAGCAAACCTCAAAAAAGGTGAATACATTTCAGTTGTACAGTCAAGTGCAAAAATATGTATCAATTTAATACTGTCTTAAATATGTACCGAAACCTTAATCCACCGACATAAGAGCTATGGGACATATTTTTGAGTAAGTTGTATAAACCCATATTTTTGCACTTGATTGTACACGATTACGTCCCAATAATAATGTGTAAAAATTGTGCAAGTTTAAATCAATATATTGTAAACAGAGGCGGATTTTTGGAACACAAACCCAGCAAGCGAGAGCCTACTAGTCGAGTGATTTGTGGTGACTCACCCGCCATCTCCTTCTGCGCCTCGTCCATCTCGTGGCCGATGTCGTGGCTGAGGCGCTTCTTGAGCCGGGAGCCGAGCCCCGCCTCCACGTGGCGGTGCAGCGCGCGCTTGTACTGCTCCAGCGCGGCGCGCTCCGCACGGAACGACGAGTCGTACTCGTCCACCAGCGCCGACAGCCGCCGGATCTCCTGGCTGAGCGTCAGCGACACCTGCACAGATCACGATACGTTATACGGGCTGTTTTTAACTGACTTCAATAGAAGGAAGGAAGTTCTCAGTTCGTCTGCATGTTTGCTTGTTTCTTTTTTATGTATGTATGTTCCCCGATAACTCTTTACCACGTCGGCCGATTTTGCTAATTCTTTTTTTGTTTCAAACCAGGTACCCCGTCATTGGTCCCATAGAAATTTGGTGGTCTGATAATGGGATCTAGGAAGAATCGAGGGAACTCCTCGATTTTGATAGGCATAACCAAGCATTGGCTCACGGAAACCACTAATTGTGGCATAGTACAAAATTGGGATCAGTTTTTTTTTTTGTATAAATTATTATTCAATACCGTTATGCGAGGGCACATTCCTGAGATGAAATGAAATAATCTTCTCTAAGACACTAGTATTCCAATTCGTACCATTTCGAAGATATTCAGATATCAAGACTTCAATCTGATATGTAGGTAGCACAAGACGGCGCACGAGCTATCTCACGCACGACATAGACTATCGGTCTCTTTCTGTGTGTACCAATCGGAAAGAGACGGATAGTCTATCTCGCGCGCCATCTTGTGCTAGCCGTGCCGAGCGCGGTGCAGCATCTTTGTGAGGTGAAGCAAACGGTATTCGGTAGCACCGTAGAGCGAAATCGAGAAGTCGGCGTGCGTGACATATGAAGCAGTAATGACAGTCGCCAGTTTCGGAACGATCAAAAAACTGGCAAAGTGCGAGTCGGACTCGCGCGAGAAGGGTTCCGTACCATTCTATTAAAACGGCAAAGAGTCCGACTCGCACCTGACAGTTTTTAATATGACGGCGTTTTACACTAAAATAAAACGCTAATTAAATAACTTACCATATTCGAAACCTATTATATTTGAGAGTGGCAACACTGTTCCGTCTGTCCGGTCGTTTATTATACCTGTCCCTTTCTAGCAAGTACTACATCCGTCTCCCTCGCACATTTCCCCTTCCACCCTTGGCAGTCGCCATTGGGTTTCCCGCGAATTCTATGATCATTGTCTCATAATATCAAATATTTATTTGTAATACCAGGCAGATATGAAAATTGTAGGTTTCGAATATGGTAAGTTATTTAATTAGCGTTTTATTTTAGTGTAAAACGCCGTCATTAAACAACTGTACCGATATTCGAAACCTATTATATTTGAGACGTGTTTGTTATCGCCTGGTGGAAGGGTAGAATGCCAATGTGATGCTTATAAGAATTTTTCTAACATTTATGTGTAAATGTGTCGAGGGAGCCAGTCATGAACTTTGTAGGAGGCTAGTCAAGTGAACATTACCAATTTGATATGTTCCTGAATATAGTAATTATTTTACTAAAAGTACAGTTATGGAACAAGAGAGAATTAGAAGTAAGAGTGAGGTGAAAAGAAGCCAGTCAGTTTATTGTAGACCACTTCCTTCTGTCACTCCAACAGGAAGAGTTCCACATCTCCCTAGAAGTGGGAGGCTACAAGTGAAGAAATTAGTAATTTCGAATTTAATGTTGTTATTTAGGTGTCAACAATAAAAAGCTTTTCCAATAACAGTGTTTTTATTTATCCATTTGTTCTTCTGCATGACCTTACATTTAGGTAATTATTATAATATATCAATGTACATCATATACACTCCTACAACCTATTGACAGTTATGATTATGATTGTTATACATTCTTTATTTTGCTTTAATTAACTCATAGGTTAAGTCTGCATATAATTATCTTATACAGGGTGTCCCAAAAACCAACGCCAAAACGAAAAAGGGAGATAGTACAACCCATAAGCATTCAGATTAAGCAAATATGACCTTAATGAAAAGTTCATGGTTTTCGAGATATTGGCCGTTTTAAAAAACTAGTGACTTTTGATACCCTGCGTCACTGTATCCATTGCCATCACTGCAAATTTAAGTATTTTGTAAATCGGTTTTTTGCAGGATGTTACCAAAAACATACCCTATCGAATGTCATTTAAATTTATTACATGCCATGGTGCTATAGTGGTAAAAATAATAATCAAAAAATAAATCAATCAATTTTATTAATTTAATCTGCGGGTTTGATCGAGTTTAATTTCAAAAAAGTATACTAAACTAATTTGGCACAAAATGTTAAAAAAATGCAATTTTATTGCAGTTTTCAAAATGGTACTGCATATTCTAATGTACCCAGTAGTTTACGAGATAATACTATTTTACACCAGAAGGAGCTTAAACTGCAATTATTCCATACTTTGAAGCCCCTACCACCTACGAGGATCAGAAATTGAAATTCGAATAAAAAATCGATTTGAAATTGGAACATCATTCAATATTTAAGTTCAAGTCGGTTTAGGATTAGTTTAGTAACTTCAGTACATTTAGTTAAATTCATTTGTATCCTCTTAACGTTATTACTACTGGTCGTGCCCCCTAAGGAGCC
The DNA here is from genome assembly GCA_905163555.1 of Notocelia uddmanniana. Taxonomy (NCBI): domain Eukaryota; kingdom Metazoa; phylum Arthropoda; class Insecta; order Lepidoptera; family Tortricidae; genus Notocelia; species Notocelia uddmanniana. Next base: position 3,634,659 of record LR991060.1, read on the forward strand.
TTAGTTACTTAGTTTAATTAATCTTTCATACAAAAATAATTCTGGTTGTCATTTACCTTTAAAGTGAATAAAAATAATGAAAAAAAAACGTTACCAGGGGGCCTATGATGCTAGCCATTTTATCATTTATCGTTGTGGATAAGACATTTGTCACGTTCTAACAAGTATGTGAGTGCAAGAGTGACGGATGTCTTATCAACAACGATATGTGATAAAATGGTTAGCATCATAGGCCCGCTGCTTTATTTATTTAAATCAAATGTTCAAATTGTCGGCCATTTACTTGAATACAAGCTCGGCATCTCCTTAAAAATGCTCGACTGATGCGACGTGCACTTCTTGTGACGTCGTTTTGTGCCTCTGCGTAAATGCGTTGTCTCAGCTCCGCTATACTGTTAATCGGATTATTGTACACTTTTTCTTTGATGTAACCCCAGTAATAGAAATCCAGAGGATTTAGGTCCGGAGATCGAGGAGGCCACAAAATAGGACCACGACGCCCGATCCATCTCTGTGGATAAGTTTGGTTTAAATGTTCTCGTACTTGCCGAGCATAATGTGCTGGACAGCCGTCATTTTGCAGCCACATTGACCTTCGTGTAGCTAAAGGCACGTCCTCAAGAAGATTTGGCAACTCATTCTCTAAGAAATGTAGATAATTTTGGCCATTTAGTGTTTCTGGTAATTCAAATGGGCCTATTATTTTTCCATCTAATATTCCAGTCCAAAGGTTCACTTTAAATTGGTACTGCGACCGATCTTCCCTCATTAAATGAGGGTTTTCTAATGCATAACTGTGTAAATTGTGCATGTTCATGAATCCATCTCTTTTAAAAGTGCTTTCATCTGACCATAAAACCATGTTTATGAAATTTGGATCCTCTCTGTGTTTCTGCAGCATTGTCTGGCAAAACTGTACTCGAAGTGGGTAATCACGGGGCAGCAATGCTTGAACACGTTGTATGTGGTATGGATGATATCCATAACCAAGTAATATTCTATTGGCAGCAGATTTTGATACCCCTATGCTACGTTCAATGTTACGTGTCGAAGTAGATGGGTCATTTTGAATCTCTTGCAAAACATCTTCATCGTAATCTGCTCTAGGTCGTCCTACTCCGCCACGATTACCAGGCAAAACGCCTTGTGAGTATGCGAGATGAACATTTCGAAATACTCGATGGTCCGGATGCCTTAAATTTGGATATCTTTCGCGATAAAGTCTAGCTGCAGCACTAGAGTTACCCCGACATTCCCCATAGATGAAATGCATGTTTGCATATTCTTGAGGAGTATAATTCACTGGCATAATTTATGTAACAAACACACTACACTTAGTCTCAACTAAATGAAATAAAATTACTAGGCAGAACACGAGTTCGAGATGCACAGAAAGTTAATTTTTCTAGTTAAAATCCAAATCACAAAGCAAACACGAATCCAAGATAAACAAAGCAAAGTTCATTAGTTAGACAAAATCGAAATCACTAGGCAATACTTAAGTCCTGGTAAAGCAAGCCCATTTAAGAAAATAAGAAATCGAGCCAAATGATGCACATCAAACGGATTAACGAAGTGTACTGAAATAGCTAAAATTTGATGTAACCAGAAAACCGAATTGAGTTCGAATTTTGAATTGTGTTCCATTTTCAAATGAAGTAATCTTCAAATCGGATATGTTCGAAATTCAACCTCTGAACCTGGTAGGAGCTCTGGTTGCAAACTATGGAATAATTGGAGTTTAAGCTCCTTCTGGTGTAAAATAGTATTATCTCGTAAACTACTGGGTACATTAGAATATGCAGTACCATTTTGAAAACTGCAATAAAATTGCAATTTTTTAACATTTTGTGCCAAATTAGTTTAGTATACTTTTTTGAAATTAAACTAGATCAAACCCGCAGATTAAATTAATAAAATTGATTGATTTATTTTTTGATTATTATTTTTACCACTATAGCACCATGGCATGTAATAAATTTAAATGACATTCGATAGGGTATGTTTTTGGTAACATCCTGCAAAAAACCGATTTACAAAATACTTAAATTTGCAGTGATGGCAATGGATACAGTGACGCAGGGTATCAAAAGTCACTAGTTTTTTAAAACGGCCAATATCTCGAAAACCATGAACTTTTCATTAAGGTCATATTTGCTTAATCTGAATGCTTATGGGTTGTACTATCTCCCTTTTTCGTTTTGGCGTTGGTTTTTGGGACACCCTGTATATTTGAAAATCTCATGTATCATCTCATATACATAGTGGATATTTAATACATAACACATTTAAATGTTACTTGAGTACTTACACTTACATGAGTAATTGTTAATCAAAGTTTGTTATAGGTCCATAACATCCAATAGATAAAAAATAATAATTATTATCTTGATTGATCTAAATTAAAGGAAAGGTATATGTATAAAAGTAATATTATGCTTATTAATGCACTGGCAAGAACAAGTTTTGAACAGAATCTGCATTATTTGCATTTAATACTTCTTTTCTATAAAATCTTGTAAAAGTTTGTCCTGATCTCCAATTTCCCCTTGCTAGTATGTCATCCAGAGGGAAGTTATTGATCCAATTTTTAGAAGCCACAGCTGACCTTATGCTCCCAGCGGAGGTTGTGATGCCCGCATCCTGTAATAAAGTTTTTATCCAATTTGCAATTACTGTTCTAGATGCATTTTTAGGAGGGCCACGCACTGTTAGAAACAGGTTGTTACTTTTGCAAGTGTTTCTCCTGTCCTTTGACAATTCAATAAGGGATTTAACCCAGAAAATTGGGTCTATTGACTGATCATCTGGGTTAGATCTTAGTTTCCAACCTGACTGCCTGTAGTTGCGGCCGTCTGTTTTTGACCCAAAAAGCGGCCAGAATATTATTTCATTATCTGAGATTGTAAAAGACCTTGGGTCAATGGAAAGCAGAGTTAGATCATGTACTCTCCGACCTGAGCAGAGTAGAAGAATACATGCTGTTCTTCGGGAACAATCAAACAGGTTAGTTTCTCTATTAAAATTTTGTCTAAGCCAATCGGACAGAATATCCACATCCCAAATCGGAGGTTTGGGAGTTCTGGGATTTTTGTTTGCTACCGATTTCAAGATCCGAATAACAAGAGGATGTGTACTAAGTTTATCATGGCTATTTGGGTTACATAATGTTGCTACCACAGATCTATGGAACAGAATGGTGTTATAGGATAGCTGGAATTTCAGATAGAGATCTGATAAAAACTTCGCTAGGTCTGAGCCAGATGGGTTATGACAACTCACCTTGTTCTGAAGGCTCCATGTGCACCACCTCTTCCAAGCTGCATTGTAAGACTTTTTTGTAGAGTCTCGCCAGCTCGACCCCAGTAGCTCCAGTTGCTCTGGTGTCCATGTGGTTAGTGTTTCGCCCCACCCCCACATTTCCATATCTCGAGATGCAGGTCTTGTACTTTCCCTGGAGGTTTGTTTGTATTGGTGTCGATTAACACCTGAGATATGTTGTACACTGTGAAGGGTGAAGCTATTGCTCGGCTCTTCAAGTCGGGCCTCCAAAATGCTTTCTCCCAGCGGGGGGCTACAAACAGGTATATGCCTTTTGCATTGTTTAGGTGCGACAGGACTTTTGGTATTAGAAACGGAGGTGGGAATATCCAAGCTAGATCGTAAGTCCATTGTTGGGAGAACGCATCCACAAATTCCGCTTTCTCGTCCATTGCATCCAGTGTCGCATATTGTTTCACAACGTGAGCTCTCTGCGAGGCAAAGAGGTCTATTTGGGGGGTTCCCCACTTTTCGAAGACTGTCTTGGTTAAGTTCGGGAGGAGATGCCACTCTGGGTGTGCCGAGTCTCGTGACAGGTGGTCTGCTTCCGTGTTGTACTTGCCCGGTATGTGATGTAGGTTGAGTTGAATATTGTAACTCTGAAGGATACGAAATACTTGGTATGTTAAGTCCATCAGCCCTTCCGATTTCGTTCCCCCTTCGTTCCGCAGATAAGCCAGAACTGTTCTGTTGTCGGATTGGATGGAGACCGTGGTGTCTGCTAAAAGCGGGTACTGTTGCCTCAGCACCTTCAGTATAGCCAGCATCTCTTTCATGTTCGAGTGTAGTGCTAGTTCCTGCGGTCCCCACAAGCCTCTTAGCTGGATGTTGTCTAATTGCGCTCCCCATCCTTTCCCTGATGCATCGGTTGACAGGTAATGTTTGACACATTGGAAGTGTAGATGCGAGTGAAACTGACAGTGACAGTTCCACCATACCAGGTCCGTTATGGTGTTCGTTGGTAATGTTAATGTTTTTAAGGGATGCTCTTTCCGGATTTTGTTGGAGAATTTTAATAAATTCCGGAAGTGCAGGCGACCGTACTGTACTACGATGCTTGCAAAGTTCAGTACTCCTATTAGGCTCTGTAATTCTTTTAGAGATAGTGCCTTCGCCCTGTGGGCATGATGAACTTTTTCCCGTAACGTCAGAACTTTTCGGGTTGGTAGATATTTGACATTGTTCAGGGGGTCCCACACTATGCCTAAGTACTCTAGTTGGGATTGAGGTTGTAACACGGACTTTTTGTAGTTGACTTGCCATCCCAAGGATTCTAATACGTGTATTACGTGATCCGTCTGCCTTCTCAGAAGATTCTGACTTTGGTTGGCCAGGAGAAAGTCGTCCAGATACACTAGGGCGCGTATCCCTTTGCTCCGGATGAGCTGTGCTACCCAGTTGGTGAATGTTGCGAACAGTTTCGGTGCTGTTGCCAAACCAAAAGGCAAGCAGGTCATTTGCAATAGTTCGTTTTGGAACACTAGCCTTAAGAATCTCCGGTGCCCTGGCGCGACCGGTATATGGAAATATGCATTGGACAAATCTATTTTTGTTAACCAATCGTTGGGTTGGAGAAATGTCGGAACCTTTTGTTGATTTATTAATCTGAATTTGCTTATATGAATGAATTTGTTGAGCTGTTTTAGATTGAACACAGGTCGAAATGTTCCATCGTCTTTCTCTCTGAGAAATAGACTTGACAGGAAGCTTGGGGAAAGTTGGGCACTCTCCAGGACTCCCGCAGCCTTTAACGACTGTATTTCTGTCTCCATTTCCTTGGAGTACGGCACTGTTATCAATTTGCCCTGCGTTAATTGTGGCATCATTAGTGGGGGTTTTGAGTTGAATGGTATACGGTACCCTTCTTTTATAACCGTCAATATGTGATGGGGAGCCTGTAAGGACTCCCATATAGCAAGGTAACTTTGTAGGCACCCTGCTCGGAACTTCGAGTCAGAAATTCCCTTTTGAGCGACCCCTTGTGGAGAGGCCTCCTCTATTTTGTTTGAAGTTGTTACTTCGAGGGTTCTTAGCTCGAAATGTCTGACCCTGCGCGGGTCGTGTGGGCATAGGCATGGTTGCCTGGTTAAATATTGGCACTCCTTGCGCAGGAGGAAGCATGTATGGGTAATAAGGCGATCCATGCGCTGGAGCCATTTGTCTCCTATTGTACTGGGACGTACTAGGAAAACTACCCTCTTTATAGCCATGCGCTGGCGCTTTTGATTGTTTGCTCGAGTTCGAACTCGAAGCACTGGTTGGCGCTTTACTAGTACTGGGTTTCAAGGGCCAAAAGATTTTGTTCATACCTCCGGCCTTTTCTATAATCGATGAAAAGGCTTGTGGATTGAATAAGAACTCGCAAGTGGGGGGTATTTTACGAAGACTAGCTTTAATGAATTTGTCTTTGACAGAGCGTAAAATTGAGTCCCGCCGCTGCTGTATTAAATCAGCGCGGTGACCGCACGTCATTTGTAAGAGGTCATTAGAAATGGTTTGAAATTCTTCAGAAAAAGTTTCTTTTATCTTATTTTCTATCATAGCTAAATCAACAATTTCGGTGGTTTTTAACCAGCCTAAAAGTGATCTGATGCCTTTTTCTACAGATTCTTGTTGTTTTATTAGCCCTTGCGTAATAGCCGCAAACCCCTTTTCAGTAATACCTAGGTGATTGAATTTATCGTATGGCTTAATTTCATCATTGCACTCAAGATCGGTAAATCCGGGGGTAGAACAAAATCTTTTTTGGGTATCCGCATAACGGACTTCCGACCAGTCCTGGGTTTCAAAATGTTGAATTGATTTCAGTTTATCTAAGCGGGAAGGGTCTGACCTTAAGATGGCTGGTTCTTTCAAAACTGTATGAACATTTAATGAAAAATCTTCCTGCGTGGAAGGATCAGTATCATCTTTAAATAACTCGCCACTTGTATCTAAGCCGATCCCGTCTTCATCAGTGTCTGTATGAGCACTATCAAGGACCTCGCCTTGTGGCATGGGTTCAAAGTAACGCGTATTATTAGCACTCGTTAGTTGTTGCAAGACATTTTGGATTTGATTCACCTGTTGTACCAGAGTACTTATTATCTCATCATTTTGAGATATCGCAGTCTTTTTAGCGCTGGGCCCCGACGTTGGTGAAGCATTTCTCTTGCGTGACTGTTGGAACTCCATGCCATCCGAACCCATAGCGGAATGCCCCTGGGGTACGGATTCGCCGTCACCGTGAGCCGGCATGGATTCCAGCACTAGATATTGTACCAGGTCTGGATTTGAATTATCTTCCATTTGCTAGATAAAACAAAAGGACAAGTAGATTTATAAACTTATATTTCGAACGGCAAAAGCCGTTAGAAACTGTTTTTCGCTGATAGGTACTTAGCTAAACTGGAATAAAATCTTTAAGACTCACCAGCAGTTTAGCTCGCACGACCGTCCAGTTCGAAAAACAGTATGCCAATGATCATAGAATTCGCGGGAAACCCAATGGCGACTGCCAAGGGTGGAAGGGGAAATGTGCGAGGGAGACGGATGTAGTACTTGCTAGAAAGGGACAGGTATAATAAACGACCGGACAGACGGAACAGTGTTGCCACTCTCAAATATAATAGGTTTCGAATATCGGTACAGTTGTTTAATTTGTTGTTATAGCGGCAACAGATATACATCACCTGTGAAAATTTCAACTGTCTAACTATCGCAGTTCTTGAGATACAGCCTGGTGACAGACAGTCGGACTGACAGACAGCGAAGTCTTAGGCCACGAGGCTACTCTCAAACGATTTGTGTTTCGTACGCGTATACTACGAGTCACTTGTGAGTACCCGCCAAATTTATTTACTTCGTTTCGCACACGACGAGACGCGTCGACGACGCGTATGATATCAGTCGCACGAGACTGTCTTGCTGGTCGCACGCTACTCGAGTAGTATACGCGTCGTAGACAAAATGACGGCGGAACAAGCTTAATTATTAATTTTGTTCAGGATGTGGAAAAATATCCATGTTTGTATAATATGTAACAGAAAAGGCGTGGATTGAGATTGGAAAAAAAAACAATTTATCAGGTCAGTAATAGGTACAGGGTGCACCCAGAATCTTCTTTGATGTTTTCGCTTGTTCTTGCAATATAAATAGAGAAGAAGATTGTCTTCAACGCTGGAGTCACTAGACATCGTCGCACGAATGTTGTTCCGCAAATGATACAAAATAGTCACATTTGGGTAGCACCACTGAACGAAAAAAGCATAGAACGCGAGCTTCCTACAAAAGTCCACTTTGAAACGGGGCATTTATTCCTAATACGCACGCGCGGGGTTGTACCAATAAGAATTGCCAAAAATGTCAGCCGATTTTCTATTACCCAAAACAAATAAACGTGATAGGTAAATTTCAAAATGACTGGCTGTGTTTGGTATCCTAGCGCTGACGTTGTATGTGTCAAAACGACGGCGACAACGACAACGCTTAGCGGGTGGATGGTTGCATGCAACAAAAAGTCATCTTCATACGCAAAACCGCCGTATTATTTAAATTTGAATTTAAGCTTTATTTTATTTTTAAATATCATAGGATAACCTTACGAAAATCTAACTCGTCGCTAATTAAGCTGTACCAGACTTATACTATGCATATTGGACGACCATGTACATAATTTATAGCTTGCTAAACACTGTTAGACATAGAGAACAACAACCACTCGTAATCGAAACTTTTACAGTATATTCAGACAACGCAAACATTTAACATACGTACTCATTTTTTACAAGCTTTTATTTAACGTGCCGTGTCAGTAACTTATGTCTTTTTTGTTTGTGCGGGTCAAATCTTAGAAGCTAAATTAGACCCACTTCTCGATTTACGATTGAGCTAATATTTGACGTTAGTATGCTCGGCTGAACTCGATTCTCCATACAAACGTAGTTTCGTTGTCATTTTAAACCCCTTGCTGAAATAACATGAAACGTTGTATACACAACGGGAGCCGCCATATCTAGGTCGGAAATTAGATTCTGTTGCAAGAAATTGTAATAGAAAAAATACAGCGAGTTTTTTTATTCCAGATTCCATTGTGTATACAAAGTTTCATGTTATTCTAGAATGGCATTTTAAAATGAGAGCTAAACTACTTTGTATGGAGGACCGAGCTTACTGCATATATGTAAATTCAGTGACAATGCAATATTATGATAATATTATTATCGAGCTGATCTGATGATGGAACCGGAAAGTGGTCATAGGAACTCTGTAATATGTTAACACAATCATACCGAGTTAATTTGGACTCTTTATGGACACACATTTAATGGTGTCATTTTGCGACGCTAGTTGTGCTTCTATGGCTGTGTTCCGAATCACGCTCACAGCGCTGTGAGCGCGCTCACGGTCGGACCGATTCACGCTCACAGCGTTTACACGAGATGTCGTGACGTCATTGATGACGTCATGGATGGCGCTCACGGTGCTCACACTCCCAGCCGTAAGCACCTTGAGCGCAAACGTCAAGTTGACGTTTGACATTTCATTTTAGGCGCGAAAAATAAACTTTACAATTATATTAGTTTATTTATTAGTTTTTTTTGTACTTTGTCGGTAGCAAACAAGCGTACGGCCAGCCTGATGGTAAGTGGTCATCGCAGCCTATGGACGCCTGCAACTCCAGGGGTGTCACATGCATAACCAACTCTTTAAAATTTTATATACTCCTTTCTTGAAGAACCCGATACTGTAGTCCTTCGGGAAACCTCGTCAGGGAGTTCATTCCACAGTCAGAGCGTCCAATGGAGAAAATTCCTCTGAAACAGTACCGTACGCGACCATTCAGGTTCTAAGGTGTGAAGATGAACTATTCCCTATGCTCTACAATTTGGTCCTGGAACATGTCGTCAGTTTTATATTAGTTCGTTGCAGATTGCGATTAATTTCAATTTTCTACAGATCAAAAACCCAGCCCAGAATTTCATACTATGATTAATTGACGAACTCAAAATTCAAATTCAGTTGACGTTTGACAGTAAACACGCTCATGACCGGTCCGAAACAAAACACCGCTCACGCGGCCTTGAGCGCGCTAACTGATTCGGACCGGCCGCCAGCACTGTAAGCGTTGTGAGCGCTGTGAGCGTGATTCGGAACACAGCCTATGTTTTTTTTTTCATTCGCTGGGTAGCCCCGTGTGCGGAAACGAGTAGCATTATACCAGTAGGCGATCATGGTTTGCATCTCAGTCGCGCAGCATTTGAATAGTCTGGTGAGAGAAGGGCCTTAGCGATAGGGTACCGTTTTTACCCTTTGGGTACGGAACCTGTTGCGAACGCAACGCTTATTTTTGTATACATTCATACCATTCTTTATGCAGTAGCAAAACGCACCCATCGGGCACAGTTAGTATAATGGCGGCTTCTAAAAGCCACCAATAGCAGCTCCTTATCCCTACCACAAAAACCTACTTACACTTTAACTAAAACAGTAAGAATCTTGCTTGTCATTAACTACCATCTTCTTTATTCATACACTTTTACCACTTCTGCATACTCTTTCGGCGAACATCTTGTAAACCAGAACCTTTATGGAAATTATAGCTATGAATAAATAAATAATAAATATTAGGGGACAATTTTTTACACAAATCGAACTAGTCCCATAGTAAGCTCAATAAGGCTTGTGTTATGGGTACTAGACGACAATATATTTAATAGATACATACTTAAATATATAGAAAACATCCAAGTCTAAGGAACAAATGTCTCTTGCTCACCACAGAAACAAATGCCCTTACCGGGAATCGAACCCGGGACCTCTAACTACCTCTAGCTTCGGAGGCAGTGACACTACCAACTAGGCTAAACAGGCCTACAAACCATGTAAAAGAAGAGAACACAGAACTGGCTGACCTTGTGTTCGACGCTCTCGACCATGCGGTTGATCTTGTCCTTCATCTGGCGGGTGACGGTCGTCAGCTGTTCTTCGATCGAACTGAGTTGTTCGTGGAGGATCCGCTGCTTTTCTACTTTAGCGGCTTTCTGTTCCGTAGCATTGTTGTACACCTGAAACCATTACGTAATCAAAGTAACATAGCTTGGTCTGCAGTTTTACTAGTTAGCTTTTTCTACAAATTGTATGACAACAGATAACATTTTGTTTTTTGAACTACCTAGCAAACGTTGTGACCTACTTTCTTCAGTTGCTGTTAAATTAGTTAAGTCATTAGCTGGAGGCACTGTGTCTAATAAAACTAACTTAAAAAACCGTAAACTGCGCTGCTTAGGGTGGTATTCCACTCGTCCAATATCTTTGTCCAATCTTTGATCAAATTTCTTTGACAGAGCCCCATTCCACTCATCCAATATCTTTGTCCAAGTTTTTTTTTTCATGCGTAGCCATATTGATTTAACTGTCATCATAATCTTTGATCAAATGTCGGGGTCCCTTCCAAGTTTGATAAAATAAACCAATTTCTTTGATCAAAGATATTGGATGAGTTTTGATATGGGGTGGTATTTTACTCATCCAATATCTTTGTCAAATCTTTGATCAAAGTTCTTTGACGGAGGCCCATTCCACTCATCCAATATCTTTGTCCAACTTTTATTTTTTTTCATGCGTAGCCATTTTGATTTAACTGTCATCAGAATCTTTGATCAAATGTCGGGGTCCCATCCAAGTTGGATGAAATCATCCAATTTCTTTGATCAAATGTATATTGGACAAAGATATTGGATGAGTGGAATACCTCCCCGAATCTCTTGAATAAACAATTGTTATAAAGATGCACTAACTTCTATATTCTTTGTACCTTCTTAAGGAGATGATGAAGCTCTCTACCAATATTACCTGGTCAAGCCATTACGTTAGCTGAGATGCTTTTGGGAGGGGTGGGAGCTGAACTTGAGCCTATTAGCCACCCCCCCGGATCCGCTGGTGGCGGCGATATTCTAGCCTGATAGCGGGCTGGCTGATGCACTCCTCGAGTTTGCTGTACTGTGTCCGTACATGCTAGTACAGTACCTGGTCGAGCTTGGCCATGACGTCAGAGGCGATGTTCTTGCCGCGGCGCGAGTGCTGCGCGAACTTGGTGCGCACGGCGGACTGGCTGATGCACTCCTCGAACTTGCGCTCGAAGTCCACGAACTCGAAGTAGCGGACCTGGTGGCCCTCCACTAGCGTCGGGGCTGGGGACAATAATAATGCATAAGTATCGAGACCGGGTCCTAGCAGTTTTTTTTATGACATAGGAGGCGAACGAGCAATCGAATCGCCTGATGGTAAGCGATTAGCGCCGCCCATGGACACTCGCAACACCAAGAGGGGTAGTAGGTGCGTTGCCGGCCTTTAAAATGGGAGTACGATCTTTTCTTGAAGGTTTGAAGGTCGTATCGGTCCGGAAATACCGCAATTAGACATGACATTAAGAAACTGATATTAGTGATAATGTATTAATTTAATTTAATTATTTATTTATCTCAGACTCAGGTCCATATGAAAGTTAGTACACTAGGCTTAAAACTCAAGGGGTTAGTAAGTCAATAATAATTATACATCACATCATACATTACAATAAAAAGAAAGGAAGAAAAAGAAATAATAATAATAAAAAGAATAAAACGATGTCACATGAATAACAATATGCACAATAATAATTCCGTTTCTCCTATATTATGGAAATAAACTATATTAATTACTTATTATTACAAGTTCCAGTGCCTCACCACGAGGCAGTATTGATGAGTTGTTTATGGGAACCAGGTTGAAGTGTGTTGTGGGTGATGTGATGGGCTAGCAACCTGTCACTGCAATATCACATTTTCTCCATCTTCAAACCTGCAATAGCTAAAAGTGGCACTGAAAAGTAATTTTCATGTGCTCTGTCTACCCCTCTTGGGAATATAGGCGTGAGTTTAGGCGTTAGTTTTTAACATATCTGCAATATTGCGCTGCTCTTGTTCAAATTATCGCTAGAAGTGGCCATTTTATGTGATCTGCCTACGACTTTTTTGTAAAGATCGTTGGCTAAAGTAGCTTTACATAGCCCGTTTGGCGTTGAGCGGTAGAGTTACTGCAGAAATAGCAATGCAATCTTATATTTCATCTCTATTCGTCTCGAAGTAAATCTAGCAGTAGAAGTAATAATTACTCATAAATAAAAAATAAATATTAGTGCACAATCTTAGGGTGGTATTCCACTCGTCCAAGTTTTATTCTTTTTCATGCGTAGCCATATTGATTTAACTATCATCGGAATCTTTGATCAAATGTCGGGGTCCCATCCAAGTTTGATGAAATCATCCAATTTCTTTGATCAAAGATATTGGATGAGTTTAATACATGTTGGTATTCTACTCATCCAATATCTGTGTCCAATTTCTTTGTCAAATCTTTGATCAAAGTTCCTTGACGGAGGCCCATTCCACTCATCCAATATCTTTGTCCAAGTTTTTTTTTTCATGCGTAGCCATATTGATCTCTTCCTATTTTTAAAAACCAGCTGAAACAATATTACTTGTCGCTCCCTTAAGTTGCCTTTTATTATATATATTTATATAAGTATGTATTTATGTATATTTATATATAAATCTATATATATTATGTTAATATGTATTTATTTAATATTTCTTGTGAGATGTATGTATGACTCTTCTTTCTGTACTCTTGCACTACCTGTTCATAATTTTATTTTGATAACTTTTCCTGCTACCCAAAGGTTGTCTGTAAGAGATCGCTTTAAGCGATAAGACCGCCTGTTGCTACCATTACTAGTTATGTAAGTTTTTTTGTGTAACATTGTTCTCTTGTGTGGTGCAATAAAGCATATTTATTATTATTATTGATTTAAATGTCATCAGAATCTTTGGTCAAATGTCGGGGTCCCATCCAAGTTGGATGAAATGATTCAATTTCTTTGATCAAATGTATATTGGACAAAGATATTGGATGAGTGGAATACCACCCTAAGACGGGAATCGAGTCCGCGCCTCTGGTTAGCGCCCTTACCACTAGGCTGAAGTGTACTCACAGGTGACGGGCTTCTCCCGCTCGCGCATGCGCGTGAGCAGCGCCTCCTTGGCGGAGATGAAGAAGATGCGCTCCTCGGCCTCCTTGGGCGAGCACACGCGCAGCTCGCGGGACAGGAAGTCCACGCACCGGTTTGCATGCTGAGTTCGAACCTGCAAACATTATTTGGGTCAATCAACTTTTCCTTGTTGTAATTCTGTTCCGTCAGCGACGAGACGACAGTAACCGAGTTTATTATTATTATTTTATATTAGCGCTGGTACGTCTAGATCACAGTTCACTTAGCACACGTTCACACTGGTTAGATCATAGATTGTCAAGTTTGTTTTTAAACTGGTTAACACTTCTGGCGTTCACTACTTCAGAGGGTAATTTGTTCCATGCCTTTACTATTAGTTTTTGCCGATATTTGTTTTAGATTTGCTTGCTGACAATTTAAAGTTGTATCCTCTCGTGCGAGTGTTTGTATTTCCATTAAACAAGTCGCTCAGCTCTGGACAGTCGTAATTGACCAAAGGTGTAAGGTTTTATTTCTTAGAAAAAATGTTATAACATGGACTTCTAATATGCTCCAGCATGACCCACGGTAGAAAGGGTTTACAATCATCTAGAACTTATGTTTGGTAGATTTAAACTCTGTAAAATCTCGGTTATAACGAGTGACTCAGGAGACGTAACCATGGTAACGAGCAATAAGGAAAATTTGATTGAACCATTTAACCCTTTATAGGGCAAGATTCATCCTTACACCTTAGAACCTAAATGGCCGCGTACGGTACGGTTTCACAGGAATTTCCTCCCTCGGACGCTCCGGTTTTGGAATGAGCTCCTTGCCGAGGTTTTCCCGAGGGATTACAGTATGAGGTTCTTCATGAAAGGGGAAAAAATAAAGAGTCAGGGCCCTGAGCTTGCAGACGTACATAGCCTGCGGTGACCGCTTACCATCAGGCGGGGAAAAATGGCCACCTATCACCTTTTTTATTGTTTTTCTGATTCGTAATTTTCTATCTATGTAGTGGGCAGTGGCAAGAATCTTGACTTATGGGTTAATAATAATTTAGACCGTGGTTAATGTTAGGTGTACAGATGCGAAGAATACGGGTTTTACAGAACAGAACACGAACATTCGCCGAAGCAGTCGAAACACCGAACATTCCAAAATACGATGTATACCGTATAATAACCGAATCTTCGGCGCGATTCTTATTAGGTAGAGGTACGATAAGACGAACATTAGGGAAAGACGAAAACTTAAGGGATAGCGAACTTAAGGCATACTTTTTCTCTAACACCAGAGTAAGTAAGCTTACTTTAATTATACCTTAAGACCTTGTATTTTGATTGTTTTCTTACAAATAATGTTTTTTTTAATTTACTGTTACTTATTTCAATGTCTCCACAATAAGAGATCATTATAAAACTGAAACGGTTTATGTTACAAGACCTATTTTCACGCTATTTTTAACCGACTTCAAGATTTCAAAAGAGGAGGTTATCAATTCGGTTGTGTTTTTTTTTTTTTTTTGTTACTCCATAACTCCGTCATTTCATAACCGATTTGAAAAATTTTTTTTTGATTGTAAGTATATATATCCAAGTTGGTCCCGTTTTTGTCAAAACGCAGTTTTGATGATGGGATCCATGAGGAATTGAGGGAACTCCTCAAATCTTTCAGGCAAACATATAGTGATTTTTGTGTTTTTATCAACAAGTCAAGCATTTGCATCCAAAAATGTGACATTGGATGAAGTGGAACTGCTGATGATGATCAGAACAGAACTCTTCAACGACGAAAAGTTCACGTTTGGCGATTTGTCCTCCTAGCTGTGTTTGTTAAGCAAGTTCTATTTTCACGATAAATTTTTGTCATGCTTGATTTCTGATGATGGGATCCATGAGGAATTGAGGGAACTCCTCAAATCTTATAATAATAATAATAAAATAATAATATTGGGGGACAATCTTACACAAATCGACCTAGTCCCAAACTAAGCAAAGCTTGTACTATGGGTACTGGACGACGATATACATACTTATATAGATAAATACATACTTAAATACATAGAAAACATCCAAGACCCAAGAACAAATATCCGTGAAAAATGCACAAATAAATGCCCTGGCCGGGATTCGAACCCGGGACCTCTAGCTTCGGAGGCAGAGTCACTACCAACTAGGCTAAACAGGTCGTCAAACATATAGTGATTTTTGTGTTTTTATCAACAAATCGAGCATATTCATACAAAAATGTGACATTTGATGAAGTGGAACTGCTGATGATGATCAGAACAGAACTCTTCAACGACGAAAAGTTCACGTTTGGCAATTTGTCCTTCTAGCTGTGTTTGTTAAGCAAGTTCTATTTTCACGATTGATTTTTGTCATGCTCGAGTTCTGGTGATGGGATCCATTAGGAATCGAGGGAACTCCTCAAATGTGAAAGGCACACAAATAGTGATTTTAGTATTTTCATGAACTAATCAAGCATTTTCATTCATAAAAGTGACATTTGATGAAGTGGAACTGCTGATGATGATCAGAACGAAACTCTTCAACGACGCGTAGTTCACGTTTGGCGATTTGTTCTCTTCGTTTTGTTTGTCAAGCAAGCAAGGGTTTTTCCATGATCCCACGATGAATTGAGGGTACTTAGTCTTCTACCATTATAAACATACTTATAGCCATTTTTATTTTATTGTATGGAATCTAAGAGTGCACCATCTAAGTATAATAATCTTTCACCGGCCTCCCCCATTGAAGTCGGTTTTTTTTTCTTAGAATTATTAACTTGTGTTTCCTATGCGACTGCAAATATAATATGATGTCTCATTCCGTTCTCAATATGTGTGAGCTAATTACCTGATCTAAATACTCTGGTTCGGAAGCGGAGGCGTCCCATCGGTTGTTCAGTATGAAAATGTTAGGTTGTGATATCTTCGTCGATACTTTGTGGAAAAAGTTTTTTTCCTGAAACACAATTATAAGTAAAATTAAAATCTATACTTACAGCTTCAAATTATCATTATTAAAAAGTGTCCTCGTCGCTAAACTGCAGATTACCGAGAGCCTTTGTTGTACATAACATAAGTAACTGCTGAATTAGTGATAATTAGTTGCAAAACAGAAATTAGGCAGCCCATTAACTAAATAAGCAAACAACAGAATTTGTCGATTGGCTGATCAAATGGACGGATAACTTTTTTCACTCTTAAGGTTGTCGTCGCTCACGTAACCGCTCGTCACCGGATCGGCGCCGCCTCACTTCATCGGCTCGCCGTCAACCATACGCAAGCACGTAACGGAAACGGCTCAGCACCTCCGAGGTGTCCGCGCGGCTGCGGCGAGGTGACATCGCGCATACGGCTGAGCGACAGCGCGCTTAAAGCGAGGCGGCTAGAGCTGGTGGTCGATGATAGTGTATTGAGGCGGCGCCGAGCGGTTACGTTTGCGACAACCTTTATTAGTAAAAAGAGGTGCACTAAGGGCGGTATTCCACTCGTCCAATATCTTTGTCCAATCTTTGATCAAATTTCTTTGACGGAGGCACATTCCACTTATCCAATATCTTTGTCCAAGTTTCAGTTTTTTTCATGCGTAGCCATATTGATTTAACTGTCATCAGAATCTTTGATCAAATGTCCGGGTTCCTTCCAAGTTTGATGAAATCATCCAATTTCTTTGATCAAATGTATATTGGACAAAGATATTGGATGAGTGGAATACCACCCTTACACTAGGAGCAAGCAATGTACTAACGGTGACCATGAGCGTGGACTCTGCGTTCGCGACGAGCACGAACACGTCCGCGTCCAGGCAGTACTGGTCGATCCACTCGTCCAGGTTGGGCGTCACGTCCACGCCGGGGCTGTCCACCAGCACCACGTCGTCGCGCAGCAGCGCGCACAGCTCGCGCGGCCAGTACACGTGCACCAGCGAGCACTCCTGCAGGCGGGACGCGCACAGAGCGTGCCCCAGCTGGCTTACTGACTGTGACAATATATAGCGAGGTTCAATTTCAAATTTAATATTCAAACTGAATAGAGCTTGCAGTCCCTGGAATTCCCGGGAATAGTACATTACTATAGAGGCCAGGAAACAAAGGGTTGCAGGCCAAGTAGATATCGACCTAGGATAGGGATAGACGGCCTGCAACGTTTCTCGCCGAGATTTGTATAGTGCTATTCTTAAATATACGAGGGTAAAACTGAAAGTTTCGGGAATAGAAGAAAATATGCAGTATAAGTGAGTTTATTTATTTTTATTGTTTTTCAAAATATTCTCCTTTGTATTTCATGCACTTATGCATGCGTTCAAACCAGTCCATAAAGCACTTTTTGAACTCTGAAGTAGGGGTCGACAAAATGGCTATTTTATAGGCCTCCACTGCTTCTTCTGGCGTCTGAAACCGCTGACCACGCAGTTTGTCCTTGATTCTGGGGAATGTAAAAAAGTCGTTGGGACTTAAGTCAGGGCTATATGGAGGGTGGTCCAATATTTCGACTTTTTCACCGTCCAGGTACTCAGTTGTTGTCCGAGCGGTGTGTGGGCTGGCGTTGTCGTGGTGAAGGATGATGCGACGACTAGGGTTTGTTTTTCGGAGTTCAGCAAAGACGTTCGGCAAACAAATAGTGGTGTACCAATCAGCATTGACTGTTCTACGATCCTCAAGAGCCACAGTAGCTACGTGACCAGATTTAGAGATAAACGTAGCCACCATCTTCTTAGCCGTACTGCGAGAACGAACAACTTTTGTGGGTTTGAGCTCGTCTTCGAAGACCCATACTCGGGATTGGTTTTTAGTTTCAGGCTCATAAGCGTATATCCACGACTCGTCACCTGATACTATGCTAAAAACAGCATTTGAGCGTCCCTTGTTAAATCTTTTCAAAGTTTTGCGGCACCAATTGACACGGACTATTTTCTGCTCGTCAGACAATAGGTGGGGTATCCAACGGGAAAATAACTTTTTCACGCCTAATTCTTCTTTTAAAATAATTTGTATTTGACTCATTCCAATACCCAGGTGCTCTTGAATTTCCCGATATGTCACATGTCGGTCTTCATTTATCAGACGACGCACAACATCGACGTTTTCTTGCGTGACTGCCGATTTTGGTCGACCTTCACGCACTTCGTCGGTGAGGGATACACGGCCACGTTGAAATTCTGAATACCACCTGTATATTGTAGTCTTTGAAGGAGCTTCAATATTAAAAGCAGTAACCATCCGCTCTTCACATTGTTTTTGTGTTAGTCCACTTTTAAAGTCATAATAAATCATAGCTCTGAAATTTTCACGGCACAATTCCATTTTAAGCAGTGACTCGACGACTTCAATAAACAATTGAAACCGAACCATACTTTTTTTTTTCTAAGTGGCCAGTGTGTTGAGATAAGGAAACTTCAGAGATTATAAAAAGGTATAATACATGTTAAAAATAAATTAATAAGTATTCGATTCCCGCCACTTTCAGTGCAAGCCTCGTATACAATGAAATAAAAAAATACACCACACCACTCAAAAAACAACGCCATGTTTGATATTACAATTAAAAAAATTACTTCCCGGCCTTGGGCTTCAATTTTATATGAAATTCCTTCCCGAGTTGCTCCGCTTGCCAATGCAACGTGATACTTTGAATATTATAACGCACGTAATGGCCGATACCGGGACTGCACCCCTAGTTCACGAAAATAAGGTCGTGATAGATCAAGACCTTGACTACTACCACCACTACTACTACTGGGTCTATTGTTGGTGCAACGCAAATGATGTCGGTCGCGAATCAGCGGAGTAATGGGGCAAACTTACGGAGCAATTTTGCCTTTGAGTAAACACATGCAAGAATGCAATTGTCATTTAGTTCCATGATGTTTCTTTCGCATTGTGGCAATTAGTTGTCCAGATTACTATTCAGCAACCTTCCAACATAATTATATTCAATGACCTATCAATATCGGACCCCTCCACCAGCAGGAAGCAGTTAGTGGTATGTCCGATGCCGCTCGGCAAGATCTTGTCAGGATGCCTATATAACCAGCGGTTGACTTCTATCTAATGATATGATGGTGCACAGCAGCTATAGTGTTACCTGCACGTTCTGCTTCTCCTCGGAGCCGTCGGTTCGCAGGAAGGCCTCATCGGTGTCAGAACCTTCGGCTTCTATTGGCTGATATGATGGTGGTGTACAGCAGCAGAGCTAGTGTTACCTGTCAGAACCTTCCACCTGCAGGAAGCAGTTCGTGGTGTGTCCGATACCGCTCGGCAGGATCTTGTCAGGATGTCTATATAACCAGCGGTTGGCTTATATTGGCTGATGTGATGGTGCACAGCAGCTAGTGTTAACTGCACGTTCTGCTTCTCCTCGGAGCCGTCGGTTCGGAGGAAGGCCTCATCGGTGTCAGAACCCTCCACCTGCAGGAAGCAGTTGGTGGTGTGTCCGATACCGCGCGGCAGGGTCTTGTCAGGATGCCCATAACCAGCGGTTGGATTCCATCTGGTAATATGATGGTGTATAGCAACTATAGTGTTACCTGTACGTTCTGCTTCTCCTCGGAACCGTCGGTCCGCAGGAAGGCCTCATCGGTGTCAGAACCCTCCACCTGCAGGAAGCAGTTGGTGGTGTGTCCGATACCACTCGGCAGGATCTTGTCGTGCAACATGGCGTTGATCACTGTGCTCTTTCCGTTGCTCGTTCTGTTAAGATCAAAAAATCAAAATCAACATTAGTTATGTTGTTAAACTAACTCTTATAAAAGTTAAGTGTTCTCATTTATTATTATAATTTATACTACGACGGTGGCAAACAAGCAATAGGCCTGGCTCATTGTAAGCAGACTCCGTAGCCTATGGACGCTTGCGACCGCAGTACAATCGCAAGCGCGCTGCCGACCAATTTTAATATGACGATTCGTTGTATTGACAGCTAAAGACAAATGCAGTACTCCCACCCTAAACACAGTGCATCTTCGGGAGCTCTGGCGACCTCACTCATCACCAGGACCATAAAACCACATGAATACCTACAAAGCAAGCAGTGGTGTTATTTTATTATAAAATTGGACGGTATTCACGCACACAACCTGTACTTAAACTTGCACAATATTGACACATTATTATTGGTAAACGGGACTTAATCGCGTAAGACTGAAATTTATTCACCTTTTTTGTGGTTTGCCCAGCTGATCACGTCGCGTGCTGACACACGTGGCGTGGTCAGCTCGTGATCACGGATGATGTGACACATTCTAAACGTCGGGCAAATATCAAAAAAGGTCAATAAATTTCAGTTGTACGCGATTATGCCCTGTTTACCAATAATAATTTACAACTAACATACTTACTTAGTAAAGAGTTATGAAAAGTGTTTCACTTTGCGTCTAACAGATGACTGTAATTGATAACATTTCAAGTTTTTTAAGTAGTATGAAATCTTAACTCATTTCGTTAATTTGTTAACAAGAAAACCCAAAATATTTTTTTTATATGTTTATAGCTATTAGTTTTCAAAATATTCACGAAAATGTGAAGAAATCCTACATCGTAGTAATGACGTCATTAGTATGAAATTGTGACAGTCACAGCGCACAAAAAGAACAGCAGTTCACTTTCCTTAGTAAATCGGTCTTAGTAACAGTGCTTCTGTATGATTTGTTACGCTGTGACGCCTTACTTGTCACTTACTCTCTTTTAGAATGAGGAAATATGAAATTGGGATATTCTCGAGAATTTAAAAATGTGGTTTTACTTCTCTTTTTATCCTCTATTTGATTTCATCGGAAAAAAGCCTGCTCAAAAAAATGAAATGTTCTCAATTGTGTTTTTGTATTTACATATAGGTGACGAGATCATTATAACAACACATATTTAGCAGATCTTAAATGTTTACCAAGTGTGACTACGGCAATCAAAACAAATCGTAAAAAGGCGGACATTGTACACAAATGGGGCCAATTTAATGGCTCGGTGAGCACCCATGTCACGCAGGCTTGTGCACCGTGAATAATTAATTAAACAATGCTCAGACAACTCTCTATAAGCAATTTGAGTCAAGATAAAAAAAATGTAATGACTTTAGGATATTTCCTGTAACATTACTTTTATCGTGTTTTTATAATAATAAATAAATAAATAATCAATACAAGGTATTTGTCAATGTTTTATGGTGCCATTCCAACCAGTGTTTAGAAACGATCAAATGTCTATATGGGACCAACTACAATTAGAGCACAATAAAGCGCAAAAATTAGGGACAAACAGCTAGCGACGCTAGCGGCCGCCGAAAAGGCTCCTACAAATTGATAATTGCTTATGACGTCACGTGCCACTTATCGAACCCACCGTTGTATGGGAAAATAAGATTGATGTTTTAGTCGTGAAATACCGTGTTAAGGTACTCATAGTTGTAATACAATTAAAATAAATAAATAAATATTGGGGGACAATCTTACACAAATTGACCTAGTCCCAAACTAAGCAAAGCTTGTACTACGTGTACTAGGCGACGAAATACATACTTAGATAGATAAATACATAGAGAACATCCAAGACCCAAGAACAAAGTCCATGCTAAATGCACAAATAATGCCCTGGCCGGGATTCAAACCCAGGACCTCTAGCTTCGAAGGCAGTGTCACTACCAACTAGGCTAAACAGGTCGTCAAAATTATTTTTTATTTTTACATAAAGATTATATGGGACCTTTTATTTTATTTTTGGGTGATAAAGAAAAACATATATATCAATATTTTTAAGTTACATACATAAATCAATCAATCATTCAATAATAATTTATTCATCAGACTATATTGTACATAAGGTGTTATAAGTATGTAATGTAAACCCTTTTAGGATTTTGGCAAAATTTTGTTATTTGATTTATTGTGATATTTTGATGATTTACTATCCATAGAGTGACACCATGTTGTAAATTTCACACGAGGCAAATACCCAATTGAAATCTATTTTTACTACAGCATAATCTCACGAGTACTGTAATTCGTTAAACAAAGGTCATACATAAATCAACCTATAGTCATAACAAAACGCGGGCATAAATTCCGCTTTAGTCCAGTGTTTACTTTTTAACCACACCACAATGTTAGAAGTGTACTATAAACCATTTGAATTGCTGAATTTGATAAATATCTCATTGACAGTCATACTTCATAGTGACCCCAATCAATATTATGGTAAACAGGCGTGGTGATATGTATGTACGTATTATGCTATTACTTCAATATTCATGTGATACATGTATATGAGTATATCGCGTGATAATAATCACCATGTAAAAGGCTCCAAAACAAACGTAAACACGTGCGTTGCCGACATCGAACATCATAAGGCATAACACGTGTGTAAAGGTCGCGCGATGTGGAGCCCTGTGAAGGGCGGGGCCCTGTGTTTCTCAAGCTCTCTGCTGCACTCTTGTTGCCTGACGTGAGCTGTTACGTCAGAGAGCATCAAATCAATATCAATCAAACCATACTAAACATATGAATCCAATATCGTCCAGTCCCGTCACAACAAGTAACGTCAGAAAAAAATAATCCGACATAAAACATCAGTTTTAAATTATTTTTCAACACTCACCTGCCAAAGAACGCGACTTTCATGTGATCCCGCTTGAGCACTTCCCGAATCGCCTGCACTTTGCTAACATAAGCCTCCACGTTGGTGACATCCTGTGGGGTGGCAATACTGCTGTCACCAGAGACGGCTGTAAACAATAAATTTCATTAAACTATTGATATTATTTTCTTTACAATAAGGGTAAATTATGAACATTTCATAATACACAGTGAAATCCTTAGATGCATTAATGGAACAATTTTGATGCACATTTCACTAAAATTTACTCTAATATGTTAAAATGACCATTCTTGTTTACCTATTTATTTTCAAGGATCTCGGAAACGGCTCTAATGATTTCGATATAATGTACAATTCAGTGGGAAGGCAGGGGGGTGAATCGATCTAGCTAGGTCCCATCTTCATAAGAATTCTACTCTGGGTGGAAGTTGGTCACCCAGGTACTATGGCTTTATTCAATGATGGTTTAAGAAATAAATTTAAATATTTAATGTGTTTGAACTGTAAATTCTTGTGAAGCATAAAGTGAGTTGCATTGTGTCTGACAAAATTAATAAAATAATAAAAAAAAATCGTTTCATTCAGACAACAGCAGTCCATAAAATTTGTTACTTATACATTTTATAAAAACTTAAGTTTAATGTTAAGGCACAGTGTTAAGGTAAGTAGGGGTCAGAAGTCAGACACACTCACTTAGTACTGTGTGAAGTCATGATTGAGTGTACTCTATTCTATTCCAATGAGTGAGCTGTCTAGCCCGTCCGCTACGATGGCCAGGAGGCTATTTGATATCTACTAAGACTGTAACATAGTATTTTGTACAACTTATTCATTATTGTAATATTGACTACAAATTGAATGGAGACAATTGAACAACGCCACATTAAGTGACACAAATTCATGCCTTAATTGTCATGAAGGTCACCCATATAGGAAAGTAAATATTATACAGGCCGTTGACATTTCACCGAATAGTGCTAAACTGTGTATGTATGGTGTTATCATGTCAACACTGATAAGCTGTATAAACTCATTATAGAGATCAATACAGCACGTTTGGTAGTAAATTACTGTTAAGCTTTCATGTGGCATGACCTTATGACACTGTGAGTGCTGAAGGAAATTGAATTTTTTGTTCCTGTCATAGAACTGGATATCTAAAAATAATAGATGTAGTTTGCATCATCTTTGATGGCTTTTAATAATTATTAATTATCAAACACAGACGAAAGGTTAAAATAAAATCCTACTAAGTCCTTGAGTATATTGATGTTTTGTGACCTTCCTTCATAATGCAGAAGACACATGCACTTTTTACTTTTCTTTGTAATAAGTAGAAATGTTTGTTTACTAAAGACAATAATCTAACATAATGTGCATTAAGCTAATGCTTGATCTATATCTGTAATCTTTTTCCACTTCGATTGAAAGTTACTTAATACTTTAAGAACTAGTTAATTACGAAATATTTCAAACTTCAAACTTCAAACATTTATTCGTGAGTATTTATAATACTATTAAAGAAAATTACTTGACATACAGCACTTACCATGCATAAAGGTGACGGCATCTTTCACATAGTCATCAATTTCCACGAATATATCATTGATCTTCTTCTTGGCTCTCACAAAAATCTGCAGCGGGGAGTCCATGTTTGACATGTTGACACGCACATTGCCATTGTTCAGCCCCACATTGTGCGGCCCATCACCAGCCATCATGGATATAGTTCGGTTAACATATGCAGCCATACGGAAAGGGAAGATGTACGGTTCTCGTTAGCTGTACCTTACAGTGGACAACGCAACAATATAGTCACTGTATCACCTCTACAGTTCGAACACAACATGCAGGTTACTGCAACAGAAAATAACAGGCATAAGAATGTGCAACGAAGATTAAATTAAAAAGTGCTGATATGTGACTATAATAAGAAGCTTGGACAGTAGTAACTGGACTAGTAGCTCTCGCGGAAAGTGCGGGTTCGGGGCACAGCGGGTGCAAGCACCAACACTGACACCAGGAACAGTTATTTGAGGTTATGTCTCAAGACTGTTTGGTGGGGCAACACAATACAGGCACATCAAGATACAGCAGGAAAGTGTATACTACTCAAAATATGCATTACAGAAGCAAAGTAAGTAGAAATAAACTGCACCTTATCATCTCGTTGCATCATCGCAATCCATGCGCATCGCTGCAGTCCCAACGGTGTGAATTATTGTGTACAAATTCAATGATATTTATAGACAGGATATATTTTATTTCAGAAAATACACCAGACGTAAAACAACTGACAGCCGCTATATATAAGTCAAATTTGGCTACAAAATTCGTCAAGTTATCATCCTCCGCACTGTAAAATGTGAAATATTTCGCTGAAGTTAACGAAATTACTCTTACCTGTATTTTAGAGCAACATTTTGAACGTATTTAGTTGGAAACTAAAATTGTATTTCTGCAGGGATTACCTAGAAAATTTTCATGTATGATTTTTTCCTATTTTTGATTTTTCACTAGTTTTGAAGTTGGTATGTTTTCATATACGCATGAAGATCAAACGTGATTGGCTCTTAACTTAAAAATGTCAGATTGACCAATCAAAACTCCTGATCAATTTGTTTTGTTACTGCTAGAATACAATTGTACAAATCAATACAGCATTATTTCCAAAATAACATCACTAAATTTGTTTTTTATCACCATCTTTATACATATTTTTAGTATACTAAAATATTAAGAGTCAGTGCAGTTGCATCCTTTCCAAAAAGGGGTCTTTAAAATGAACCCTGTTCTTATATTTATTTCAGACATGTTGACACTAAACGCAAAATGTCATATAATATACCATAGAGCAACCATAGATAACCTAAACGTTCGTTTGTGTATAATTGAATTAAAATCCTATGTACCGGTTACAAGGCTCAAAATGCTTTCACATTTATTCAATTCATCCTCCCGGCGAACGACATCCCTCTCCCCTCAGCCCCCAAATCGTATCGTAATGGCGAAACTGCTGAAGTGAAGCCTAGTGCGGATGATTTTAAACGTCGTTGATTTAATAAAGTTACTATTTTATTTAAACTTTTAACTTAGTATTTGCTGTTAACGTTTTTAATAAATCCTATCAAAATGTCTCGTTCCGTACGCGCAGAAACTAGAAATCGTGTGAAAGATGACATCAAAAGAGTCATGCAAGCTGTTGAAAAAGTTCGCCATTGGTAAGCATTTGGCATAGTTATTCAGAACATTTTTTTGCGATAAATATGTATCATACTTATATAAATGAGTATTTTATAGGGAAAAGAAATGGGTAACGATCGGGGAAACTACTATGAAAATATATAAATGGGTGCCGATATCAACAAACGAGCAGAAGAAAAAGCACGCGGCGAAGCGAGATAATAAGGAAAACGCGTTGACTCCGAAAAAGATGCACGATTCCTCCAACTCAAACTTCGGAATGGCCGAGGATTCCAATACATGTAAGTACTCAAAAAAAAAAGTATCTTATCGTAATACTTGGGGCCCTTGTACACGTATAGTCTTTAGATTCTGATGAAATGGTTTGTTGTGGCATAAGAATATGCAAGAACGAGTGATAGAAGTACATACCAGATACTTAGATCCAATGGGATATTTTACACAGTAATTAATTGCACCCCCTGAAAAGCTTGGTCCACCATCTTAAAAAGGATAATGAAGTTCAATGAAAATGCCCTGATTTTTTTTCTATGTAGCCAAAATCCTTCCTTCTCAATCGCCTTAACATCACATGGCAAGACAAATTAGAGTTACAGTGAAGTTCATAAATATATGTATTATGATCCCAAAGGATAACAAGTACTACCAATAAACTCATTTACTTATGCCCTTAGCAATAAACTTGTGTTGGCATATTTTCGATCACATTAGCTGTGTACATAATTTTGAACTCAACTGTATTATAGGAACCTTAAAATTAGGCTTTAAGTTAAAGATTCATAGAAAACAATTTTGTTTCCAGGTTTTTCTACAGTCAGTGACTCCCAGGGGCCGACAGAGTTCTCCTCAACACATATGAACTTCTCCGAAGACTCCAACTCCCAGAGCAGTGGGACCACAACGCCGGCCAAACGGTTAAAGACTGACTGAGGCATAAAGCAATAGAGCCTCAGAGGCACGGACTATTATATGGTGGTGATGAGGACAAGCAGTGCTATTAGACACAATCTACTTTTTCTGTTGCTTTTTGCCATGGTCCCATCTCCTGGGAGACTTAAAAACTATGATTTTATTTAATAACTATTGCAAACCCAATCTACAAAAGGGTATCACCTAAGCATGAGTCCACATTATGATGATCTTTCTGTCTGTCTCCTGGCTGGGACAAAATAACAATAAGAAAAAGTTGATTGACCGTTTGACATTACTTACTTTTCAATGTCTGTGCTGTGAATATTTATAAATGCTGCCATATTTTGTGAACTGCCAGGTCAGCTTCACAAGCAGCTTAAACTGTTTGCTAAGAGTTCTGATATTGTTGTAAGTGTTAGGCCAAATCTTTACAGCTTAAATTTTTTATTCGCCTTTTAACCAGGTTTTATACATGATTTAGACTTGTAGGGTAAATGTATCTTATTTTGGCATCCTAAAATTATAGGCAAGATCTTATTTAGAGGCAGTGCAAAACTGGGTGCCAATCATTGAATGTTTTACCCTTGCCATGATAAAGCATTTGTCAAGTTCACACATGCTGTAATATGACAAATGCTTTGAATAATGATATGGCAACTGGCAACCGTACTTGTCTTCTCGAAGATCTCACGGTTCATAAATAAATGCCATATGATTAAACAAAATAATGATATGCCACAGTTGAAAAAATATGTATGAATTTATTTGTAAATATTAACCTAACTTATTGAATCAAACATTTGTGTGTTTATGGTATGAATATTACAAGTACATTTAGAGAACAGGAGAAACCAATATCACTCCTTCATCACACTGTTAGAATATGTTGATAAGTCAAGGTTGTCTAAATGGAACTATTAATATAAAAATGTGACTTAATCTTATCAATTTAAGAGGTGTCAATATACACATATATTTTAATGCTAGGCTTGTAAAATGTAGCAAATAAAAATGAAAACGAATTAAATTTTCTTATTTCATAAGCACAAGTACAAAATAGCAATATACTAACTTTTTATTTAGGTTGTAGACTGCATGAGGCGAAATGTTTTGATTTAGATTGAAAATAGGGTAAACCTTCCTGTTGTTGGCACCCATTGGAACATTGAGCTTCTTTTTAAAACAAAAGTTATAAAAACCCTGCAAAGCCTGGATGCTAGTGACGGCCAATCAATGGGTGTTTTACCCTAATAGTAAAATTATTGATATTTAATGATGAGTATTTGGTTTTAAACTAATGAAAACGCATTTGTATGTACAGAAAAACTATTATGAATGATGAGATTTTATTTGTAATAAGACAATACAAAATATAAGTTAGTTGTTTCTTTCCCTTTCATCAGAGGTGCCAGTGACTGAGGATCCTCGGGAAGAGCCCACGGATTCTACGGCAGAGAACTGCTCTGCTGATAACTCCACGTCTTGGATGCCCATGATGTTGATTAAGAGGTCACGCAGCGATATAGTCTGAAAAAATAACGCTTCCAATCAGTTTTTTTGGGGGTCTTCCAGAAAGGAGTGTATTCACTTTTAAGGGGTCGGCAACGCGCATGTGACACCCCAAGAGTTGCAGGCGTCCATAGGCTGCGGTGACCGCTTACTATCAGGCGGGCCTCACGCTTGTTTGCCACCGACGTAGTATTAGAAAAAAAAACTTCAAACAACATCTGAAGGGTCCACGGCAATTTGCACCTTATGCCTATCAGTAAGGTTGCTTTTTGTTATGAAATTTAAGTGGTCTAGACATGTTTTTCCGGTGGACCGTTCATCTGGGCCTCTCTTTTCACGCAGCTAAAACTGCTACAAGTAGTTTCGCAAGCCTAATCTGGCAACACTGAAGGCGTTTGACGTTCATTTGACCAATAAGAGACGCTTATTTGACCGGTACTGCCAGTTTATTTCATGAAAATCAGTTCAGCCGTGTTTGAGATATTGAGCTTTGAAATGAAAATGTCGGCGGTTTTTCAACTTTTCTAAGTTGTAGTTATACATTATAATTATAACAATTTTAACAGCATCGACCCATAAGCAATTGCTTATCAAAACTTACATACCGGTTGACGGAATATAGAGTGGAAAAGGTTTAAATCCCAAATTGACTAGAAGAATAGGGTGTGCAACTAGAAAGTAAGGTCGCCAGAAAAAATAAAAGTAATGATCATTAGCGGAATTCGTTGCAGTTACGTCGTTGTCGTTGGTACCTCGGGCAAGAAGGAGAAGTCATCCTCTGGCATGCTGGCGCGGTCTTCGAAGCTGTGGCCCAATAGGATCGACAGCAGGTACCAGCTCAGCTCGCGCGAGAAACATTCACCTGGAACTCGACAAATTATACCGTGAGTACGTAGTGCAGGCAACATCAAAAATAGCTACGCATTTGAAAAGTCCAAAAGTCTTTACTATAACGGAATAAGATCTTTTGACCCATTCATATGCATAGCTACTTTTGATGTTGACTGTATTATTACTTATTCTGTGCCGTGAGTACAGACTACAGTACAGTGAAAGTCATAAATTAAAACCCGCACTACTATATAAATTAAGACTCACACTACTGCATGCGCACGCGTACAGCTTCTTCATCATTCATTCAAGTTAAAATGGCCGTTTTATTTTTGAACATATAATCGACGAATTCACCAACGTATAAACTAGTTCGATGTATTCAAAAGGTACTTAAATACAAAATACATTACATAATTGCTTCCCCCCCCCCCCCTTTTTCAATATATATCGTAAAATTTAAATAATCACAATTATTTACGAATATATAGTGGACATGTTAATAACGAGATATATTACTGTACTTCTGACAAGTTTTAAGTTTCATTTTTATTTACATTTGTATTTTTAACCCCGGACGCAAAAGAGGAATGTTAAATGAGTTTAACACGTGTGTCTGTCCGTGGCATCGTAGCTCCCAAACGGTTGAACCGTTTTTGAAGCTTTTTTTTTAAATCAAAGGCTGTTTCTGGGGATAGCTCTTAGCTATATTTGTTTGTCGGGGGTTTTATATATTTTGACTTTAGGTTATGCATATTACCGTAGCTCCCAAGCATTTCCACAAACTCCTCCCTACTCATCACGTAGGTCTCCTTCTCGAGGGACGCGAACGCGCGGAACGCGTTGCGCACCTTCCCCAAATCGTCTCCGAACGCCGGCCGATGGTTAAGGTACAGCTTCACAAACTCTTCGAAGTCTACCTCCGCGGCTGGTGTCGGTTGGTACACTTTGAACTTCGCTTCAGTTAGCAGGTTTTCAACCTGGGGGAAGTAATTAACTAATTATATTTGGATGCCTTGTGATGTGAAACTTGTGAGTAAAAGTGTCCTGACACAAGATCTCTACGTATTCATTTTGAATCTCGAGGATACTAACCTCATACATCTGATGGCGAGTCTATGGGTATTTTTTGCATTCTTCTCCCGTCGTTGGAAGAAAAAAATATTATGTTTTGGTACTTGATCAGTATGAGAAGTAGAAAATTTCCAACCTCGTACTCTGATGGGAAGAACCCAAGAGCCCTCATAAGGTCTGGCAGCGAATCGATCGGTATGTAATCTTTCACTGTCCGTCTTGTGGGGGAAAACGTCCCCTGGCACAGAATCTGTATGTAGTAGAACAGGTCGCGTATCTCCTGGAACAGCCATCCAGGGCGTCCGTTCTCGATCAGGCAGTAGTAGGGATCAAGAGCCTCGCCGCCTTGCTGGGATGTACTGTCCACTGACCTGAGGAAGACGGATTATACCTTCCAACACTTTTGTCTAAGTACTGACAAAGTTTACGATCGGCATGCCGTGGCTAGTACGTTTTCAATTCGCGTCGTTACTTTGAGGATGATGGACTCCATGATTTCCTGAATAGTTCAGGTGACATTTTAATGTAACTGCCAATATGTTAAAAGAAGCCTACCTGTAGTTAGCAGCCCACTGGCACATGCATATGTCTCTGGCTCCCAGCGTAAAGAGCGTCCCCAAATCCTCACGGTAACACATATCAACGATCTGCAAAAAACTTGTCAAATTAGTATTAAAACGGAAGTAACGTTCCTGAACTTCTAGCTCCACACAGGTTACCAGCCGAATACTTTGACACAGCTATCCCACCAATGACATAAACGCCTTCAGCACCTCGATAGAAATTTTCGAATTTCCGTGTATGATATTTGGGCTTCGCAAAGCTAGATAGATGTTCCAAGGATATATAACTATACCTGTATAGGATGTCCAAGGATCCCAATATGTTTCCAAGGGTTCCCGTCGAGTGGCATTTTCTGCAGCCCGATGATGTTCTTAGTGGCGAACAGGATGTACTCCAGAATGTGCTGCTCTTCTTTCCTGGAGACCAGCTGCATTCTGGACACGGAGCTCTCGAAGCGTGGCCCGAGGACGGTGGACAACGTCATTGAAGTAGCGTAGTTCACGATCTTGTACTTATACTATAAAGGTAAAACGAATACCTACACCCAACAAGTTGAACATTAAAGGTATTGGCAGCACAGAGACATCCACGGCTCTGTATTGAGAGTTTGAGGTAAATCCTTATTCAAGCGATGCCTGATTTTAACTAGGTGTTTCAAATTGCATTTAAAACGAGCCAGGTTTTTGAACGAGATCATGCAGAACAACATGTACTTAATTTGGCCGTATGCAGATAATTTCAAAGGAGTACCTCGTCAGTGGCCACAAGAATCATAGGCAGGTCGGTACGTTGAGTCTCAGGATCTACCTCCTTGGGCGTAGGCCAGTTAAAACCCGCGAGCGGGACCGCCGTTTGGTCAATACGATCGAGGCTGAACACCTTCAGGTGTTCTCCCGAACTGTCCCCTGCAGAAAATAGATCTCCATAAACTTCGTAGTCCACACTCCACAGATGTGTTAAGCTGCGTACGCATTTGAGGCAGCCTCAGGTTGAGGCACGCACGGCTCGCCTGATTGCTCAAATGCGCGAGCAAGTCGCGGCGAGACGGCCGGAGTCGGTCTTTTGACCGTGCTTAAAGGCGCCTCGGTGTGCGTGCCTCACGTAATTTGGACGTGTATCCGAGCGAGCCGCGAAAAGATCGAACGTTCTAACTTGTTTGTGCTCGGGGCGCGTGCTAATTTGAGTAAAACATGAATTACGTTTTTTTAACATTTGTTTCATCCATCACCAACGCAATTTTTTGTTAATAATTCTGTCAATAACAATAAATTCAGCAACAGCTGTTATGGAGTCCGACGCCATTATGTGCGACGCACAATGTCGGCTCGCCGCGAGCGCGCTGCCTCACTCGACCATGTTTATGTGCAATGTTTATGCTCGCCACTTGGGCCGAGCCGCTCAAATGCGTACGCAGCTTAATAACTTGTTTGCTTACTGTAGTTACCTAGTCGTAATAAATAAAGTGAATAAGGTGTGATTACATGACCTACCAACATCATACTCGACCATGATCCTATCGGCCCCCAGAGAGAGCAGTTTGTATGTCCCGTTGGGGTTCATCATGGGCGTGAAGAACACCGCATTGATGTCGTTGTAGTGGGCCCGATGTTTGGCGATGAAGGTCCACACTAACGCCACGCAGTCGTACTTGTACACGCACACTGTGTGGCCCGCATCCTGTAATAGTACCGTTGATGGGTTTACTTGATTCGTACCTAATCCATATTGCGAAGAAAACTGAAATGCTGGGAGTCGGGATTCTGTATCAGGAGTAAACTCACAGAGTAGGCTAAGGTCAAAGAGTCGCAGCTATAAGCGATATCCTTGATGCTGTGCTGAGAGTCGTGGAACTGCATCATGATCTTCATGGTAACAGGATCGAGGAACAGCAGCTGGCCGGTATTCAGTCCGCATGCGAGGTGTAAGCCTGCATCAGAATGTACAGTTTACGAGGAAAAGGACAATAAGATATAAGTAGTGGAAGATCACTCTGAACTTATTACGTTAACTTGAACGCCATTAGGGTGAACATGTAGGTATATCGGGTGGATATATTATGCTCCCTATATGGTAGTCTTTCACAACACACTAGCTACATATGCTAGCTTTTGTAGACGTAGATGAGCTAGATCTAATTTGGCTTACTTCTTCGAGAGCTGTAGGATAAGTCTCCTTATTACTGCCAGCTTCGCTTAGCAAAGCTAACTTTCTAAATCACCACAATTCTATCCGGTATGCAGTCATACCCGAAGGAGAATACTTCAGACTGGTCACCGACAGCTCTGGCTTGTTTATTTCGATTTCGTACTTTATCGAGTCGTCCTTAGGAGGTATTACGACCTTGTAATGTTCCCTCAAGTCAACTCTTGCGAACAGTTTATGCTGAGAGAAGTTGACAAGATCGACCACACCGTCTGCGAAGCCTTGGCATACGTAGGGTCTGCAATAAAAATAGATTAAATAAAATTGCTAAATTCTCAGATAGATAATTGAAAGTTTCTTTAACCGACCTAAAATCTGTTACTTAACTGCTTTTAATAAGTAAAGATTATCCATACATTCGCTGAGTACTCACTTTTCAGGATGCACTGTAACGCTCAGAGCTGGCGAAGTTCTGTAATCCAAAATCGTAACAAGCTTCTCAGTTACAAAGTCAAGGAAACCAATTCCTTGATTGCCAGTACCTAGAATAATAAGAAGATAGTAGATTGATAGTAGGTACCTACTAAATATGTTAAAAGTACATGC
Organism: Notocelia uddmanniana; assembly: GCA_905163555.1. Lineage (NCBI taxonomy): Eukaryota > Metazoa > Arthropoda > Insecta > Lepidoptera > Tortricidae > Notocelia > Notocelia uddmanniana. The sequence goes on from LR991060.1 coordinate 3,668,428, forward strand.
CATGCTATGCCATGCCATGTATGCTAAATATGTTATAATCACATTTCATCGGGATTCTTTTTTCCCTTTAATTAAACTATCAAAATGGAGACCCTTGTTGTTTTGAAGAAGGTGATCTTCTGACAGATCAGAAGATCACCTTAAATTTTGATAGTTTTCACACAAGACTTACACACAATGAAGTCCCGAACCAAGAAGGTCTTGCCGCTGGTAGTTGCGTCGGTGGGAAGCTTTTTCTTGATCAGCTTTTGCCGAATTGCCCCTGTTATGGGGTCCAATTCAGTCGCAACCTTTTCCCAGCAAGGACATTTTTTCGGTTTTCCACCTGCCACAGATCATTTACAATTATCAATTATCGGAATAAATTTGAGTGACTATTTAGTAACCGTTTGGTGGCCGTTGGGGCGGAAAGGTTTTCGAGTGGCGATCACAAACCGGAAGACGCAGCTTGGGCACGGGCAGACGCCCCACAGGGTGGATAGATGACCTGGTAAAGGTCGCGGGAGTTCGCTGGATGCGGGTGGCGCAGAACCGGCCATTGTTCAACTCTTTGGTGGAGGCCTATGTCCAGCAGTGGACGTCCTTCGGCTGATAGATGATCAGATGATGATGATTTAGTAAAAGTTAAATAGCTTTGTAGTAGTAAAGTATCAAGTTCACGAACATATTCAATCCAACTATGTATAAAAGGCGATGTGTCGTGCGGCACTTCTTTTCATCGAAAGACATACTTTCCATAGTGCTAGTAATAGTGTCAGAATCACAAAATAGTCATTGAAACTTGCTGGCAGAATAAATAAATATCAAAAAACTAAGCAGTTTCTAACATTTGAGGTCTATGACGATATAGCTCCTGGGAGAGATGTTGAAGCTGATGGAGCGCACGCGATCGACGGAGACTTCCTGTAGCCAGTGCAACAACTTCAACTGCTCATCGTAGAAATGGATCTGACCGGCATTGTTGCCCGTCACTATTACACTGGGAATTAGGAATTTAAGTTACTTAATCTTGACCACTTATATAATATTTATTTATCGTATCGCATTTTAGTTACTATGGTTTCAATATAAAAATATCACAAATAGAAACGAGGGTTATATTAAAGATTCAGATCAACCCTCTTCAGGTAGGTACTCGGCAGCGAGATGGGTAACTGGGCATTCCAGAACCATATGATTGACTTTCTCGTCGGGGTTTCCGCACACACACACTGGATGTTACACGAAGTATTTATTAAATAAAGTGCTTTTATCATCGAGGCCAAGCGAGGCGTAACAGGATGCCCGTTTTTCCTACTCGCCGAGGGAGAAGCACAATCGGTAATGCTAATGATATTCATGCAAATACGAAGGCATGTCATAGAATTATTAAATTGTCAATTAACAGTAGGTACGACATACTTACCCGTCAATGCTCTTGATAACGTTAATTTTACTCTCCTCCAACTTCAACGCTTTAACGAATTTCAAATGCTCAAAACTCTTCGGCTCGACGTTTTCCTGATACTCTATGGAGTACCCGTTCACGTGTATCGCGCCTCTGAAGGTACCCACCAGAATTTGCGAGGTCACGCAAACGAATGTAAAGCAGGCTAGCCTCCCAAACGCTAGATTTATTTCTGGTTTTTTCTCAACCATCCGGATTTTTAGTTCGTATTCGTCAGTCTCCTTGAGAAGGCCCCTTTCCATGACGAATACTTTCTACAACAACAAAGTGACAAGAGTATGAGAAGTTGAACCAGCGTGTTTGCTTTAAGCTATTATCATCGTCAGCCGATAAACGTCCACTGTACTGTTGGACATCTATCGGCTGGCGCTTTAAGCTATGTATAATCAAAATCCAAGAAATGAAAAGGCCTGACCTGAGAAAGTCCAATCCAAATGTCAGTCTTCGTCATAAGAACAAACTGCCAAGTATTGTCCGGATTGAATTCCATTGCCAGTACTCCATCTTTAGGTATGTCAACGTTAAGAGCGGCTGAAAATATAGGATTCAGCTACTTAATACTTGTACTTATGGCTGTTGTACGACTCGTGAGACATCACATGATCTAAATAATCTTAACGCCTAAGATATTCGAATACAAAGCGTAAAAATGTGAAAAACATAAGAATTAATGGCAGGAGTGTATAAATTTTTAAAGGGTCGGCAACGCACATATGACACCCGTAGAGTTGCAGGCTGCGGTGACTGCTTACCATCAGGCGGGCAGTACGCTTGTTTGCCACCGACCGGTATAAAAAAAAACGATACTTGGAGATATTAATTTTGTGATTAACCGGCTTCAAGGCTTAGACAGATAGGCAGACGGACGGACAGATACAGTGTATTCTCAACACAAGTTCACGTTCTTACCATGCGGTTCGTCTTGACCGGACGACCATATCCACCAAAATATCGCAGTTTTCTCATGATACCCCACCGTCAGCATGAACCTCGAGTCCTGACTCAGGGCCACCTTCGACACGCGCATGTTGCCGTGAGGCAGGAAGTAGGTCTTGTTCGGGAAGTAGTCGTCGCTGTCCCAGATGGTGATGAGGTTCTCGGGGCCGCAGTCGGAGGTCACCAGCCACTTTCCATCGCCGTCCGCTGCGATGCAGTTCACCATGTGTCTCTGGAAAAACAAGAAGGACAATCACTGCTGGACATAGGCCACCTCCAATTTCATGAAGGGTAAATGCCATAATCGCCACGCTTGGCACGCGGGTTGGCGATCGCAGTATCTCCACCGCACTCCAGGGATGCTGCTACGAGCAACATACTTAAGGCCGAACCACACATTGTATCGTATGACATGTCATAGTACCTAGATGACATTTCATACAATACAACGCGCACGCCACGCATACGCGCACGTGCTGCGCACGCATTCAATGTGTCTCGGCGTTTAGCTATTTGCACATCGGCATGCCTCCGTGAGGTATAACTTACGTGTCCCTGCAAGATCCTCATTTGATTAGTTGTCCAGTTGTATAATATTCCACAGTTGCACGCCGCGTAGAACACTGTCGTGCTTCCTAGCACGTTCAGGTTAATAACGCCGGCCTTCGGGTTCCAGCCGGAGATCCAGCGGAGACTCTGAAAGACGAGTGTTCTCACCAACACAGAACAAAACAGCTCGCAAAATGCGACACGTGGAGCATTGCAGGTTGAACGGCGAGGATTGCAAAACAATTCAAACATACCATAGTAAGTACTTAGCTTTCAGGCTATCAGTAGTAAGTATACGTTTTTTAAATAGCATGACGTTCACTGCGTGGCGACGCCTCCCTGAAGATCAAACTTATATAAACGTGAACACATGTATGTGTTACCGGTACAGAATATATAATAAAATTAATAAATAATGCAAAGGTATTGTAGCAACACTTTAGCAACCCGTGCTCCCTGACCACCCCTTTGTAATAAAAATAACCAACTTAGAAAAGTTGTAAAGCCCCGACATTTCCATTTCAAACTTCAATATCTCAAAAACGGCTGAACCGATTTTAATAAAAAATAAAACATGTCTATGAACCGTCGCTAGAAAACCTACATTCAAATAAACCGCATTAAAATGGGTTCAGCCGTTTAAGAGCTACGGTGCCACAGACAGACACACATAGCGGTCGAATTCATAAAACCCCTCGTTGTTCGTCGGGGTTTAAAAATAGCCGATCCAACACGCTTACAAAGGGAGATGGCTTGTGATGGTAGTCGGTAAACTGCGCCGAATGCTTCCGAATCTGAGACAGAGAGAGGCTGTACAGTCTCCTTTTCTCCGAGTCTTTAATACTGCCTCGCACGTTTGGAAGCGAGTGGAACTCCTCTTTACGCTCTTCTTTCTTTTCGTCGCTCATTGTGTGAGTTCAATGTCTTGATATTCAATGAAAACTAATTCTGTGGATATATTTTCGTTTATCAAATGGAGCAATAAGATGTTATTTTCGTATGACGTGACATATTTGACATAACATAAGTCATGCATGGTATTTGAAAATGAGGTTTTACTTACTATATGGAGTCTGAGCTGCTCTTTCGAGTTTACTTCGAATTTCAGCTTTAACTGCATTCAGGTTAAGGTTGTAATTTCAAGATTCCTAGAAAATAATACGAGCACGCGAAATTTGGTCGAGTGATATTTTAGCTTCGACTAAGGAAACTTTCTTTGAATTCCATAGTCAAAGTATTTTAGGACCAACCAAGGCTCAACAACGGAGGACGTAGAATCGACATTCGAAGTTTGAGATGCAATGCAACTGACCCAAAACTGAACGTTAGGCTGCTCGTGCCTATGTTTGGACGTTGCTTCATTGTTGTATCAAGCATGTGGATACCCTCAGAGCGCGGCGCAGCGTCGTTGCGGGGCGGAGACGGTTATTTCGGTAAAGCGAACGCGGTCCGTGGCACGTCGCACCAAACATACAACCACGCGGTATTCGGTAGCGCGGTAGAGCACTGTGGTAGAGCGGAGACGGCGTGTGTGACATATGAAGCAGTAATCGAGAGTCTACAGTTTCGGAAAGATCGAAAATGCAAAACCACCTCCGCCCCGCACCGCGCCGCGCCAAAAAAGTTACTCACAAATTCCAACTCTCATGTATCAATCAGTTCTTAAAATTCATTAGTAAGTACCTAAGTATAAAGGGCGGGCGTAACACGAAGGCATTCTCTACCAGTCAACTATAGGACCAAACAGAAACTTGCAGAGGTGCAGTGAGAAAAAAAGTATGAAGAAAATCGTCTACTAATATCAGCAGAATAATAATTTCACGAAATAAACTCCACATTTTTACAACGAGCACGTGCTCAGAAAATAAACAACAGCTGTACTTGGCCATGGCCCTAAGGGCAATAACCAAATCCAGGCCACTATCTGCAGTCAAAGGTCACTCGGGTGCACACGGATGCGTCAGTGCTTTGTGTCCGTCGCCATGCGCAGACGTCTGCTGGTCTGTCTGCTGTTGCTGGCCGGCCCGGTGTTCAGCACCATCTTCGTGGAGGAACAGGCGGGGCCTAATGATGAAGAGGTCAGTTTTCCTTATCAATTTCCTTATCAGTTTAGATAAGACGCTATATAGGAAGAAAAATATGCGTGCAATAATACAATAAGTGCGATACAATATCAATAAATTGATTGTAGTTGTCATATCCTCTCCAAGTTATGTAGGATTGAAAATATGTGACAAAGCAGAATCACTCGGAATCATTAATAATTTGTGCAGGTAGGTAGTAGTTTTATTGTCTTGTGTTGTCTTTTATTTTGTATTTTAATAATTAACGGAAATTTTAACAATTTGAAAGTTTATTACGCGCATAATTGATTGGATACTTTTTTATATAAGTATTTATTTTATTATCTTTATTGGATAAAAAATGATCATAGACAAATTTAAAGGAATATAAAGTAGGTATAGTCTTGTCCAAAAAAACCTCACATTCTATTCTCGAGACAACATTCTACGTACTATATGCCTGCCTTATATCCACCGTATGTTCTCAAAGACTATCGGACAGGAAGCCGAACAGAGGTGTGTTATTATTGTTTATTCACCTACCTAGAGCGCTCGTGGCCCAGCGGCACCCGCCTACCGCGTGCGGTATGCGTGGTTAAGCAATGGGGGTGCAGGTCAGTTCTTGGATGGGTGACCGCTTTGAGTGGTTACTAACTGTGTTTTGGAAGGCACGTTCAGCCGTTGATCCCGGCTGCTGTCTACGACAGCAGTCGTTAAGCCAAGTTAGAGGCCTTCGGGCGGCTTGAGAACTTCTAACAGTCAAGTTGCCCACTCACTTGACAAAGGGGGGTCGAAGTTGCACCACGTCCGTAGGGAGTACCCACCATTACCCTACACGTGACCCCTGGGTGGTGCTAAGAGTGCAACAAAAACAGGCAACCGTACTTGTCTTCTCGAAGATCTCACGGTTCTTATTCCCTACACGTGACCCCTGGGTGGTGCTAAGAGTGCAACAACAACAGGCAACCGTACTTGTCTTCTCGAAGATCTCACGGTAAATAAAAAAAAACACCTACCTATCCAATTTTCAGTCAGATGTTTTCGCATTCTAGGAGAACATTTCTTTAACATCATTGTTTATTTACAGCTAGCGTTCATGAGGCGTTATGGCTACCTGCCAGAAATACCCGATGGCTCTCTTGACTTCTCTTATACGCCAGAGGCCAACGCGGAGGCGGTGCGACGGTTGCAGGCCTTCGCCGGCCTCACGCCAACTGGAATCATCGACGTCGAAACCAAGAAAGTAAGTTTGTGAGGTTGGAGGGATGATTTAACGAAATAATTTGACTTGTGTAGGTATATATTTAGCAACCTGCCATTGCAATATGACATTTTCTCCATCTATAAACCTACAATTGCTAAAAGTAGCACTGAAATTAATTTCGTGTGCTCTGCCTTCCCCTTTTGGGAATATAGGTGTGAGTTTATGTTATTTTATGTACATATTTGTGGTGATCGGACCTCGTAGACTGGAATTACCAAGGGAAGCGCAAGCGTGACCGTCCAACACCAGACCTGGCGGCGGATAATCTTATTGGAAGCGGTGGACCTGGGAAGACCTGAAATAACTGAAACGCATCTAGGAGGTCCAGTCGAGACCTTGTACAAGACCGTCATGATGTTTTTTCATACCACGTCGGTGACAAACAAGCGTACGGCCCGCCTGATGGTAAGCGGTCACCACAGCCTATGAACGCCTGCAACACCAGGGGTGTCACATGCGCGTTGCCGAACCTTTAAAAAACTTTTTGTTTTTGGATCTCAAAATAGGCAATTGTAAATTTCACGATGCACCTCAGATACAACAAAATGTCTATAAGTTTTTGTTTGTATTACCTACATCCAACACGACAACTAACGTAACGTTGTTCTTATTACCTACTTATAGCTGTTCAAGAAGAAGCGGTGCGGTGTGAAAGACATCATAGCTACATCGTCCAGGTCTCGACGATATGTCACTCGTGAAGCGTGGAACAAGAAACACATTACTTACAGGTAACTAGGTACGGTTTTGTGTGAATGGAACAACATAGGTACCGAACGCAATAATTCCACACTTTCTCGTAACATTTTCTTTTTTACTTTACAGGAAAGCTCCTTATTGTTTGCTTACACTAGCAGATCCATACAAAAATCTAACTTCAGCAGGGTCATTCCCCCCTCCTCCCTGCCACACACACGAACTATAATCCTGGATCCGCAACTGTTTGCATACCAACCTCGTGTTTTAAGGAGTCTCCTATCATCTAAAAAAGACCACCGGATAAAAGGGTCCTCCAATTCTATAAGTAATGGTAAAGTTGTCATTACTACATGTAGCTTATAAGACAATTACACTATTTATGTCAAAAGGGTGGTGAACGGCTCTAGCACGCTGAAAAAGCATCGCGTAGAGCAGCAGTTGGCGGCCGCTTTAGCAGTGTGGGCACCGCATGGAGGGCTCACGTTCACTCTGCAAGATACTGGCACGGCTGATATTGAGGTCTCCTTCGTTACCGGGAACCATGGGGACGGGTGAGCTGATACTTGTACTACTGCCTCTAGGAAAGCACGCCCAAGGGCCTGTGTCCCCTAGGCTATCAACACACCGAAACCTCATAGGTAGCTAGACCGGTAGACGTTTGGTTGGTCCCCTTTACTGCCATGAATGCGATGTGGAAGTCCCAGAGGGAATTCCGTTCTCCAGGGCAAAACTGATATTGATCCTTCGTTACCGTAGACGCAAGCCAAGGATACCCAGCAATTACTGATGGTTCGAGCATTGTAAATCGACCGACCAAAGTCAAGGTCAAAGTGTTTATTTGTAAATATAAGTTACCTACATGGTGGTGATGTAAGGTGTAATATAAATAATTTTTAAGAAAAAAAAAACCGACTTCAATGGGGGAGGCCGGTAAAAGATTATTATACTTAGGTGGTGCACTCTTAGATAGATATACAATAAAATAAAAATTGCTATAATGTATGTTTATAATGGTAGAAGACTAAGTACCCTCAATTCCTCATGGAATCATGAAAAAACCTTGCTTGCTTGACAAACAAAACGAAGAGAACAAATCGCCAAACGTGAACTACGCGTCGTTGAAGAGTTCCGTTCTGATCATCATCAGCAGTTCCACTTCATCAAATGTCACTTTTATGAATGAAAATGCTTGATTAGTTCACGAAAATACTAAAATCACTATTTGTGTGCCTTTCACATTTGAGGAGTTCCCTCGATTCCTAATGGATCCCATCATCAGAACTCGAGCATGACAAAAATCAATCGTGAAAATAGAACTTGCTTAACAAACACAGCTAGAAGGACAAATCGCCAAACGTGAACTTTTCGTCGTTGAAGAGTTCTGTTCTGATCATCATCAGCAGTTCCACCTCATCAAATGTCACATTTTTGTATAATAATGCTCGATTTGTTGATAAAAACTCAAAAATCACTATATGTTTGCCTTTAAGATTTGAGGAGTTCCCTCAATTCCTCATGGATCCCATCATCAGAACTCGAGCATGACAAAAATTAATCGTGAAAATAGAACTTGCTTAACCAACGCAGCTAGGAGGACAAATCGCCAAACGTGAACTTTTCGTCGTTGAAGAGTTCTGTTCTGATCATCATCAGCAGTTCCACTTCATCAAATGTCACATTTTTGGATGAAAATGCTCGATTTGTTGATAAAAACACAAAAATCACCATATGTTTGCCTTTAAGATTTGAGAATTTCCCTCAATTCCTCATGGATCTCATCATCAGAAATCAAGCATGACAAAAATTAATCGTGAAAATAGAACTTGCTTAACAAACACAGCTAGGAGGACAAATCGCCAAACGTGAACTTTTTGTCGTTGAAGAGTTCTGTTCTGATCATCATCAGCAGTTCCACTTCATCCAATGTCACATTTTTGGATGAAAATGCTTGACTTGTTGATAAAAACACAAAAATTACTATATGTTTGCCTTGAAGATTTGAGGAGTTCCCTCAATTTCTCATGGATCCCATCATCAGAACTGCGTTTTGACAAAAACGGGACCAACTTGGATATATATACTTACAATCAAAAAAAGAATTTTCCAAATCGGTTAAGAAATGACGGAGTTATGGACTAACAAACATAAAAAAAAAAAAAAACATAAAACCGAATTGATAACCTCCTCTTTTGAAATTTTGAAGTCGGTTAACAAAGAGTACGCTAGGCTTCGCCGTAAGGCGTAGGTACAACCATCGAAATATAATAAGTACAACAAAAAAAAAAAAAAAAAAAAACATAAAACCGAATTGATAACCTCCTCTTTTGAAATTTTGAAGTCGGTTAACAAAGAGTACGCTAGGCTTCGCCGTAAGGCGTAGGTACAACCATCGAAATATAATAAGTACAACAAAAACAAGGCTAAATCTGTACTTTATCATTAAACATTCACAAATCAAGAGTCTTTTTACTCCAAATTCCAGTTTTGCTATTCAACAGTGCTTACTCGTAGGTATTCTAACTATTTTACTCGGAGAGTTTATTTGATCAACATTACTTTTACAGTTCTGCGTTTGACGGTCCCGGGCAGGTCGTGGCTCACGCCTTCTGCCCTCCGCACGGCGACATTCACTTCGATGACGATGAGGTAATTACTTAGTAATGTCATCGTTAAAACGATCCTTAAAAGTAAAATTTAGTCCGGCAACACGGATGCAACGCACCGGTGTTTCCAGTGATGCCGGTGTGATCAGTTTCGTGGAATGGGTCACAGTGAGTCCCATCGAAATAACTTCCATTTTCAAACGCTCCGCGCCTTTTCTTCTTAGCCAATCTCTCATGACTGTGGATCGTGACTTACTGTAGGGGGCGCTAGGGTTAATGTTTGCACACGGGCGCTACATGGGCTAGAGACTGTGATTGACTGTAAAATATTTTTCTGCAGACTTGGAGTGACTTGCCCGCCGAGGACGAAGAAGACGATGACTCGACAGACTTCTTTGCTGCGGCCGTTCACGAGATTGGCCACGCACTGGGCCTGGCCCACTCTGACGTCCGCTCCTCCGTCATGTACCCGTACTACCGGTCGCGAGTGCAGAGCCTTTACGAAGACGACATCTTAGGCATGAAGGCGCTTTATTGTAAGTACTCCTCTTCGCTTCATTTCCGGAGCACGGGACCTGCTTCCCCGCTTGCTATGTAATCATGATGTAGACACTAGTTTTTGGTGAAGATCTTCGCCGCCGACGTTCTCTAGATCGGGCACGCACTCAGCCTGGCCCACTACTTCGTGCTGCGATCATTCGTTATGTACCCGTACTACCAGCCGCAAGTGCAAAACCTTTATGAAGACGATATATCGAGCTCGAAGGCGCTTTATTATTGTGAGTATTCCCTTCCCATTTATTTCTGGGGCCCAGTGCCCGCGCTTGCTACTTTATTCTCATGTAGGCACTAGTTTTCATAAATGATACTCGCTGGCTGTACACGATATGGCTACACACATTCGGCCTGTCCAAGTCCGTCTTGCGCTCCTGTGTTAGATTACTTACTTGCCTGAATGCACTTGTACTACCGGGCTATAGGCTAGGGTGCACTGCAGCGCCTTATGAAGATGATATTTCGGGCATTTTTCGGGCTTTACTGTGAGTATTCTCCACATTTTAATAGCATCATTTATACCCTGAAACCGCGGTACCGCTTGCTAGCTATTCCTAGAAAATAGAGCAGGTACAGTAGTTTTTCTGAAAGTCATTCCCATCTGATTTTCCAATAGGGAGTCAAAGTCAAAGTTATTTATTCTTCAATTTAGGCATATTAATTATATGATGCACCTATGAATGTCAATAAACTATCACCGGTTTGGAAGAATAAACGTCTGCCACGACAAGAAGGTAGAGTGGCTATTAACATTGAGCATAATTAATCATTGAAGTACATTTGATATTGTAAGTGATATGCAGGTACCTAAACTTCGTCTTTATGGAGCCAAGACGGATGAAAATCAAAGGAGATACTTTTGAGGGCTTGAAGAACTTAATCCCGCATATTTTCTACTCGTTTCGACGCTTTAGGTAGTATTGAACCAGCCACTTTCTTACTTCCAGTTAAAGACCTACAACCCGAGACCTCCGCCCTCACCGTGCAGACAGAAGACCCCACAGCGCCCCGGTTCTCACTCGACCCGGGGCTCGCTGATGAAGACGAAGACGTACCGGACCTGTGCTACACCAACTTCGACACCATCCAGGTGTTGCAGGGGAAGATCTACGTGTTCGAGGAGGAGGTAGGATTTGGGGAGAACACCAGTCATTAGCGACATCTGTTATGAAACTAACAAAGTCACTGATCCGCCTGGGAGGTCCATAACATAACGAATCTTCCGTCAGCATTTTACTCAATGTGTTCTACCGCTTTACCATGATGTGAATTCCGCTTCATGTCATGAGAAAGTAAACGCTAGTGCAAGGTAAGCGATAGAACAGAATAGAAAATAAACTTCACTCATCCATCACTCTATCTCGCTCTGTCTTATACTGGACCGTCTGGTGCGCCTTAACAGTAGGATCTACTTGGCGAGGTACATCGTCCACCGAATAATATTAGGGGCCTCTCGGGCGCATCAACATCACACTTATGGTTGGTGGACGGAACTCTGTCAGATCAGGGCAGGTTACACTGTATCTGATTCCAACTGTATGGCAAATTCACCATATTATACGTTACGATTACAAGATAGATAATTAGAAATCTTATGATAGAGTTCGAATAAGTTTTACTCGTACGTTTTGATCCATACCAATATATTTTGACCCGATCTTCGGATACTACACACTCAGTCTTGTTCGCAGTGGATGTGGGTGTTGAGCGAGCGTAAGGAGATAGACCCGGGCTACCCGAAACGCTTCCACGAAGTGTTCAAAGGTCTGCCGGAGCATGTGGCCGTCGTCAGGACCATTTATGAAAAGCGGAACGGGAACATTGTCATATTCTCGGGTAAAAAAAAAATATATTTTGGACGTGTATTCTACACGCTTCTGATGAGCATGAGAACACTTATTTATTTTTAGACTTGGCTGTACTGAACCGTTAAAACTGTATCGATCTTCGGCGTTTAGGCGGTTGTCACACTGCTGCGGTTTCCGAACGACGGTGCGGTGTGCGAGCGGGACAGCGCTATGCATGTCTATGGCAATATCCCGCTCGATTGCGGAAATCGTCCGGAAACTGCATCAGTGTGACAACCGTCGTTATATGTACGGAATATCATTTGATTTCTATTATTAGTTTTTTGGCGAAAAAAAATATTGCGATGACACCTGCAGAGCTTTTCATCCATTACAGGAGGTCGGTGCCCAGAATTGGGACGTATATACATAGGCTAGTAACGACATTTATTTGTATTTCCAGGCAAGCAGTACTGGGAATTTGGTCGCAACTTCCGCCTCGTGAAACGTGGCCGCCTCCGCGACTACGGCCTTCCCAGACACCTGCCGGAGCTCACGAGTGCCTTCCTGTCCAACTACAACAACAAGACGTACCTTATAGAGTACGAGCGCTTCTGGCGCTTCGACGAGGATACCTGGACTATGGACAAGGGGTCAGTACTTAGCATGTAGCATCTTGTATTGTAACCTGGGGGATATATATATATAGGTATATATGTATATAATCGTATGGCATTTATTTTTCGAACCGTGAGATCTTCGAGAAGACAAGTACGGTTGTCAGTTTTTGTTGTACTTTTAGCACCACCCAGGGGTCACGTGTAGGGTGACGGTGGGTATACTCCCTACGGACGTGGTGCAACTTCGACCCCCCTTTGTCAAGTGAGTGGGCAACTTGACTGTTAGAAGTTCTCAAGCCGCCCGTCTAACTTGGCTTAACGACTGCTGTCATAAATAACAGCCGGAATCAACGGTTTAACGTGTTCCAAAGCACGGGAGCGCTCAGTTAGTCCCCACATTGCTTAACCTTGCTTACCGCACGCGGTTCGCTGGGGCCGCTGGGCTACGAGCGCGAACCTGGGGGATTATATTAGTAAAAAACAACTAGAGGTCACCACCGCCTTTCTGTCCAACTACAATAAAAATACATACCTCAGAAAGTACGAGCGCGTCTGGCGTTTCGACGAGGACACCTGGTCTACGGGCAAGGGTTGAGTTATCTAGTATTGTAACTGCGGGCGTATCAATGGTTGCCATTTTTAACCGACTGCAATAGAAGGAAGGAGGTTCTCACTTCTTCTGCATGTTTGCTTTATTTTTATTTTTTTCATTATGTGCATATGTTCCCCGATACTCTTGACTATGTTGGCAGATTTTGATAATTCTTTTTTTGTTTGTTTTGGTCCAATTTAAATTTGGTGACGGTCTGATGATGGGATCTAGGAGGAATCGAGGGCACTCCTCAAATTTGATAGGCACGCATATGCCGATTTCGGTATTTTATGTAGTCAATCAAGCATTGGGTCTTGGAAACCACAAATTGGGTGAAGCGGAACTGGTGATGAAGACCTCAGGTGACATATGGATCTCCTTAATGATGTAGGCACTTCTCAGATTCCGATGAAATTTCGTTGACGTAACAATTAATGCTCGTCAAAATACAAATTTTGAAGTGGAACTTATAATGAGGAACTGAAGGTCAGTATAGGTTCCCTGAGAAATCGACGGAATACCTAAAATATCATCGGCTTATATAAAGTGACTTATTCTTAATATATGCTATTTTTTGTAGAAACTACCTCCTTTTCTATCGGAAAACAGTACATGGGGTGAAGTGGGAAGGAAATGTAAAAATCTCATGTGTGTGATATGGGGAAGGATATTTGAAAATCTCATGTGTGTGACATGGCGAAGTATAAAAAGTCGGTTTTTTTTACACTGCAAGTTTAATTTACACAGGTATCCGAAACGGATGTCAGCTTGGCGGGACCTGCCATATCCGGTGGATTCAGCTATCATTTGGAGGGGAGGTAAGTGTGTCCGGTTTAAAGGACCAAATTAACAATGGAAATTCCTTTATTTTGGCACTGCAGCACGTGACTCCGGGGCGTGCTGCACCTGTTAGCGTGGAACAAGGAGCGTGTATGTATGAAGGCCAACCGCTGGTCAGTCTTATCATAACAAATAAATAAAAAAAAAACGCGCACGCTTGTACAGTCAGCGTCATATACTGGGTGTTGTATGGTGTACCGAACTATTTGGCCACTTTGGCTGGCTGTACATTAACCTTTCTTTCGCTGATAATGTTTGTATTCGAGCGTTTCGAGTGCGCCGGTCCGCCACGCTCTACGGTTTACCGGCACAATTAATTACTTCAAAGTGCACATGCATTGACACCGATTCCAGTCCCAAACTGATCGAGGTCCTAAAACTGTAACGATTCTGTGTATTACTTGTTTTGTTTGTCGCTCGGTGCTTGCTGCGCGCGCGGGCAGTCGGTTATTATTTGTATGAACCTCTTTTTAGGTAGGTACCTGCTATGTGCGCTTATAACGATGCTTGTTCAATATGTATGTGTTATCTGAGTTATCTCATGTAAATAAATCGTATAATTCTTTTTTCTTCACACTGGGTAGTTTTGCGCTTGACCACAAATCACCTGGTAAGCGACGTTGTGGTCTAGGATGGAACGCGCTTACGTAGCAAAAACCGGTTCACTCTCGTCTTAAAGACCGTAAGGCTGTTTCTTTTTATACCACGTCGGTGGCAATCAAGCGTACAGCCCGCCTGATGGTGAGCGGTCACCGCAGCCAATGGACGCCTGCAAGTACAGGGGTGTCACATGCGCATTGCCGACCCTTTAAAATTATTCTTGAAGAACCCCATACTGTAGTCCCTCGGGAAAACCTCAGCAGGGAGCTCATTTCACAACCGGAGCGTCTGAGGAGTTCACAGGGAAAAAGGATAAAATGATATTTAACCTCCTGACGCCCAGCGTCATACATATATTACATAGGTCCCAATTAAGTTTTGACTTTTTGTCAGTTTGACAGAGTGTAATTCATTCTGGCAAATTTTGATACCCAGGCTTCAGGAGGTTAAGACTTTTCATCACACTTGCTCGTAAAGGGTCTTATTGTACGCAGGCGTATAGTTATGACCACCGGGGAATGGGCAGCAGCATTCCTAGAGTGCGGTGGAGATACTGCGATCGCCAACCCGCATGCCAAGCGTGGCGATTATGGCATTTACCCCCCATGAAATTGGGGGAGGCCTTTGTCCAGCAGTGGACGTCCTAGGGCTGATATGGTGGTGGTGGTGGTATAGTTATGAAATGAAATGAAAAAAGTCTAGTTGGCCGCGCTCCACAAGAATACTGATCTGTGATTGGTTGAAATATTGAAGCTGACCAATCTAAGTAGGCCGCGCGCCGCAAGAATACCGCTTTATGTGATTGGTTGCAATATTGAAGCTGCGCGCTCCTCTCGCAGGGACACTGCGGCGATCATGCACTGATACTGGATATGAAGTTGTCGATTTCTTCAATTTTGATTTGTGTTGGAATTCTTTATTTCCACGTAAATGTGATGAAAACATTATGATCAACTCGGGCGTAAGAAAATTGCTTACGCCCCTCGTAAACAATGCACTCATCATCCTCCTAGCGTTATTCCCAGTACAGTTGCATCCTGAAGGACGCCTGGGGTCCGCTACCTAATCCCAAGAATTGGCGTAGGCACTAGTTTTTCCGGAAGCGACTGCCATCTGACCTTCCAACCCGAGGGGGAAACTAGACCATATTGGAATTAGGCTTGTCAAGTGAGTGGGCAACTTGACTGTTAGAGGTTCTCAAGCCGCCCGGAGGCCTCTAACTTAGCTTAACGACTGCTATCATAGACAGCTACCGGGATCAACGGCTTAACGTGCCTTCCAAAGTAAACAATGCACTATAACCTTATAATTGTTGTTGCAGACACGTACTTCTTCCGCGGCCCCCGCTTCTGGCGCTTCGACAACGCGCAGATCCGCGTGCACCCCTACTACCCGCTCTTCACCGCGCAGATCTGGTTCCCGTGCCAGCCCACGCCGGACATGGAGCGGTACACCAAAAACGAGGATTAAATTTGTTTTAAATATCTCTCAAGATTTTTAATCCAGATCTCCGATGACCTCGCATTCGAGGATCTCACTCGAGATATATACAAAACAAATAAATATAATGGAGAAAAAATACAACGATTATTAAGGTTTTCATACAAGGCGTAAAAAACTGAAAAAACCGCTGTATATTTTTTCTTTTACATTTTCTAGCAACAGAAACTAATTTTCGACCTAGATATGCCGGATTTCATTGTGTATACAAAGTTTCATGTTATTCTAGCATGGCGTTTTAAAATGAGAGCATAAATACGTTTGTATGGAGAACCGAGCGTACTGCCACGTACTGCGCCCTCTTAAGTCACCATGCATTAAAAAAAAATATATACCACGTCGGTTGCAAACAAGCGTACGGCCCGCCTGATGGTAAGCGGTCACCGCAGCCTATGGACGCCTGCAACTCCTAGGGGTGTTACATGCGCGTTGCCGACCCTTTAAGAATGTATACACTCCAGGCCGCATCAAGGGCGGATCCACCGTTGTGGGCACGATGGGCATGCCCACAACCTTATTAGAGTTGTGACGTCACACTTTCACGGTATATTGAGATCGATAGGCTGATGGTATTAAACGCTATGCCTTAATAGAATAGAAATAAAAACACAATGAACCGTGTGCGATGTCTGTCCGGATGTTTTCCTCTAGAGGTCGTATTTCTCAACCGATTCTCGTGAAATTTTGTAAGCAGGTTTGATAATTATATAGTTTTTTTGTCGAGTCAGTTATTGAAAAAAAAATGCGGGGTCTACAGCATACAGAGCCACTAGTTGTAATGGTATTGGTAGCCCAATTAAGTCTCGCCTGGTGCATCTCACTTCCTGGTCATACTTACGACTCGTGAGACAGCGTATTGGCTTACTGGCTATTGGAAAAGAAAAAAAAATGATTGAAATTGGTTTAGAATTTAATCGAAACTGTTTGACTATTTAATTGGACGAAATCGGGTCTGACTTCCTCCAATGATTAATTCCATTCCTAAGGCCAAAGTCCTGATGCGTAGGAAAAAGGTTATAATCAAATTCAAAAGTCGTTCATGAGCGAGTTCGTACTCCGACTCACACTTGGCCGATTTTCGGGTGGGTGTGACCACAACCTTTTTTGAGGGCTGGATCCGCGCCTGGGCCGCATGAATCTGACGACGGCTTTACAAAAAACTGAATATGTTTTGGACTTTTGGTGATTCATTTCAAGACGAGTCACGTTTTACGGTATTAAAATCTAATGCCTCAAATCGGAGAACGAAGATTGAAATACTATTGGGGCCTTTTACACGGTTAATATTATCGCAATACTGGGATGTCAATATTACCGTGGTTTTCAAAATTGTATGGATTTTGCTTCAATATTCCCCAGTATTCACGTGATACGGATTGTTATATAAGAGTATCGCGTGATAATAATAACCTTGTAAAAGGCCCCATTGACACGCATGCGGCTGATAAAGAATGATTCATAGTAGGCCGTTCCGTGTCCAGGCCGGCTCGTTTTCTTCTAGAGAAATACGCCGGCCGTTACGTTTGCTGTCATAGAAAACGGGCCGGCCCGGACACGGAAGGGTCTACTGTGAATCATCCCATGCCTGGAAAAGGGTTAATGTGATGAGATGAGTGCAGTTGAGTAATTCAAAGAAAAAAAATTCAATAAAAATATATCACTTTATTAAAAGAATACAATCACATACAAATGAACAACATCAACTGATTGAATACGTCATATGCGGAATGTGCCGGCCTCGCATCGTGATACAATCATCAATTTGTGAAAATAAACAAGTGTTAATACTGTTTAAACATTGTTAAGGCGTGTAATAAAAATTCTACCTAACTTATAGGTAAGATAAACTTAGGATACACCGGGAAAGTTGCTACAGTCGACATTAAATACATCAATATAATTTATATTAGGGTGAATATACACTACCGTCAGAACGTTTAAGATCAAACACAAAATATGCAAATAATCAACATTGAATAAAGAAATGAATAATTCATTCAACTTTGATTCATCTGTCCGTAGTACTCTCGACCAGTTTGCAAAAGTCCACTCCTTGTGAGATATAGCCCATTACAATCTTTTTGCCTTGTTTGGTTTGCGTAATAATTTATGAAAATGAAAATAAAAATTGTGCTTGGTCCTAAACTTTTTGACGGTACTGTACATATATAAACTCACGCCTATATTTCCAAAATGGGTTGGCAGGGCACATGAAAATTACTTTTCAGTGCCACTTTTAGCTATTGTAGGTTTATAGATGGAGAAAATGTAATATTGCAGTGACAGGTTGCGAGCCCAGGGTGAATATATCCACCTGGAATCTTTGAACCAGTGTTTTCACATATTTATCACCCGGCTGTAAAGCTTGCGAGGTGTCAAAAAACGGACATCTCAGTGGAAATTCACCCTTAATCACTCAGTTACTTTGATTTTTGAGTTGAACTCTATTCCGTTGTAATACGGGTGATGCCTGGTACCAAATACCCATTGTTACCAAAAGCAAGTGAGTGGTTATGGTACAAATTATGACCGTATCGATATATTGGATGCCGATAGTAACATAAAGAGTGGTATTTGTGAGGCTCGACGTTAAATAATAAATAATTTGCGACAATAGAATTTGTAATGACATTTGTTCTCCTACTAGATTCAGTTGTAAAGCCGAACTATTGTCGAAAACTTTTCATAGGTTGTGAAAAGGTGCCATATAACCGTGATACTGCAATACTGCCTAACTAATAAAGCTTAAAATCTCTATCTCTATATCTCTGAAATAAATTATTTGAATTGAATTTAAATATAAACCTCCATAGAATTATATTTAAAGATAGAGCATACAATCTTCTTAGTCACGCTGTATTGCACTATCATTGACAATTTGATAAATATATTTCATAATAAGTAATTGTGCAAGTATTCTAACTACATATATTTCCAGTTTAATTTGTCTACAGGTTAAAATCCAGAGTGTTTTGACCACTGAGGATAAAATCAGGTATATTAGTGGCCCTTTTTTAATTTAAAATGCTTTCCCCTTCGGTTAAAAAAACGTTCCATTTAAACTCAAAGGTCAAAGCGCCCGGAAATTCACCCTAATTTGTCTTTTATAAGGCAAGTTCTTACTCGTAGCGGTTTGATTCGAGCAATTAGACTAATAATATCATCCGCAACATCGTCCATATGCAGCGTGTTAGCAGGGAATTTAAAACTCGCAAAATCCCTGCTTCTACAACGGCTAGTAACTTGTAACAGATAGCCATCAGCTTATGTAAGTAACGCAGCCTGACCCCATAACTTACGTTGTAACAAACGGCCATACACAGAAAAACAAAACACGTTCTTCCAGTGACGCTAGCACATTAGCGCGTCGCAACACGCGAGTTCTTAGCAGATAGAAGTGCAAAAGGGAAAGAGTTTGTGAGTTGTGTGACTTGGCAATTTGTCCTGGCGTTCATCCTGAAGGTTAAAGAGGGGTCCTGGGGCTAACATAGTTTCATAATTGTATTTCATATCCACATTAGGAGCAGAAACCTGTGTATGACTCAAATAACAAAATGAGATCGAAACACGAACAGTTCCATCACAGTTACAACAAAAAGCTGGCGTTTTACGCTACGCAATATTATCAACATGTCGTTTTGTTCAGGTAAAACCCTGTGCATATCACAAACTTCCGCAAGTCCCCGGACAGACTTAAATCTTTCAACAGAATTTATCTCAACAATACTAAATTAACAATTCGTCGTAATGCGGGAGGATACAGTGAGGTCTCTCTGACAGACATAAGATTTGAGTTTTACCTGGCCTATTTTCTGATGTTGGATCGATATCGCTGTAATTCCACTTGTCTCTGACTGGTTTAGATGGTTATATTTTAAAATCTATGGCATTATCGTAAGTTTTTTTCTGGCCTGTGTTCTTCTGTGACCTTCACGAAACTAACAGTTACAATTTTACCCGCTTGAACCGGCAACTCCAACAAAAGCCACAAGTGCCACAACATTGATCAGAAGCCTGTCACAACTTGTTACTAGTAATACAAGTAGAATTACTTTCCTAAAACCAAGGGCATGAAAAGAGGTTTCCTCTGGTACATCCAGCAAGTCTATATTCTAAGGGAATAATGATGCTGACTGTATTAAAAGTCATTATGTAACATGGAGCCTGTTACAGTTTTAGAGTTATAAAATTGTAACCTGTTTAGAGAAATGGGCCACTGTATTTTCTTTGTTGTGTTTGTGGTGGGTATCACTGTGTAAGTCTACTCGTGTGTGTGTGTGGGTGTGTGTGCGTGTGAGTGTCTAGCTGCAGCAGGAGGCGGGGTTGGGGTCCTTGCCGGAGCGCTTCGTGATGTTGAGGCGGGTGAACTCCTCGGCCACTGTTGGGTGGATGCCCACCGTGTTCATCAGGTGCTCCATCGTGATGCCGCATCTGGGATAAAGTTTTCCAATTTTAGGTATTGTATTGGAACAAAGGCAAGGCTGACTATCGCACACTGTTCGGCAGCGTCTGCTGCTACGCTTGCCAGATCTCGCATACCCGATAAGTTAATCAAAACTTCACAGGTGTGCTGTGACTAAACAGAAGTTTCAACACGGACTATTTAATTTTCTCTGTTATGGGTGCCATTTTATCACTTATCGTCATGGACAAGGCACCCGTCACTCTCGCACCCGCATACTTGTCAGAACGTGACGAACCTCTTGTCCACAACGATAAGAGATAAAATGGCAACCATCATACGCCTCCGGGAAGATTTTTTTCAACTACAATTTTACAGGGTTTAAACTATCATGGGTTTTTGGACACTGTTAAACCAGTTTTCTAATGGGTCTTTTAACCCTTAAATGCATACACTGTCCATTTATTTCTGAAATGTCTAATAGAAACATAGATAACCCCCTCTAGATAGCCCCTATGGACGATTTAGTTCGAATCAAAAGTCACAAAAGAAAGCGGTATGTGCGGGTCGCGGGGAGGTCGGTAACGTCGCTGCCATTGGCTGTTTCATAAAGCGCGCGCTTTGCTTCAACATGGCGCTCGCGGCGTAGGGATGTGACGCGTTGTTTATTACCGGCTTTTACCGGTAATGCCATTTATTTTAGGCTAACAATTTTACAGAGCGTATATGCTCATCTAGTGAATTGGTATGTAGAATAATATTTTAGGCATGTTTATACATAGTGTAATACAGAAGTACGGCTACAGCACTGGTGAATTAAAAAAAAAAGCGAAATATTTTGACGACCACTTTGGCTTAGTTGGTAGTGGTCCTGCCAACGAAGGCGGAGGTCTTGGGCTCGAATCCCGGCCAGAGCATTTATTTGTGTGATGAACGAACACGAATATTTGTTCCCGAGTCTTGGAAGTTTTCTATTTATTTATTTTTTATCTATATCCATAAGTACAGTAAAACCACAAATATAAGTTACATCGGCAATCTTCGTTCACTCCGACGAGTGCAGACAAGTACCAAATGAAATCGAATGTATGACCAATTCAATAAAGACCTTGTTGAAAGAAAGAAAGAAAGAAAATAATTTATTGCAAGCCAAAATTACACCACATCAAAACCTTAACAGAAAATCTTTAATCTTAAATCTACTTAAATAGAACTAAAGCTGTAACAAGAATACAAAAGAAAAAAACACTATCAGATAGTGGTGGTGCTATAGAGGCCGCAAGTGGACACCACTCAGCATAATGCTCTGGCATCAAGCAATGCCACAGCGCTGGTCTTCCGTGGAGCCCAGGGCTGTAAGGTAGTTCAAAACAGCTAAATGTTACGAACGTCGGACTACATAAATACATAATACAAAATAGATCTGACTTATTTTAAGTTATCTTCATGTCCGTGAATAAAACATACAAAACATAAAACAATTATAAATAATAGTTTTGGTGAGGAGTGGCTAACGGATTCTAAGAGATGATATATATGATAAGATGATAGTGTACACATACATAATGTTAACCTTTAGGCTAGTTATTATATAGGTTAGTTAGGTACCTACTATAATTTAATCGCGGCGTTGCGTTTTGTAATAAATACCGGCCGAGATTTCATGAATGCTTGGGAGATTATTCAACCTTAATTTAATTTTATATTTTGTTAATGACAGTTAATGAGACGGATTAAGAGAGCTGCAAATTAAGTAAATGTTGTTTAAGACGTATTTTAAAAATGTTTAAAGTTTTGGAATTTCGGATTGGGGGAGAGATGTTGTTCCAGCATTTCGTGGCACAGTAGCGAAAACTGCCACGAAAAGCTGCTGATTTTCCGTGTCTCGGGCAAGTAAGGCGAGTGGCTTCTCTAGTTGGTCGCGTAGAGAATGTTAACTTCTCGAACAGATATTGAGGCTGACGATAGCGCAGCACACCGAAAAGCAAGGCGGCAAAATGCAAACAACGACGGCCCTCCATCTTTAACATTCTGCCATGGTTAAGAAAGGGAGTGACGTGCGTACGTGGTGGAATGGGGAAACAAAATCGAGCGCAGGCATTCTGGATTCGCTGAAGAAGAGCTTTAGAACGAGCCAGTAAGCACCCGTTTATGACTGTGTCGATGTAATTTAACTTCGATAAAATCAATGTATCACAAAGCTTTATTCTAATGTCAACGCTAAGATATGCCCGAACCTGGTATAAAACCTTTAATCTATAGTAGCAGTTTTTGACAGTATCCAAGACGTGCTGTTCAAAACGCAACTGATCGTCCATAAGTAGGCCTAGATTACGCGCCATGGTCACACGTTGCAGACGTTCATTCCCCAGCATCACTTCAATGTTGTAACTGGAAACTTTGTCTCCCTGACCTCTGGTGCCAAGCACCATGAACTTGGACTTGAGAGGATTAAGAGACAAGGCACAGTTCTTAGACCACTCGTCAATACGCTTCAAATCTTCATTTAACAATTCTACGGCTGTAAGTGTCTCTGAGGGGCGGAATGTTTTGTAAATTTGTAGGTCGTCTGCATACATGTGGTAGCTGCAATTCTTAATGCAGTTAGTAATATCGGCCACATACAAGATAAATAACATTGGACCCAGAATTGAACCTTGCGGTACTCCGCAAGTCACCGCAGTCTTTTGAGAGAAATCCGTCAACCCTGAGGAGTTATGCAGCCCCACTTGTTGAGAACGACCAGACAGATAGCAAGCAAACCATTTTATTGTTTTTTCACTAAACCCATAGTATGCTAGTTTGGAGAGTAGTAACGTGACATTAATGGTGTCGAACGCGCGGGAGAAGTCCAATAAGACGAGTAGAGATGCTTCTTGTCTGCCCTGTGCTGAAAGGACGTCATCAATTACATCCAACAGAGCTGAAGCCGTACTACGAGCCTTTCGGAATCCCGACTGCTTACTGGGTAGTATATTATTCTCTTCCAAATAATCAGTTAACTGCATACATACCACTTTCTCCAAGATTTTGGACACACAACTCAGAATACTGATGGGTCTTAGATCTTTTTGATTAGTGGGTTCGAGTATTTTGGGTATCGGTTTAACAATGGCAGTCTTCCAGGCATTGGGAAAAATACTTGTACTAATTGATTGATTTATAATAGCTGTAATAATACTTAGCGTTCTTGGTAAGGTCAATTCTATCATATCCAGCGTGATTCCGTCAGTACCAACTGCATTACTGGAAAAAGATTTAATAGTTTTCAATACAGTGACTTCATCCACTGGACGTAAATGAAATGTTGACGAACCGAACCTGTGAAATTCGTAATACGTCAGACCGGAAATGGTAAGGTCTCTCCCTTTGGGCAGATTAAGGAAATGACTATTGATCTGATCCGGGTTATTAAAATGAGCCGGGAGATCAATTTGTTTTTTAAAATCTACTATGTTGCGCTTAATGTTTTTCCACAGAACTTTGGGGTTATTCTGATTTTTCGTAATATGCGCCCGATAAAAAGCCGACTTTTCGGTAAATAAAGCCGTACTGACTATATTCTTTAAGTCCTTATAGTACCGTTTGTGCTCCTCCAGACCAGTGCGACGACTTCTTGCATGCGCTTCATCACGGAGCCGCATCATTTCTTTGACTGTGTGAGTGATCCACGGGTAACTTTGTTTTTTAATAAGGACTTTTTTGAAAGGAGCATGCAGATCAAAAAGTTGTAGGACATAGAAACTGAAATAATAAACCGTATTATTAACGTTCTCACACAACAAGCGCTCCCAGTTTATGGACTCCAGGTCTACGTTGAAAGTCTCGAGATCGATATCCTTAAGCGGTCGGTAAACTATCCACCTTGGAGACGGTTTATCTTTTTTAATGTTTAGTTCGCAGCTAATAAACGCATGACTGCCCAGATCAGGCATGTAGTGAACGGATACATGTTTTAAACTCGTGTCCGAGCATACTAAGTCAATCAAAGTCTCCGAATGATCAGTAAAATGCGTAGGATGTTCAACAAATTGTGAAAGTTGCAAACTGCTTAAAAAGTCGAATAATTTGCTTGTGTTCGGATCATGCATACGTAAAATATTTATATTAAAATCTCCCAGTAGCACAATCCGGTCGTACGTCGACAATGTGCATATTGTCTCGTTGAGTGCCTCAAGAAAAGTGTCAATACTCTGCCACGGAGGACGATAGGCGGTACCTATAGCAATCTTATTGCCATTAATGTTTATGCGGAGCCACATTTGCTCAACCTGCGGTGCCACTGGAGTCGCGAGTACCCGCGCGTTCACATCTCGACTTATATAGAAGCCAACGCCACCTCCACGAGTGCGCTGGCCAGGGGGGCGAGGCGAGTGCCGCAGACGGAACCCAGGCGGAGACGGCGCGCGCGCCTCCTCTCCCGCGCGCAGCCAGGTTTCGTTTATCGCTAGGATATCTACTGGGTGACGGTCAAGAGCTACCAAAAACTCATCATGACGGGTTCCAAGTGAACCTGCATTGAGTAAGCCTAGTTTTAGATTTTTAATCTTACTTACGAATTTTATGACGTAAGAAAAAACCAGTTGACAAAACAAGCTATTCACGAGAAACTGCTTTAAAAGTGTCATATGTCGTCGATCAATTGATGTGAGATATAATAAATTGAAAAAGGCTCGTGGTTGAACTGCGCACTCCATGACGTAACGACTTTTCTGATGGTCAAAGGTACAGTGATTAGTAATATACAGTATACAGTAATAATAATAAATATACAGCATAACTAACAAATATATATTTACTTCATTAACGATACATATAAGTAGATATATTTTTATAACATGTGTGAAAAAAGATGTGTATAAGACGGTCAGATATAGATACATGCGTGGAATTTTTGTTTCTATCTTACACAAATAAGTTTCAAAATGTATAAAAGACACTTGTATTGACACGTACTGAAAGGTATTTAGGTATGCATACTTCATATTACTCTTTAAAAGTTGTAAAAGTATTTTGCATTTGCTTTGTAACCGTAATGTACAATTTTTATAGTTTAAGGCCCTCTAGTCCTGCGAGAGTAGGTATTTAGCGCTGTCCTGGCGGTGCGTGAACAAGCCCGCGCGGACGAAGCGACTGTGAACTCGGATGACCCCGCTAGCTTCATACTGGTCACAGTATAGAAATATAACTGTATTTTGACTTAAGAAATGCATTAATTATGATTAAACTTTAGTATGTCATTGATATCATTTTTTAATAAATAGGTAGTAAATAAATAATTGAAAGTCGAACTTACGGTAGGATCCATTATAATGAAAAAAAAACAGAATTCATAGTACAACCCTGAAATTCGTTATTTAATCTATGAAACCTAAGAACCTAAGAAATATGTCTTATACCTCTCTACTCGATTTGTTTAATAGGTCATGCAATTTTTTATCTATTTGTGTTATATTTATACAGGGTGTTATATTTATTTGTCGTGTGCGTGTCATCGTCATCATCATCATATCAGCTGATGGACGACCACTGCTGGACATAGGCCTCCCCTAAAGAGTGCCACATAAAATACAGACAGAATATTTTTTGGTGGTTTAATTTATTCATCAAAAGTTATTAGCTCTTGTAGACGACAGACCCTACCCTCCCCTGATGTACCTAGCACGTAATTTAGAAACAAATAAAGATAAGACGTTAGCTAGGTAAATGTAAGAGTAACCCTGTTATTTAAAATGGAATATTTAAGAAATATTGTCATATTTACGTAAATATTAGAACCTTGTCGCACTAAGCGGAAGGAATAACTCTTTAGGGCGAGTTTATTCATTTCAGCAAGTATTATGACACAATTCGAGTGATTGCGCAATAATACTTGGAAATTTCCATACGCAGTAGAATGAAAGATTGCGTAATAATGTAAAATGTATCGATCGTAGATCGAAATTACGTTATGAAAATGGCATGTTTTGTGAGCTAACTCACAAACAGTTGACTCTGAGACAATAAGGTTTTTATTATATAAAGTAGGCGCTGAGGCGCATATTATAAGCCCTGTTTGAATCACAGGCACTAAGAAATGGTCGCGCAGCGAATTTCTTAAGATTGAATAAATTCAGAATAGTCGGTTTTACACAACGTTCTTCCCTCTCAGAGCCAATATTAGGGAGACACTGTCCAAGTATAAAGGGTCACGTGTGACCACACCGAACGCCGACTCGATGAGTCCTAGTACAGGCCAGTGAGATAATCACAGCCTCCGCAATCCGCGGAAAACCGCGAGATTTGTAAGATTCCCTATTTATACTCGGACGGCGCCTCGTAGCGTGCACAACTTCATGGTGCTCACGTTACGGTCAGCCATTACGAAAGAAAGGAGGTGAGTTCGCAACGTACTTCACTCAGTACCGAAGAGACACTCCAAGGAAGAAACCCAGAACAAGAAAGAAAAGTGCGTTGGGAACTCAGCTCAGGAAAAGTTTAGGAATCTAGACATTGTGTCCTAGATTTAGATAAAATCAGTGTTAAAGTCATTATAAATAAGTAACTTTATTATATACAGTGTTAACTTCAAAATACGTTTTAATAAGAACATAATCTGTGATAAAGAATATAAACCATTTATAATCCGTCCGAACTCTTTTACTTGTTACGAATCATAAGAAAAAGCAGAACCAAGGTGGCACCAATATTAGAGTAGAGTCAGTCACTGTTATTTTACGAGAGGAACTACCAGTCATTTGTATACAGTCCACTTTAAACATTTATATTTTTGGGCCTAATCAATCAGGATTAGTGCATCATTTACAGCTCTCAAAGCATAAAAAACATTGCGAAGTTTTTACTTTTTTACTCTTTATGCGAAAGGTTACCGTATTTTTAAAAAATAAAACCAGAAATGATTTTTACATAAAGATGACAAAAGAATCAATATGGTATATAAAATGATACCAAACTTGCCACGGTAGCTACCTGGAAATGGGTAGATCTTATAAAAGAAGATTAGCTAGAAAGATAGAAAGTGTATAAATTTTAAAAGGGTCGGCAACGCGCATGTGACACCTCTGGAGTTGCAGGCGTCCATAGGCTGCGGTGACCGCTTACCATCAGGCGGGCCGTACGCTTGTTTGCCACTGACGTGGTATTAAAAAAAAGACGGCCGGAATTAATGTGTTGAAGCTCACAGCTTACAAAAATATTCAAGTGCAAAGCAGTACTCGTAGATCTCTTACTATATCTACAATTTCTGGTAATAAACATTTCATTTATAATTTTACCAACTTTGGTTACATTTCTGGAGGGGTTCAGTTCAGTTGTTATACTGTCATTTTTATACTGTGGCACTATGACCATAATTTATTTGTTAATAATTACGCCTTTTTTCATTCGGGTTTTTATTGCCCTTCTTAAATAATTTGCAACCATTATATAAATTCGTCAAAAACTGCTTGTTTGGTGCACGAAACTGTCGCGGATAAAACTGACACAGGTCCGTTGTCTGTAAGCGCCAGCGCGCGACTGATCGGGACTGCCGAGCCTCCGCGCTCGCGCATTTCGTAGGTATTTAAACATATTAATTCATACAATCATTTTATCTTTTTAAATTCTGCAAAAATGTCTAGAAATACTGAATGGCTTTAGTTTAGTTCAAAAACTTTATTTAAAACATCAATAGTTTAGTCGTCAGATTGTAAATGCTTTACAAAAAGGAGTAACTTTGGGGTCTCTTTCTATCGAGCGAAGTTCATTAGATCGTGTATCTGAGTGCAACTTTGACTAGACTAGATCCTTAAGTAAAACATAGAATTTTTTCAAATTTTTAAAACCCTTTTTCTACGTTTCGGGTTGTTTTTAGAAAACTCGAAAACGCTAACTCGCTTGACGACCTCCCCTTAATATACTAAAACATAATAGATACAGCGTGCAATAAAATAACCGATTGGATTGTGGCTTATTTAGAAACTTAGTTGACATTATCCATAAACTCACAATGTAAACAATTAATAGTACACTAGGAGCTAACTTATTCATACTTAAAAACCCTTGCTAAATCTGTTTCCGAAGCAATTTTTTGCGCTGGGTGTCCAACGTCACGTCTCACGAAAATATTTCCATGGTTCGTCCAGGGGGCCCGCCACTGCAAGCGCCGGGTTTCCATACGGGTCTTATAGAACAATTGCCGATTCGTAGACGTGAGACGCTCATTCACATAAATTCGACTGGATTTTCCGGGAAAGCCGAAACCCTCGGTGTTGATCACGCGGCGGACGCGGGCCGCGCGGAGCAGCTCGTCCCGCCGGTCACGCCGCACGAACCGCACGACGAGAGGTCGCGCCGTCACGCGGCCCGATGTACTTTTCTCGTCACTCATCGCCCCGCGCTCAATCACGACACTCTCGCTCGCCTCCTCGCTTGGCATGGTGTTTCCACCCTGATCCAATACTGCGCGACGAGCTCCAACTCGCGTCACGCTTACAATATCCTGCTCCGAAATTGACACGCCGACCTTCTGACCTATGAGCGATATCAAATGAAACTTGTTTTCGTTGGTTGATTCGGGTAATCCAGTAATTTCCAGGTCATTTCTTAGCACATCTTGATCACGCTTATTAAGTTCACACTTCAGTCTTGATACTTCCGAAACAATATCGTCGTGATCAGTACATGTCTTGCCCTCCAGTCGCGTTTCCAAGGACGTGATACGTTCGTCAAACGATAATAACCGCGACGTAATTGTGTCCATCGCATTCGTTAGCCTGTCTAGCCGGGAGATAAACTTATCTGCAAATTCCTTCAATTTTGATATTACATAGGTTTCCATGGTCGATTTAAAACAGTCCTGTATTTGTTCTGTTATGTCCACGGGGCCATTAGAGAGTAACTCCGAGGTCTTATCTATCGGGCTTGTTAAGGTGACCTGCGTAACGGTGTGCTTGTGGGCAGTCTTCTTGCGTTGTGTAACATTTTCAACTTCCTCACTTGCATTATTCTTACCGGACACCACGGCTCCACCAGTACTGCTGCCAGACTGAGATGCAGCGAGAGGCCTCGCTGGGGAATTCTGATTGTCCACTTTAGGCATTTTGTATAAGCACTCCGGGCACGTCCAGTTATTCTTACGTTCCTTTGACATAGTACGGAATGTGGTTTGGGATACATTAATACAGGCAAGGTCATATTTGAGTTTGCAAGTACCACAGTCCAAATATAAACCGTTTTTTATATGTTTTCTACACGCTGCACATACGCTTTCGGCATCGGCAGCGGCCTTTATTTCTTTCAATTCACGACTCATACTTCCAACGATCTCCACAATACAGCGCTGTAAGCGCTGTCGATTACAGCAAACAAAAGGTCGCCTGACAGGTATCACAAATGGGCAGCGGCCGCAGCGCTGACCGGTTCACAACACACCGAGCGCCGACCTTTAACTACCTAAATTATTTTCTTTATAATGACGAAAGTCGTTTAAATTAAGTCCGTAAAATAACAGCACTTCACGTTTGTACTAATAACTATTAAATAATGTCCAACGTAATGACGAATAACCACTTTTTGTAACAACTAACTAATTATATCGCGGAGCAAAGCAGTCAGACGTCCGCACAGTCGCTGTTGCGATCTACCCTACTGTTGCATTATACGTAAGGTAGAATATGCAATGACAGGTGAAATAGTGCTCTGTCGCTTCGCGCAGCCAGACAAAATGGCGGGGCAGCCAGATAAAAGCATTGGGTCCCCCTCGTGACACTAGTCCTAAATGCTCACCAAGACTATTCGAAAAAACGCAATTGCAATGGCTCCACCTCTAACCAATTCCGAGATCCCTTATACTTCTTCGAAGTCCAGCATAGGGTCCACCTTGTGATACCAGTCCTAATTGCTCACCAAGACGATGCGAAGAAACCCAATTGCAATGGCTCCTTCTCTAACCGATTCCGAGATCCTTTATACTTCATCGAAGTCCAGCATAGGATCCACCTCGTGACACTAGTCCTAATTGCTAGGGAAATTCATGTCCTAGTGATAATACTGTTACTAATTTGTTATTTCAATCGATATACATACTCGATATCACATAGCAATAAATGTGACACAATCGCTTAATAAATTTTATAATAAAATAAAACTGCAGAATAACTACTTCTAAACTAAATATTCCATTCAACTACACTGATTTGTACCCGTATCGTACCTATAGCGTATAAATAAAATAGAACGAGACACTAATTTACTACTTTAATTAAAAGAACACTGGTAACACGCACAATTAATTTTAATTGGGTTATTTTTTTGTTTTATTTATTATGCTTTTGGTTGGTACTAAGATTGTTATATCAATAAACTTCACTGACAATTTAATGACAAAAATAGAATTTCAATATTAAAATAGTTCAACAAAAGACGGACGAATACATAATTAATTGAAATAGAGCCTTATACGGTAATGTCGAAAGCGTCACTGGCACAGCACTAGCCCGAGCATGTACTTTCGTCACAAGGGAGAGTATATTGACATTTGAATTGGTTGGAAAGGGACAAGAATACTTCAGTACTTCTTAATGGCTAGTGTAAAATGAACTCCGCCTGCAAGATTAAAATATGCCTTTTGTAATTAATTTAACTTCCTGTGAAATATTATTCCGTCATTCTTGTAGTTTGCTGTTCGAGAGCTTTTCCCACACAACTTTAAGCAACAAAAAACCATTTCTGATGGATGTAATCGATTTTTAATGCTCGTTTATTTGACGTACGTATAGATCGCGAACCTGGACGAGTCTGACTGAGAGCGGGACGCTTTGCTGCTTACATGTACTAGTGGTACATAGGTGAGGTGACCGCACGTCGCCCTATAATCTCCATCTAGAGGGGGTTATCTATGAATAGAAATCAATCTATATCAATTGAGAGTGTGCGACTCAGTTTCACAAAGTCCCAAATTGACGTTAAATTGATTTCGACATGTGCCATTTCAGCGGTATTATTTGTGATACTCCATGCAGTCATGGGTTAACCATGCGAGAGGTCCATATTATAATCATATTTCTAAGAAACTCTGTCACTATTGTCACCTGGCTTACCGGGACAGAATAATAGCCAGAAAGTTGATGAACCCTCAAGAGCGATGTTTACAAGCTTGCATGGAATCGCAGGGCACTCACTTGATGGCGACGGCGAAGCCCTGGATGACCTCGCCGGCCACGGGGCCCACGAAGTGCAGCCCCAGCACGCGCTGCGGCGGCGCGCGCAGCGCCACGGCCTTCAGGTAGCAGTTGCGGATGTTGCGCTGCGGGATGAAGAACTCCGTCGGCTTGTAGAACGCGTGGTACACCTCGATGTTCTCCGCGCCGTGTCTGGGGAAACGAACGTTTCTATTGTTTATTTCAATTGCGAAACCAGATTGTAGCTCACCGTGAAATCACTCGACGGTCCGATCGGAAGATCAGCGCTGGCAGTAATGCCCGCATTATTCAGAGGTGGAACCGTTTCGTGACACAACAATGTCTGCAACTCTATTAAATTTGGTTTTGTTCCGAATAAATGTTAAGAATTTCTAAAGACCGCTAAATTTAACTAGTAACCCATGTAGTTATGTAGTACAACTGTCTGAAGTTATAAGAAGATTAACGATAGTGTGATAACTTCAACTAGTGTACACACAATGAAAACAACTCGGGAATAAGTGACGGCCTGTTTAGCCTAGTTGGTAGTGACTCTGCCTCCGAAGCTAGAGGTCCCGAGTTCGAATCCCGGCCAGGACATTTATTTGTGCATTTTTCACAGATATTTGTTCTTGGGTCTTGGATGTTTTCTATGTATTTATCTATATAAGTATGTATATCGTCGTCTAGTACCCATAGTACAAGCTTTGCTTAGTCGATTAGGACTAGGTCGATTTGTGTAAGATTGTCCCCCAATATTTATTTATTTATTTATAAGAAACCCGCGCAGTGGGACTCCGTCGAGACAGCGGTAGTTAGATTTTGTAGTTGTTACGCTTTGGGCAACAATATTAGAGCTGTTTCTTCGCTGAGCCTGACACAGCCATATTCAAGAGGTGGCAACACGGTCGTAGGCACGTTCTCACAGTCCATACGCTGTGCCGTTGCCGAACACATGACGAGCTAACCATCGACCCGTGTGAATGGCAACCGGTTGTCAAGACACCGCCAGTAAATTGTTGAACTTTAGCAGAACTGCAACTGCTATGAAAAACTACTCCAGTCTGCGTGAAGGTTAGACGCACCTCCAACCGCCAGAGAATAAAACATGACGGCGGAGGTCCATTGCAGTTGTAGACGGCTAGATATTGCTGTAGGGGTAGGAGAGTTTCTCCTAACTCACCTGTGTAAAGCGGTCTCTTCACTAAGCCCGACACAGCCATATTCAAGAGGAGTGAACACCGTAGTAGCCACGTTCTCATAGTCCATATGCTGCGTGCCGTTGCCGAACACGCGGCGCGCTAGCAGGCGGCCCGCGTGGATGGCGACCGGCGTCAGCTCGGGGCGGCCTTCTAACACGTCGCCCACTGCGTAGATGTGGGGCACGTTCGTCTGTTCCGTGTCGGCTATGATCTTGCCGTTCGCTGATACTGTCTGGAATGGTGAGAAAATGTATAATTATTAATTTGTGACGACATATAACAGACTAATTTTGTATCAAGCAGTAACGCTGCTAACGAAAATTACTGGAAAAAATACCCCCTAATACGACACGTTATAAGAGGGAACTAGTGAGCGATTTCGTGCCCGAGCTAGAGCGATTGGCCGCGTATGCCAGATGCCGCAGGTTCGAATCCTGCTCGGAGCCCTAAACTTTTAAACTTTTCCCTTCAATTTAAAATTTGATATAATAGATTGATACGTCATCAGCCGAAAGACGTCCACTGCTGGACAAAGGTCCCTCCCAAGGATCTCCACAATAACCCGTCTTGCGCCAACCTCATCCAACGGTTTTACGCGATTCTGACAAGTTGAGGGATTGGAACATAAAGCTTTTTAAAATTATTACTCGTAATACGAACCCAGGGGTAAAATAGGTAATTGAGCGTGGTTTAGTGGGTTATTTAATTTTTATATTAGGAGTTCTCAACATATTTGAAATCCTCTAAGCAGCGTTAATTCTGATGTGAAAGATTACAACCCCAACCGTCAGCTTAAAGGGCAATGCAAAACATAATTCATGTATTGTCGAAAAGTGACATTGTTATGAAAAGCATAACAATGAAGTGAATCTGTCACAGGTTTCCACGATACTTTTGTCAGTCAATGATTTCCGATATAAAAAATCTATTTAGACTACAGAGCGCCGTGATTTTCTGGAAAATCTTAGCAGCGCGTTCGATCTATCATGCATGATGAAATTGTAGCAACTTACGTTAACTCCCGCCGCTTCCAAATTAAGCTGCTTGGTGAGCGCATAGCGGCCGGTGGCCAACAGCACCGTGTCAAACACGTCCTCGCCCCTGCAACACAGTACACACCATATTTACACATTCAATGTGTACAATAAACATACCCAGTCCCATAGCCAGGTACAAATTTCGTTAGTCATCTCCTCTCGGGTGTTAACTTGTACAATGCTTCAGCACCGATAGCAGAAGATGGCACGCGAGCTATTTCGCGCGCGAGATAGGCTATCCGGAAAGAGACGGATAGTCTATGTCGCGCGTGAGATAGCTCGCGCGCCGTCTTGTGCTAGCCATGGCTGCATGCAGTGTTACACCTCTATTAGTATGAAGGCCCGTGAACGTCGGTCGGCTGCGGTGCCGTTGGTGGGTTGAGTAGCGGCAGCCTCCCAAATACGTAGAAATAGTAAATTGTACAACAAGTGCATAAAACGAGCAATTTTATCAGAGACAATTTATTAATCCGAGCCGCAGGCGAGGGTCGATATGAAGTAGGGGATAAAATGGTCTTATACACGAGTTATACACACTGCTTATGACTTCGATTGCGAGAAAATTAAAGAATACTAATATAATTAAAGGTATGTTATAAGATTTATACTTCTGTGCTCGTCAACCTCGGGTGGCGGCTCCAGGGCGGACCCTCGCCCGCGGTTCGGACCGATAAATTGTCACGGATAAAATGGCTTGTTTTATGCACTTGTTTTACAATCTACTATAGTCTAATAACTATAATTTGATTAATTTAATTAGTCAACCTGATAAGAGGTTCCAGCCCGAGAGGAACTAGTTTGTGAAAATTTGTTGCTGGTTCACGGGATATACGTGCAAAGTGCAGGCGCGATACATCTTGTGTCTGTAATGAGAATGAGTGAGAAAAATAATAAAGTATACGATAAAAAGCCAACAGAAGATTTATTTGGTCGGTTGAAAATAGAATGTTCCATCTTGATCTCTGCTTTTGCGAATTTTCAATAGCTTTTTCTCTAACTTGCCACAGATAGTGGAATGGCCCAGTATCAACTTTCGACTTGTTGACGTAGCGACGAAGCAGAACAAACGAGCAATCTTTCTCATCTACGATAAAGTATACTCACTCTTCTTAGTCTCCGTGTTAACCCAGCCATCCTTCAGTTGTCCATTCTCCAACATCTCCACCCACAACGGAATAGTTCGGTAGTGGAACTTAACGCTTGGTTGTTCCATCTCGCTGACTACCATGCCGACCATCTGTTGGTCGAAGCCACGGAACAGAACGAGAAATATATCTCTTATATACGAAAATGTAAACTTACTCTTCTTTAGTGTCAGTGTTAACCCAGCGAACCTTCAACTATCCATTCTCCAGTTTCTCCACCGACAGCGGGATGGTTCGGTGGTAGAACTTGACGCCTCGCTGTTCCATCTCGCTCACGACCATGCCGGCCATCTCCTGGTCGAAGCGACGGGACGGAACAGAACGAGAAATCTGTCTCGTATACACTACCGTCAGAAAGTTTAGGACCAAACACAATTTTAGTTTAATTTTCATAAATTATCACGCAAACCAAACAAGGAAAAAAGATTGCAATGGGCTATTTCTCACAAGGATTGGACTTTTGCAAACTGGTTGAGAGTATTACGGACAGATGAATTAAAATTGAGTGTAGAATCAATCAAATAATCATTGCATATTTCGTGTTTGGTCTTAAACTTCCTGACGGTAGTGTATAAAAAAGTGTATACTTACTCTTCTTTAGTCTCCGTGTTAACCCAGCGAGCCTTCAACTGTCCGTTCTCTAACTTCTCCACCGACAGCGGGATAGTTCGGTGGTGGAAATTGACGCCTCGCTGTTCCATCTCGCTCACGACCATGCCGGCCATCTGCTGGTCGAAGCCGCGGAGAGGTACTGAGCGGACGAGGACCGTCGCCGAGTAGCCAAGAGAGTTGAGGAAGCCCGCGCATTCGAGACCGATGTCTGGTAAAATGGTCAAGGAACATGTTTCGAAGATTATTGTGGAAACATCATAATTTCTAATTATACATTCCTGAATTGTAAAGTGTGTGTTAATGTTATTGTATCGTCGGAATCGGAAACATGGCCCGTAACTAAGTATCTAATTTCACATAAGGCCAAGATATCGTCACTACTTTAAACAAAATTCGTATCTGAAAATCATCAAATTTCTAGGAGGAACAATGAACATTCTGTAAATTATTGCGATTGAGCAAAAAAGTTTTTGTTAGTTTCATGAGATACTTTGATAGCCAGTCATTAATTTCACAAACATTCGAATAACTCACACCAACATTTTTTTATAAAATTTACAGTTATTCGTAAGATACAAGATTTTTGTTTTAGTATTGACTGAAAGTTGTTAAGTTACGATAATTTTGCTTTGAATTTTATGCTACAAAATGAAACGAAATGTATGTTTTTATGTTTATTAAATGAACTAAGTAAACTCTCTTCGGGTAACAATAGACGAACTTAAATAACAACGTGCCTACGTAAAAAAAGATCGGGTCGAATTATTTTTTCTCTACTATACTTGCAATAAACTATCGTAAAATGCATGAAAGTCTTTTGGCAAAATCGGCTTTAGAGATTGCAAATCATCATACTTTCGTTTTTTAATGGGGACGGGTCCAGAATATAACTGAGGAATCGCTTGATCTTCGGAAATATCATGGAATCTTTGAGGTCCAGATGTCATCAAAGCGAAGTTTAAACTCAATAGAACTGTCAGGTGTATATTTTAAAGCCCTCAAATTTACCACACATGGGTCACCTGCTCTCTTTCCAGGTCTTATAGATGTGTAGTGCTTAAGTGCGGCACAGTTTTTTGCGGCAAAGAAAGGAAAAAGGAAAAATAAATCAGATACGAGCTTTTTTCAAAGTAGTGACTATAATTTGTTTAGATACGATTTTTTTTAACTAACGAATACTTACTATAATGATGATTTATCGTCGTTGGAGTTTGTGCATCATACGAGGTGTATTTTTATTAGTTTAAAGCGAAAATAAACGAAAAAAAAGGAAAAAAACAAATACGAGATTTTTTAAAAGTAGTGACGATATGTTAATCACAAATACTCTATATTCTGATATTTCTGATGGAATCATTGTGGAAGTTGGTACAACGCTTAGCACAACACATAGCCCCTCTTACATATGGTGTATTTGTGTGAAATTGAATAGGCATTTGTTTTGTTTGTGTTACAAAATTAAAATACGTATACTATGGTCGAATGTACCTAAACTAAAGTCGAGTCCAGAATTAGGCGAACTAACTTGACAGCCAAAAATGTTGCCAGACATAGGGAAAAATAAATAGTGATAGGTTTAAGTCGACACAAATATGTCCATATAAACTTGTACCTTCTATAAATCTGATTCTATTTATATTATATCAAGTAATTGTCGTGTAAGTATTGTCGAAAGCCGAAAATGGCTTGCTTTGTTTGGCTAATGGTCTAATTGTCAACAAAACAAAATGGCGGACAGAGTCCTTAAAGATGACCAAAATGATGTTCGATGTATTTTTAATTCCAACCCATTTTTATTATTATTATTTTGCTTAGTAAAATTATTAGTTTGATTCCAAACACAATAATAATGATTAACTAGACTTTTGAAACATCGATATTAACAGCACTAGCCAAACTGTGGCAACATTAGTGTACAATGAATGTGTGTGTATTGAATGAGTGAATGAATGAGTTGGTTCGCCTAATTCTGGACTCTACTTTATATCAATAATTTCTAGCGAAAATCCATTTTGACCGACATTCTACCACGTTTTCAGATTAACTTCCAAGAGGACTCGACAGCAGATTGTCAATTACTCATAATAAAATAAAATAATATTTTATTGTAACACACGGCGCGTATTGGAATACAACGAGATTGCACATGCAGGCACTTCGCATCCACATAGTATATGCACATGAAATGAAGCAAGTCATTGCCATGAGCCTGGTGCATGATTAAGTATCTATCGGTGACTCATGGTCATGCAAACAACGACTAAGAAAAAAAACATAACAAATGTATGTGTTTTTCATAGCGAAGTTATGGACACGTAATAACGTTTTTATCTTCATCTCTTAATAAGGTTTTTGACCAAGTGAAACGAAGGTTTCCGTTTCAACAAAAATGTTTCCGGCTGTTTTCCTCTACAGGTCGCATTTCTCAACCGATTCTCGTGAAATTTTGTGAGCAGGTTTGATAATTATATAGTTTTTTTTGGACAAACTTTGGAAAATTTGAACTTTGAAAAAAACGTTTATGGTCTACAGCTCACGGAGCCACTAGTTTATAATGTTATAAACTTATCAGCCGGATGTAACAAAGCTCGCTCGTGGCATATTTGCAGAAATGATATTTAATTTTAAGTGTACAGTTAGCATCAAAAATAGCTACGCATAGGAAGGCGTCAAGAGTTCTTATTCCCTTATAATAAAGACTTGAACTTTTCAAATGAATAGCTACTTTTGATGCTTACTGTACATGTTACCGTTGACCTCCTAATAAGAGGATAGTACTGTCACTATAATTCATCGAATTCATTGGGATAACCCAACAGAAGGAGGTAATTCCGACAGTAAATTTAGCGGGTAAATTGCATAATTGATTGCCTTTAATTCATTTACCTCATCAATGGCGCTCTCAATGAAGTATTAAATAAATCGATGCTTTCGCGAGTCCATTTTATCCGTAACCATTTAAACATTTTACTGACACGAATACAAGACCCACATATTTCTATTCTGATAGATTTTTAAATCAATTGCACTAGAAAGGCAGTTGCGTAGCACAATATTTTTCGTTTGTTATTATTAAAAAAACCCAAAAGAAATTCAACCTATTTCTTTCCTGACCTCTTCATTACTTCCCTGACTATTCCTGACCACCATGAGCTTCCCTGACTTTCCGGAAAGTGTTCAACGTCCACGAACATTTTATCATCATCATATCTGGCGATGGACGTCCACTGCTGAACCTCTCTAGGCCTCCCCAAAAGAGTGCCACAATGACCGGTCCTGAGCCACCCGCATCCAGCGGACTTCCGCGACCTTTACCAGGTCATCAGCCCACCTTTTGAAGGGCCTACCCACGCTGCGCCTTCCAGTACATGGTCGCCACTCGAGAACCTTTCCGCCGCCCCAAAGGCCATCGTTTCGGTTCTAAAATTGTATAATGCATGTATACTGTTGTGGGCAAAGAGTACGAATTTTTCATCAAACTTGCTCGTAAAAGGCCTTATTATACGCAGGCGTATAGAACACGATTTGTCCCCATTTA
This sequence comes from Notocelia uddmanniana, assembly GCA_905163555.1. Classification (NCBI taxonomy): domain Eukaryota; kingdom Metazoa; phylum Arthropoda; class Insecta; order Lepidoptera; family Tortricidae; genus Notocelia; species Notocelia uddmanniana. Next base: position 3,707,578 of record LR991060.1, read on the forward strand.
TACGGGTGATTCGGGAGACGTGAACAAGAACAACTGTATTTATTTTCATAACCCCCGACGGAGTTAGTAGTTTGTGAGTGATCCGATTAATTAAAAAATCTAATTGGCTGCGCTCCATAAGAATACTGCTTTGTGATTGGTTGAAATATTGAAGCTGAAAAATCTAGTTAGCCGCGAACCGTAAGAATAATGCTTTGTGATTGGTTGAAATATTGAAGCGCGCTCCTCTCGTAACCTAGGATGCCCCAGCCCAGCGATCGTGCACTGATACTGGAGCTGAAGTTGTCGATTTCGTCAATTTGAATTGTCATTATTTATTTCCTCGCAAATGTGATGAAAGACATTGTGAAATAACTCGGACGTAAGAAAATTACAAACTCAATTCATCCAAACACAAACAATGTACTCTAAAATTGAAGGTGAACGTAAAGGATACATCCAGCGCCGACTACGAGGGTCTTGCCGGGAGGATGGCTCAGGCTGAAGATGTCGTCGGAGCTGATGCAGTGCTCGATGCCACCCGGCATGTCCGGGTAGTGCGGCCGCCCGCCCACCGCGATCACGATATTGCGCGCCGTCAGCTCCTTCTTGCTGCCGTTCTTCAGCGTGGCTATTAATGTGTGCGGGTCCTTCAAAAATAAAACAATAAATACATAAATATAAGAGCACTTTTTTTTTCTAAAATCGACCTAGTCCCATACTAAGCAAAGCTTGTACTACGGGTACTAGACGGCGATATACGTACATATATAGATAATATATACTTAAATACATAGGAAACATCCAAGACTCAGCAACAATATTCGTGATAAATGCACAAATAATGCCCTGACCGGGATTCGAACCCGGGACCTCCGGCTCGTAGGCAGAGTCGCTACCGACAAAGCCAAGGTGGTCGTCAAATATAATAAGGCTTACGAGTTGTGTTATGGGTACTAGACGACGATATATTTAATAGATACATTCTTAAATACATAGAAACCATCCAAGGCTCAGGAAAAAATGTTTCCGCTCACCACAGAAACAAATGCCCTTACCGGGATTCGAACACGGGACCTCTAGGTTCGGAGGCAGTGTCGCTACCAACTAGGCTAAACAGGCCGATAAATAATAATATGTCACAACTCAACTGCAAACAAGTAGGGTTCCGGTGTTTTTTTGACGCAATGATCCTCGGAGCTACGTCGTTTTGTGCATTTTAGGCAAGCTGATAAATCAGCATTTAACACAACCGTTAATTGTTGCATGTGAAAATGCAGAAAAATTAATCATTTATGTGCCAAGAGTGAATTTTATAACTGCAAAAGAAATCTATACCCATAAAATTTCCTTGCATACTAAGATGGAAAATGTGGCCTTTTGTATGAAATGGAAGGCAAACGAGCAGACGAATCGCCTAATGGTAAGCGATTATCACCGCCCATGGACACCCACACCACCAGAGGGGTTGTAAGTGCGTTGCCGGTCTTTAAGATGGGAGTACGCTCTTTTCTTGAAAGGTTTGAAAGTGGTATGGGTCCGGAAATACCGCAGGCGACAGTTCATTCCACAGTTTGGCTGTGCGAGGCAGGAAGAAGAAGAGACGCACGGTTGAGGACTCCCAATCATCCACTGCTGGACATAGGCCTCCCCAAAGAGTGCCAGAATGACCGATCCTGCGTCACCCGCATCCAGCGGACTTCCGCGACCTTCACCCACGCTCCGCCTTTCGGTATGCGGTCGCCACTCGAGAACCCCCAACGGCCATCGATTCTACTTGCAACTTACTAAGGCTATATCGGTTACTTTGGTTCTACTGCGGAGGGCCTCAGTTTTGATGCTATCACGCAGAGATACTCCCAGCACAGAGCAGCAGATATATTCTTTGCTCTTTGAGTGACTTTTGAGCCTTCTTATAGGCCCATAGTAAGCGACCACTTTTCAGTGCCTAATGTCATCACTGGCAACACACTCGTCAAAGACTTTCGTCTTGAGACACTGCGGAATATTGGACGAAAAGATACCGTAGCTTCCCGGACGCTGTCCAGCCGAGTCGGATTCGACGATCAACCTTTCTCCAAGTTGGACTTACCTAACTGGATAGTCTGTCCTCCTATGTAATCGTCTACAACTTCAAATGTAAAGTGTCCGATTGTACCGGCAGTTCGTGCTACAGGGTCAGTTGACAACATTATCAATTAACTTGGTGAGGATTTGTACGGACTCAACAGCGAACGATATTAAAAAAAAAAAAATTGTATGATATTTATTTTCGAACCGTAAGATCTTCGAGAACACTTACCGGGGGTCACGTGTAGGGTAACGATATTGAACAGATTTTAACTCACGAACAAGCCGCTGTAAATGTATTGGAACCAGAAGTACCTAGACGTCAAATTCAGACAAACCTTGAATTCTCCCAATCCATTGATGTACTCGATCTTCTTGTCTCGCAGGTCAACCCTGGTGACCCAGTTGACGGACTTGATGTGGTTCTGTACGGCCTCGGTGAGCGACGGCCAGTCGATCTTGATGGCGTTTAGGTCTGGAACTTGCCAGCCGTACGATACCGCTTCCTGGAATTGCGTTAATGCTTGATAAATATAGGTAAGTAACTTCGCGGAAAATATCTTCAAGTTGCCTCTTGACAAGAAAGCTTTAATTTAAGGTATGAACGTGGAGGAATGTAAGGTAAGGGGTAGACCAAGGGAGAGATGTCATAAACAGGATGTGAGTGATGAGATGACGGGTGATAGAGGTATAGAAGAAAAATACATGCTGCGCCGACCCCATCAAGTAGATGTGATACAGGACAAGCGAATGATGCTGATCTTTTAAGTTTCCTCTTATGCACGAAAGGATAATTGTGCCTCACGTACGTATTTAAAGCGTGATGTATACCACACAACATAGCCGTGACATGCCTAAGACACCTCACGTGGCTTATGAGGATTGATAGATCAACCAACATTTCCATCAAATATGTTATATAATATAATAGCACAATAAAATAATATAACACATTGAAATGTATGCAACAGATTTCAAAGCTGGGTGACAAGGAAACTATTTCATAACTAGTTACGTCATTTACATTAATAGAATAAGAAGCAACGCCAATTATTAATATTATGCTATGACTTGCAAATTCTAATGCTTCTAATATTTCTAACACTTTCAACTTTTGTTACCGATTTGCAATAGGTGTGGATGTAGTTCCTATCGAGAAAAAACTGCTAAAGAATAAATATTTGAAAACAACCATCCGAAGCGAAATCGATATGAAAAGGGTACTCGTAAATTCGCCCCTGCTGCGTAACGAGCGCTCGTATACTTGTTGTGTAGTGTTTGTTCAACTAATCTATCGTTAAATAAACCAGGGAATTACTACTACACTACAACACTAACACTAGCATGGAGCACTTTAACAGTGATGGAACTAGTGGCACATTTTTGACTTAAGAGTGCGCAGTACGTTTGGTTCTCCATACAAACTTATTTACGCTCTCATTTCAAAACGCCGTGCTAGAATAACATGAAACTTTGTATACACAATGGGATCCGGCATATCTAGGTCAGAAATGAGTTTCCGTTGCTTGAAATTATAATGGAGAAAAAATACGATTATTAAGGTTTTCATATAAGCCGTAAAAAACTGAAAAAGCCGCTGTATTTTTTTCTTCGACCTAGATATGCCGGATTTCATTGTGTATACAAAGTTTCATTTAATTCTAGCATTGCGTTTTAAAATGAGAGCATAAATACGTTTGTATGGAGAACCGACCGTACTGCCACGTACTGCGCCCTCTTAAATAAAGCTACTGATTTATGTCAGGTGAATATTAACCGTGCCTTTTTATCATTAAGGAAATAAGAGTCGTATTACCTTGAGAAAATACATGAATACGGTAATGAAACTTTATGGACTAAAATGGCACAGTGTAGAGCGATGTTTAAAACTCAAAAGGGGAACCTTTGAAAGAACTTTTATGTTGATATTATTTTCCCTTTCGTTCCGGATGACGAGTTAACTCGTCTTGTGCGATGTGCTCTCAGATCCGGCAGACGAGTAAACTCGTTTTGAAAAAATTTACATTACATCCTGGATTAGGGCAATCGACAGTCGCTTGCAGAACCGGACACGTTGCGTCCTGTACTCTTGGTCTTGAGCCATATCTATTTGCTGCAGTTATTATTGGCTACGTGCACGTCTGAAACGTCAAACGTCAAAGGTCCCGAGGCAATGTCAAAACTCAGAGATGTCAAATAATGACACATGAATATTTTATTTAATTTAGTAAACGAGAAAGACCCCTTATTGGAAATTTTACTGAAATAAATAAGAGAATAAATAAATACATACAAACGAAACGAATCGTAGGAAACCGTTAAGTAACCAATAGAAAACGTGAAAGTAAATTTGACAGTGGTCCCCGGTAAGAACACATTTCTGCCATGGTGTGCGCTACGATCGCCTAACTTACCCCCACCACCTACTTCGCACATAGCCAATACAGCCAACGAGTTATCTCGTCTACCGGCTCTGAAAAGTGTTTTACGTAGCCGAGTGAAGTCGTCTTTCGGACGTAAGAGCATCATTTCTGTGAACGAGTTAACTCGCCTACAGGACTGAGGAGCAGGCATCAATTCACTGAATATGGAAAACTGGGTAGATTTTGTGTATGGCTTTGCCGGAACGAAAGGGTTAAGCTACTTATATTTAAAATATAATATTATGATGGTAAATCAGGTGTACTCATAAAAACCGGTTTAGCTAATAATTTGGGATGAAAAGATAAAAATGTAGTTCTTCTAAATATTCCCAACTATAATGGTCGGCGGTTACGAAGTCAATCCTGACACCTGTCATTTCCATACAGTTTATAAACCTAAAAGTCACTTTGGAGGTTATAAACTGTATGGAAATGCTACTACACTACACTACACTGACTATAACTTGTATTAATAAGAGTCACTTAAATACTAGAGTAATAGATACCGTTATGTATATTTATAGCTTCATTCCAATCTATTTAATGTGCCTTTAATCGTTCCGATTAAGTTTCCTTTTTATTCAATTTCGCGTTCCCGTGTAAATCTACGCAAAATATTTACTTCCTCGCTTCGAGTCCCTCTGAAGGTCCATTCTAAATATTGTGAAATAAGTTTCAAAATCGGATAAGCAGTTTCGGTAATTACTCCGTACATCCAAAGATAAAGATACAAACTCAAACTAACATAAAGAGTAGTTGCATCCATCACTATTTTCAGGCCGGTAAAACTTAAATATGATGCCGCCACCGCTAGCTGATGTAAAACTTTCCATGCAACTCAATTTTATAATGACAACGATAGTGCTAAAGTGAAGCGGCATACTATAAACAGTTATTTAATTTCTGTTCAAAATGTCTATTAATGCATACTTCATTAGAACTCGATTCCCACGGGGATGCCTCGCTTATCTATATTAATAATTTCGTGCAGGGGTACGGTAGACCCGAACGAGACCTGTCTCAAATTGAAGAGCGTATAAAAATAAACGGTTTCGAGTTGAACATATGTATCCGCAAAATTCGGATTGTCGCGTATTTTGCATTTAAAAGTGTTAATTTTATGACAAAAGGTCGGCCATATTAAATTCGTTGGTTGACACTGTTGACAGTGTCGGGTACGTTCGGAAATCGTGAACTATTTTTGCGTCCTGTATGTTGGCCAGGTTGCTGGGCTGCGTTCTGGGTAATGGGCCATCAACGCCCATTGTGTGGTCCGGCAAGCCGCGTCTGCAGTGTTTTGTTTTTGTGGTTTTCAAGCGTTCAATACACCTATTAGATTGTCACAACAACCGCCTTCAAAGTGAATGTATAGGGTCTGTTACATACGGTTATTATTATCACGTGATACGTTCATATCACGATACGTATAACGTGAATATTGAATATTGTGATAATATTAAGCGATAATATGGTGTTAAGGACACCACTATAGTGTTCGGCGGTTAAGAAGTCAATTCTGACACCTGTCATATCCATACGGTTTATAACCCCAAATTGACTTTTAGTTTATAAATTGTATGGGAATGGCAGGTATCAGGATTGACTTCTTAACCGTCGACTTCTATAGAATGTTTGCTGAGTCTGTCCGCCATCTTAAAGCTGCGTCTCTATTTTGTTGTGACAAACTACTAGGTGACTTATGGCTTTTAAACGTCTAGCAAAATTCTATCCCTATCTCGCCCTATCTCATAACTTAGTGGTAATGCTCATGCCGTTCGCCGCGCTCGGACGTTAGAGGCGCTACCGCGAACAGAAAACGAAGTATCTTCCTCTCTGTCGCACTTGCATATTCGAACGCGGAGAGGGGAATACTTCGTTTTCAGATCGCGGTAGGCCCTCTGGTCTGACGGCTCCTATTCCTGGATGGTGCGCGTATCGGAATGCAAAATACCTTTGGCAAAGTTAACGGAACAAGTTGTTAAAGAGGTTCCATTAATTGAGAAAATATTACCAATTTTTATTATTATCACGCGAAACACTCATATCACGATCCGGTTTACGTGAATATTGAAGCAACATCCGTTGGGGCCTGTTACACGGTTATTATTATCACGCGATACACTTATATCACGATCCGTATCACGTGCTGTTTAATGAATATTGACGCAAAATCCAAACAAAGAGTTGAGAGAATTTGGCGGAGAATTGAGAGCTGCTACCGCGAAACGTAATCGAACGAACATCGTGTATTTTCCTCTGTGTCGCTCGAATTTGCAAGTGAGACAGAGAGGGAGATACACGAACTTCATTTGTTTTCGTTCGCGGTAGCAGTTCTGACTTCGCACCAAAAATACTAACTAGCACATGAATATTTAACAATTATTTTATGAACCGAATTTTAATGAACGATTAGTATTTTAGCTATACAAATCAGTACTGATTACGGTGTCAAATTTTTTATGTGGCTTTATACTAGCCTTATAAAAATACTCAGGATTAACTTACAAAGATACTAAGCCTTTGCCCGTGACTTCGTCAGCGTAATCTTTTACTCCCTATTGGGGCCCTTTAGACGATTAATATTATCACAATACTGGGGTGTCAATATTATCGTGGTTTTCAAAATTGTATGGATTTTGCTTCAATATTCATTTCAATAGACACGTGATACGGATCATGATATGAGTGAATCGCGTGATAATAATAACCGTGTGAACGGCCCTATTCCATAATGTTAATCCAGATCCAGACTACAGACTATATTTGTAAAGGAGTTTGATCATAATCCGTTGTTGTAATGTTTTTATTTTATACATTTTTGTACACTATTTCTTTGGTCGTTTGCATAACTGTCTGGAATAAATGTCTTCTTTATTTCTTTCTTATTTATTTCACCCGAGCGAAGCCGGGCTTTCATCTAGTTTACTTATAGTTATCTACCTATAGTTTAAATTTCACAGCTCCCCACATGCGGGATGCGGGTTCTAGCTACCAGTGGAAACTAGCCCTTACGGAGAGTTGGAGCACTCTTTCTCATAGTTCTTGCAAAAAGAAAGCCAAATTGGCTCCGGCTTGTCCACTCACACCACATGTATGACACCATGCTACAGCATGCAAATTATTTATCGTGGTAACGCGCAGTTGCATGATCTTATGTATATGATAAATCAATTAATTATACAGGGTATAATAAAATGGCTCTATTCCGAATGGACTGCATTCGTTTGAGGCTTACTGGGCAAAAGGATAGACAGTACACTTTTTAGGGTTCCGTAACCGAAAGGTCCATTCGGATCCCTATTGCTTTCACTCGCGTGTCCGTCTGCCGTCTGGCACACACTTTGTTCCAAAGAATTTTTTAACTTCCCATTGACCTATGAACTTGAAATTTTGGTGATAATGTTTATTATTACGTATATTTTACCAGCAAATATCAATATATGATAACTAATATATCAACTAATATACTATCCATAAAACAAATTGTCACTTTTTGACTCCATTGCAAAGCCGGAAAGTTACAAAATTGACAAATCTTTGCTGTCTATTTTCTGGTACCTACACGTGCACTACATTTTTTTTAACGCGCCAATAATTAGCGCATCAAATTAGACAAATAAGCGCTACGAATGCCATAACACGAAACTCGGCTGTATACGGTCGTCAAATAACATAACATACAGCGTGTTCAAAATACGTAGTATTCGTATGTTAAACCTAACGCCTGCACAACCATGTAGGTTCGTCGGCTAGAGTAGGTCACCTATAGACGAGGGTGTTCTCGGTCCACTGACCGGGGCATCAGGGGGGGCATCGTGGTAGAATGCTAGCGATAAGATACCATGGATAATAAGGATACCATGGTACCCCCTACACAGCAGAAAGGGCTAACGTCGCAGAGGTTTTAGTGAGTATTCCCTATCCTCGGGTAGGGCGTGTCCCACCTACACCCCATAGTCCCGGGGGATGCATAAACGCCTTTTACTCTGCGTCAAAAAAAAAGGTCACCTATAGACTAATGACGGCGACCCCCTTTGGTCGCTTTTTGAGATGTGCCTTTACTGAGAATATTCCCGATATTGTATGATATTCCCGTTCGGAAAAAATCGCCATGCAAAATCGGGAATATTTTTAGTAACAGCACATCTTTAGTTGCCAGCTAATGCTCTTTGGCGATAGCTATAACTATAACACTTTACTAATACAGCTAAGGCGGTGATGACGACCCGCAAAGCAGAGGCTAGGGCACTTTATTGCGTTCAACCCGAGACCCTAACAGTCCTCCTGTTTTTCGGGCACAGATGGCAGTCAATATAGAATGTCTTGAGGTTAGACAAAGAAATACCACGGAACTTACACCCAAAACTGGCTCGCAAGTTCCTCCAAAAAAGATCTCATGGCCTGAAAATACAGTTGTTTTCTTTTAATGTATGTGATGCCGCTTTGTCGCTGTCGTCTGCATTGGCCAAGTAAACTAGATTATGCGTCGCTACTACGTGTATCAAAATACAACATCGATGCTCCCCGATCTGTGAAACTGTCGCAAGTTTCAGCAATGCATTCCGCATTATTGTTCTACGCTCTACGACTATATACTACAGTACCTTTTTGGCGTGGAGAAAACTTGCGAACCTTGTGGTATTTCTATTCACTAGATGCGGAGGTCTCCAGAATCTCAAATACTGGACGCACTGGACCCCCCTCTGTACTCCTTTGGCTCATCTCATTGTCATCTGGTGGACGTCTTTCGGCTGACATGATGATGATTGTCATCTGGGGTTTATAGTCAGGTGCTGCTGTCTCCGCCACATGACCCCCTTTAGTCGCCTTTTACGACAGGCGGGGGAGACAGTAGGTAGACCTATACTTGCCCGAGCAATAGTACGTAGTCATTTTCTATAACCAAATCTCACCTGTAGATAGTAGGCAATACAACAAACTGCGAAAATAAGCGATACATTACACATTCCTGATATAAATAGCCTATGAATTGTTTGGTAGCAACAGTGCCATAGATCTAACAAACAGCAGAGCAGGAATAGATAAAACACTCATGCAGCCAATACGGTCGTGTTTTGCTTGCCTCGTTTGTCACAATTTACTGATAAAGTTTCAATCCTAATATAAACGTGGACTATCTCTCCAGTTCCTAAACAAGGTAAGTTTATTCATTTATTTATACCGTACATTTGGACATTACTGTCCGTTTTTGCTGGCCTCGTTTGACAGAATATATACCGATACAGTTTCAGTGCTAGTATAAACGTTCACTTCTCCAGGAAACAATGTTACTTTATTCATTTATTTATTTAAACCCTTATTACACAAATGTATTACTTATTTAAACACATATATTCATTTATAAAAATTTAGCCATCCATGAAATGACACCGCACCGACAAAGGCATGAAAACGCTCGATCTGCAGCGATTTATTTCCGTGACTTGCAAAACGCAGTTTTAGATAAGGAAAACATATGGTTTTAATATAAGGCTATACCGTGATAAATGAATGACGTCACATAAAACTTTGTGCAATAAATAACTGTAGACAGATATTGATTGTATCAATAAGTTCAAGCACAAATAAAACAATACATTTTATGTAACTAATCTGAATCTACCAAACAAAAAAAACCGGCCAAGAGCGTGTCGGGCCACGCTCAGTGTAGGGTTCCGTAGTTTTTGTAATTTTTTCAAAAACTATTCAACCTATCAAGTTCAAAATAATTTTCCTACAAAGTTTTTATAAAGTTCTACTTTTGAGATTTTTTTCATATTTTTAAAACTTATGGTTCAAAAGGTAGAGGGGGGGGGGGACACATTTTTTTTTACTTCTGGAGCGATTATTTCCGAAAATATTAACATTATCAAAAAATGATTTTAGTAAACCCCTATTTATTTTTAAATACCTATCTAACAATATATCACACGTTAGGGTTAAAATGAAAAAAAAATCACTCCCCACTTTACGTATAGGGGAGGTACCCTAATAAAATATTTTTTTCCACTTTTTATTTTACCACTTTGTCGGCGTAATTGATATACATATTAGTACCAAATTTCAGCTTTCTAGTGCTAACGGTCACTGAGATTATCCGCGGACGGACGGACGGACAGACGGACGGACAGACATGGCGAAACTATTAGGGTTTCTAGTTGACTACGGAACCCTAAAAATGGGAATTTAAACCTAGTCGTATATAAATTAGTGTTGGATTTCCATTGTGTCGAGTAAAACAAATGAACACCGTTCCTTTTGAAAACCGCGCGGAAGTAACGAAGATTTATTTATTAGTTGTACTACAAATATTCGTATTGCACCTTTTTCATTATAAATCTATACTAATATTATAAAGCTGAAGAGTTTTTTGAACGCGCTAATCTCAGGAACTACTGGTTCGAATTGAAAAATTCTTTTTCTGTTGGATAGTCCATTTATCGAGGAAGGCTTAGGCTATATAACATCACGCTGCGACCTATAGGAGCGAAGACGCGGACGAAGTCGCGGGAAACAGCTAGTATTGAATAATGACGCATCCATTAAAAAGAAAGTTCTTAATATCACATTGAAAACAATCTTGAGTTGCCGATGGATTTGATAAAACAAGCTTGTACAATTGTTAACTTGCTTACACCTATGTACAGTCGAGGAATTTGATTTCCGGGCCACTTCAAGCGTTGTCAACGTCCTCCTCTTTTATAAAAACTTCTTGCGCGAGATGGATCACAATTTAGGCGTCTGGCTGGAGTTACCATGTAAAACTCTCTTTAGAACTTGCGCTCACAGCCGTTTCTGGACACTGCTTCCTTCAACATTTTTGAAATCAAGTAATTCCTTCGCACGGGCCACGCACTATTGAGGGGATGCCTCGATTCTGCAGACCACCCCCCTAGGTAAGATACACGCGTGTCTTTCGCGCATGAGAAAACGAGATGGTACTATCTTCAGGAATGGATTTTTTTGAGAAATTTCAAAAGATATTTGACTGTGAGGTTGTATAAAAAAATCCTCTTATTTTATATTTATTTATTCATACAATATATTGTCACTAACAGCATACACTAGACATGACATATAGATAACATACTAAGTGATAGAGAATTACATTATTATAATAAACTAGCATTTGCCCGCGGCTTCGCCCGCGTACTAATCGAAATTTTTAACCGTTTGCCAAAAAGGTCTCCAGAAAAGTAGTTGTTACATTCTGGGGGTTTCGGTATACAAAGTTTGGTGATTGTGATTCATTAACAGATGAACAGATGAAAAGTCAGTATACATTCTGAGAACCGGCAAACTGTCGAATTTCATTTGATTTTGGCAAAAATAAGGATCGAAAACTATTATCATACATTTCCGACAGACCGAAGGGGAAAGGGCCGATGAAATAAAAGCATGTCTTAAATGGCCCTTAGTAAAAGTATCTGTGTACTACAGTAACACCAATAGGTCTGATAACGACCAAGCACCGCGCAGCGGTCATAAACTATGGTCCTTTGAAGTACAGAAATACGGCTAATTCAATATCACGTGTAACATTTATTTTTCCTAAAATTAAATTTATTAGGTATGTTTTGCCAGTTCCCATTGGAGCATCAAAAAAGAAAATTTGACCTCACTTCCATTCGCACTCCTTACTGTCAGTCCGTCTGTTACAACCGATTTATCTAAACTATCAAGAATTTAGAGCGCTCGTGGCCCAGCGGCACCCGCCTATTGCGTGCGGTATGCGAGGTTAAGCAATGTGGGCGCAGGTCAGTTCTTGGATGGGTGACCGCTTTGAGTGGTTACTAACTGACTCTCGTGCTTTGGAAGGCACGCTAAGCCGTTGATCCCGGCTGCTGTCTACGACAGCAATCGTTAAGCCAAGTTAGAGGCCTTCGGGCGGCTTGCGAACTTCTAACAGTCAAGTTGCCCACTCATTTGACAAAGGGGGTTCGAAGTTACACCACGTCCGTAGGCAGTACCCACCGTTACCCTACACGTGGGTGGTGCTAAAAGTGCAACAAAAACTGGCAACCGTACTTATCTTCTCGAAGATCTCACGGTTCGTAAATAAATGCCATACGTTTAAAAAAATCTAAAGGTTGATTTAAATGGAAAAACTATCAAAACCTCTATGTCGTTTTTAAAAACAAATCCAATATACCCCACACGCCTATATAGTAACATTAAACTTTTTTGCATGCAGGCATGTATGAATGCCAAATTTTACCTCAGATTCGTATTAAAAGACCTCTCGGACGCTCAAATATCGATTTTGAACGAAATCGGGACGAAAATGAAGATGATTAATATGGCCACTACTTTTTCCAAATTTCACCTCAAATTCGTATTAGGAGACCTCTCGGACGCACAGATATCGATTTTGGACGAAATCGGGTTGAAAATGAAGAAAATCAATATGGCCGGCACTTTTTACAAATTTTACCTCAAATCCATGTTAGGGGACCTCTCGGACGCTCAGATATCGATTTTGAACGAAATCGGGTTGAAAATGTAGAAAATCAATATGGCCGCCACTTTTTCCAAATTTTACCTCAAATTCGTATTAGGGGACCTCTCGGACGCTCAGATATCGATTTTGAACGATATCGGGTTGAAAATGAAGAAAATCAATATGGCTGCCACTTTTTCCAAATTTTACCTCGGATTCGTGTTAGGGGACCTCTCGGACGCTCAGATATCGATTTTGAACGAAATCAGGACAGAAATGGTAAAAATGAATACTGCCGCCACTTTTTCTAAATTTTACCTCGGATTCGTATTACGAGACCTCTCGGACGCTCAGATATCGATTTTGAACGAAATCGGGACGGAAATGAAGAAAATCAATATGGCCGGCACTTTTTACAAATTTTACCTCAAATTCGTGTTAGGGGACCTCTCGGACGCTCAGATATCGATTTTGAACGAAATCGGGTTGAAAATGTAGAAAATCAATATGGCCGCAACTTTTTCCAAGTTTTACCTCAGATTCGTATTAGGGGACCTCTCGGACGCTCAGATATCGATTTTGAACGAAATCGGGTTGAAAATGAAGAAAATCAATATGACTGCCACTTTTTCCAAATTTTACCTCGGATTCGTGTTAGGGGACCTCTCGGACGCTCAAATATCGATTTTGAACGAAATCGGGACGGAAATGTAGAAAATAAATATGGCTGTTACTTTATTCAAAGTTTAGGTACCTCGGATTCCTAATAAGAGTCCTCTCGGGCGCTCAAATATCGATTTATGTCGAAATCGTATCGGACGGCACTGATTAATAAAACCACTTACAATACATTGAATCAAAAAAGGTCGTATATTCATAGGAAACTCACGGCACTTCATGCACCTTTAGACCTTATAAGGAACTTACATGCCAAATTTGGTATCTCTCGAACCACCAGTTTGGACTGTGCGTTGATATGTCTCTCACTCAGTCAGTCAGTTATTTCTTGAAATTTGGCACAAACTTTCAAAAGTTTTCATGTCCACAGTATTAAATTGCAAAACCGATGCCATTTTCGTAATTAACGTCCCAAAAAACCATAAAAACGACACCCATATTAATATTTAGACATTTCATCCCCCTCGCACCCCAACATGGGGGATGGTATTTCACGTCCTCCACGTGAGATTTTAAAATCATTGTTGTTTTCGTTATCAGCGACCCGGTATATCATAAAAACAATAACCATGTCGATTTTCAGAATTTGTCACCACCTTTCCCCCTTTTAGGGGTTGATTTCTCAAAAAACCTGAAACACGTATTTACTCATTTATCGTTAGAAATACTCCTGTGAAGTTTCGAATAAAATAGTCCAACTAATCTTGTTTCCCCATACAAACTTCGGACCCCCATTTCACCCCCTTAGGGGTTGAATTTTGAAAAATCCTTTCTTAGTGCACCCCTAGACCTTATAAGGAACCTACGTGCCAAATTTGGAATCTCTAGGACCAGCTGTTTGGGCTGTGCGTTGATATGTCAGTCAGTCAGTCAGTCAGTCAGTCAGTCAGTTTCTTCTTTTATATATTTAGATGTCAACACTGAATAATAATAACAATACCGCCGCGGCCACAAATCTATGCTCAGGGGTCGCGAACAAGTCAAGAGTTCCGTCTTGGTCTAATATAATGTTAACGAGACCCATGGCTCGGTAGAGAGGTGAGTTAGACAGCGACCTAGTGTTAGAGCTTGGAATTCTAATCAGGGACAGCTTACGACTTATGAGATTTTAAATAAGTTACAATGCCATCATTTCATCTTGGTTGTACTTGTGTCGTTCTGTCTTAGATTGTTTGTGTAAACCACGGAGAAAAAAGGAAAATACTCTAAAATTTCGTCCTTAATATTATTTCCTAATCTGATCAAAAGGGCATTTCAAAAAATATATTTTTCAGTGCACGGCCTTGAAGTGAAAAAAGCCTGGCTCGCCGTGATCTCCCTTTCTGTTGTACTTGCGAACTAAAGCGATACGAAAGAACTTCGCTTAGCCGCTAAGGCCGAATCTTGGAAATAATAATTACGTTTCCATTTTCTATCGAGTGCGCAGTACGTTCGGTTCTCCATACAAACGTATTTATGCTCTCATTTTAAAACGCCATGCTAGAATAACATGAAACTTTGTATACACAATGGGATCCGGCATATCTAGGTCGGAAATTAGTTTCTGTTGCTTGAAATTATAATGGAGAAAAAATACAACGATTATTAAGGTTTTCATACAAACCGTAAAAAACTCAAAAAACCTCTGTATTTTTTTTCTTTAACAATTTCTAGCAACAGAAACTAATTTCCGACCTAGATATGCAGGATCCCATTGTGTATACAAAGTTTCATGTTATTTTAGCATGGCGTTTTAAAATGGGAGCATAAATACGTTTGTATGGAGAACCGAGGGTACTGCGCCCTCTTAATGTAATACGAACATTAACCTTGTTTCATGATTATATAAAGTTCGTTCCATAGAAAATATACCTACCCGACATTTTCACAAGTATATACTTGTTCTAAAAAAACATGCTGCGCCGATCCCAAGTAAATGGGAAAAGGGCACGTGAATGATGATTCCTTTTAATAAATCGCCAGCCAGAACCGTTATGTGAACAGGCTTTAAGTTTTACGAAATCGCTGGCCAATCTTATCATAGCCAAACGATCGATGACAAGTACATGCATATCATTCAGTCTAATAGACGTACAAAAAAATAGTACAGCCTCGGTAATTATTAAACCGATAACGACATTTTGATGCTAATCTCCGTCCTTGGCGTGGCTTGATGAGCCAGCACTGCGTCCAGTGGCAGTAAGTCTATCAAGCAATACATTCCAAATACGACTTTGTTGTATTTCTCAAAAGCTGCAAACTCGAATGGGCTAAGAACAGACTGGACTCGCGTTTAGTTACGGTGGGCGTTACAAAAGTGTTTACAGAAAACAGTTGATTGGCGTAATATTATTTTTAAAGTAATATTGGTATTGATTCGAAACCAGACCAGTTGTTCTATTTATCGCCTACTAGTATTCCAATTAACTTTCATAAATCATTCTTATTAATAAAATTAGCGAAGCCCATTGACAATCGTCTATTACTGCGGCGAATTCGGATTGTTTTTTTTTTTTTTGTCGGATGCCGCTCACACCTTGACCGATTTTTTATTCGACGACTAGAATAGTTAATTAATTATGTATAAATTTTGAATTTAGGCTGCATCCTACACGTTAAAGCCGCTTATAGCTGGAGGCTTCGTTGTGTCGACAGCTAGAGACAAATAAGATTTGTGGCACAGTCACACATAAAACACAACAGTCTATTTCACCCAAAAACTAGTACCTAGTGTACACATAAGCGGTCTGTGGTACACATACGTTAATTCTTAAGATTGAGCAACACGGACTTTGGGCTCATTAAGGATCATAAGAAAAGGAACTCCAATAGTGGAAACTGTACGCAAAAAAAAAACACAAATCGATGTACTGTTTAGCCGTTTGGCACACACATACTAGATAGAGATCACACCGAAAATATAGCACAAAAAAAACCTCTAGTTGCGTGTGCCAAATGGCTAAACTGTACATCGATTTGTGGTTTTTCTTTGGAATTGGGCTCGTACACCGTCCACTACAATGTCTCCATTACAATTGTAAAAAATTATAAACTTCTGAGCAGATAACTCATAGTCGCTGGCAGAGCATGACATAGTTTCAATCTAAATAAACAGTAACTCTTATTGTTGATAAGAATCTGCGTTATTTGTTGTTGGCTTTTATTGTGATTGAGTTCAATCTCTTGTTATGTTATGATCTTATGATTTTTCTAACACTACAGTTTCCCGCTCAATCCTCTTATTGGGCATTTTCAGAAATAAGTGTACCAAATTAACGTGAGTTGTTGAAAAAGTTAGTCAATGTCAGTTTTGTGACGATAACTAATCATGGAAATTTAAGAAAAATGAACCATTCCCGTTTTTGTTTTGTGACAACGGATACAATTGATAAAAATACACTATAAGTAAAAACGTTTTCATAGAAATTGAAAGCTTAATAATCGTCACAAAACTGACATGGATTAACTTTCTTTACCAACTTACGCTAACTGGGTACACTTATTTCTTAAAATTCCCTATTGCGACAACGAAATAAATTCATTAATACCTACATGATCTTATAACTTTGTCACTTTCTGAAATGATGGTCAACATAAATCCATATCACCCATACTTTTATACTAATAGTATTAATATTATAAATGCCAAAGTAACTCTGTCTCTCCGTTGCCATTTTACGCTTAAACGACTAAACAGATTAAGGTGAATTTTTGCACGGAGATAGTTTGTATCCCAACGAAAGACAGGATAATTCCCTAAATATATAAAAGAAGAAACTGACTGACTGACATATCAACGCACAGCCCAAACCGCTGGTCCTAGAGATTCCAAATTTGGCACGTAGGTTTCTTATAAGGTCTAGAGGTGCATTAAGAAAAAAAAATTCAAAATTCAACCCCTAAGGAGGTGAAATGGGGGTCCGAAGTTTGTATGCGGAAACAAGTTTAGTTGGACTATTCTATTTGAAACTTCATAGGAGTATTTGTAATGATAAATGAGTAAACACGTATTTCAAGTTTTTGAGAAATTAACCCCTAAAATGGGGAAATGTAGTGACCCGAACGAATGTAGAACGAATGTAGTGTTCCGAAAGTCATCTGTTAAAGGGATTATTATTATTATTAAAAGGGGAATGAAAATGATTTACCACTTTTGATTGAACCTTAGTATAAAAACCGGCCAAGAGCGTGTCGGGCCACGCTCAGTGTAGGGTTCCGTAGTTTTTGTAATTTTTTCAAAAACTATTCAACCTATCAAGTTCAAAATAATTTTCCTACAAAGTTTTTATAAAGTTCTACTTTTGAGATTTTTTTCATATTTTTAAAACTTATGGTTCAAAAGTTAGAGGGGGGGGGGGACACATTTTTTTTTACTTCTGGAGCGATTATTTCCGAAAATATTAACATTATCAAAAAATGATTTTAGTAAACCCCTATTTATTTTTAAATACCTATCTAACAATATATCACACTTTAGGGTTAAAATTAAAAAAAAAAACACTCCCCACTTTACGTATAGGGGAGGTACCCTAATAAAATATTTTTTTCCACTTTTTATTTTACCACTTTGTCGGCGTAATTGATATACATATTAGTACCAAATTTCAGCTTTCTAGTGCTAACGGTCACTGAGATTATCCGCGGACGGACGGACAGACGGACGGACAGACATGGCGAAACTATAAGGGTTCCTAGTTGACTACGGAACCCTAAAAATGGACCAGCAACTATTTTTTGTTGCTGCTTACCAGGGGCCTTTCAGCTCGAAGTACGAATTTTTCTATGGAAATGTTAGTTTAACTTGTTTGCACCAGATGTCTCTGGGTGCTGTCTCTATCGCACTTGCATATTGAAGTGACAGGGATGCAGCGGTCGTGCGGTTAGTTTTTACTAAATACACAACGGCGCTACGATCTATGTGGAGTATTTCACTGGTATCTCTATCTCAGTATATATATTGTACTTTGTGCTGCTTACCATGGTTACGTCTTCTGAGTCTGTATTTATAACTGTGATTGTAGTCTACCAAACATTAGTTAAAGCGATGATCATAAACCCATTTTGACATGGGTCATCTGTTGAGCATACTAGATTTCCATATTACAACATTTTTTCTAATAAACTCGGTTAATGTTGTCTTCTCGCTGACGGGACAGAATAACGAGAAGGAAAAGTTGATTGAACGAAATAATAAAGGCGAAAAGTGGTAGACCACTTTCGCGGCCGACTGTACGATATAAACGAGTTCGAGCGCGAGGAGTTCGCGAGCGCGTTTGATTGGGGTGTTCGCGGACGTAGTCGCGGGCAAAAGTTAGTGTATAATAATGTTAATATAGGAGCTACATAACATTAACGGTACGGGGGGTAGATAATTCTACCCCGTGGCTCAGTCTCAGGGGTTGTAACCGGTTAATCTCAAAAACCCCGAAATAGCCAAATAGTTTGAATTAGTTTATGCTCTTTATCTAGGTCTGTGTAATGTATTTAGGTTATGACTGTGTATTTTTTGATTGCCTGATTAAACATTAAATAGTAAACGAAAGAACGAAATTCCTAACCGGTTTTTTGTATGGAGAAATTAACCGGTTACAAACCAGGGTCTCCCTACGGTACACACGGTAAGAGACGGATAGTCTATCTCGCGCGACGTAGTTCGCGCGCCGTCTTGTGCTAGCCGTGCTGCTTAGTTTGATACTAGGTCGATTTGGGTAAGGTTATCCAAAAATATTTATAAAAAAAGATTCGTTACGATTACGAATGAAGGCCAGACTCAGGCTTAGTTTGGTTCGTCTGTCTGTAGCTATGACTTCTACGGCTTGTGAAACAACCTTCGAGCAGCATATGTGGAAAAACACCTTATTGCTAGGTAGATTAAGATCTCTTCTCCAGTCTTATCGTAAGATGCTTTATGGTTTCTTTCAATGTGGGTTATTACAACATTAATGGCATAAATTGTACCTTACAACACCTTATTAGAGAGTCCCTTATCTCTCTGTAGTAAGTTCACATATGGATATAAGACAAATTCTTCCGCGGATGAAAACTGACCTCATTGATTATTTAACTAAACACTTGATCCAATGCAAAAGTAGTCATGAAAACAGACTCCGACATTAGACAAAAGGCAATTAAGTGCGCATACGGTAAACTCTCAGTTATTTACAGTTATCATTGTAATGGTCCATTCCCACCGAAGCCGGTACCGTAAACAAATGAGACTTGTATGGAGAGATCGCATTTTGTACG
Organism: Notocelia uddmanniana; assembly: GCA_905163555.1. Lineage (NCBI taxonomy): Eukaryota > Metazoa > Arthropoda > Insecta > Lepidoptera > Tortricidae > Notocelia > Notocelia uddmanniana. Next base: position 3,727,393 of record LR991060.1, read on the forward strand.
AAAAGGCTTCTTCATTATCATCATACCAACCGAAAGACGTCCACTGCTAGACAAGGGCTTTCCCGAAGAGTGGTACAATAACCGGTCCTACGCCACCCGCATCCATTACCAGCCATTATGAGCCAGATCAACAGTCCACCTTGGATGTTTATGATTTGTGAACAGAATATACAAATTTACGAAAAAATAGAGTACACTTTAACCAAAATCGTCAGTCATTAATTTTAGTTCTCATTTGATACCCTTTATATTAAACCACGATAGTGGCAAACAACTTACGGCCCGCCTAATGCTAAGCGGTCACCGTAGCCTATGGACGCCTGAGGAGACACATCACCGTTTCCAACCCTTTATTGATGAATCGCTGTGTCGACAGCGAAAAACATGTCACACACGACCACAACCAAAGAAGTTTTTAATATCGCCTTTATTCTGATTGTGGGCAACTCTCAAGTGGTATGTGAGCTTTTAAAACGATTGGATCTTGGGTACAGGTAGGTACTCGTCTGCAAAACATGTACTAAATGAAATAAACTGTGCTTTGCCATTTGAATATAGGTCTCTTGGGCATCATTAGGCGTGAAAAATAATTTGATAAATACAGATTAAAATTGTGTAAAACACTAGTCTAATGAAATGTTTACATAAAGTGTATGACTAGTCGAATATAGTATATAAGTACATATGTATTTGTTCCTATTTTATTGCAAGTCACCCTGCTTATTATTATAAAAAGCATTTCCAGTGACTTCTGATATGACTGCTGTCTGACTTTACATTGACTAATTATTTGGAGTGCTTTCCTCTTTATTACCTAATTTTATGTATGGGAAACATTTTAATATCTGTTGTAAACTATCCACATTCAAATCAAAGAGAATTCACCTTTGCTTCTATATAAACATTTTAGTTTTTAGTCATTGCAGGTTATATGTTTAACTACAATATGAAATTCGAGATTAAGATTAATTATATATCAACAGGATTATGATATATTAGTGCTTACAACAGCTTATAGTAAATGAAATATTTTTTATATAAAATGTTTGCCTTATTCAACTTTATCTTGGTGGAATAAGGTAGAAAATTGTTTGTGCTAATATGATACAGTAATAAAAGCTAAGAAAAGGAGTAAACCAGTGTTTGGGAATAATCCAGGGGAGTTAGGAGCAGGGTCGAGGGTGGGGAGCCGGGAGTCGCCACTTACCAATGCCTATAACCAAAGATAATTCTTAATTAATTACATGCAATGAAGCTATAAACATAAATTCAACGGTTTTCCTACTTTGCTAGACATTGAATGAGGATTTTGCAAAAGGGACATACACACTATATTCTATCAATAATATATAGTAATAATATAAATATCATCAGTCTCTTTTACAAAAGAACACTGAATATTTACCATCTAAAAGTATAAACAAGGGACTTACATGTATACTCTCTCCCAGTAATGCAGCCTGGTGCATCAGTTTCTTCGGTATGCACCCAACATTGACACATGTGCCACCAAGGCCCCATTTTGTTCCCTGAGGTGATGGGGTCACATAGTCAAGGACCGCCACCTTCGCCCCAAGGTTCACTGCCTCCTTGGCACAAGCCAGGCCACCGGACCCACCACCAATGACCGCCAAGTCATAGTCAAAAGTCCCATCTAAAAGGTGCACATCGGAATACTCAGTGAGGTTGAATGTTATATTACTAATGCTACATTGCCCAGGGCATATGATGCTTAAACGGTGAGTGCTGACGCATCACAGACACAGAAATGGGCACCAAGTGAGCGAAGAACCAATACCCCAACTAATTGTACCTGCAGTAAAACCATCTGTGGGACCAACAGAGTTGTTCTTACGGCTTTGAGGCCAACAAATGATGCCGCAACCTGATGACACCAAACCACATTAAATAATTTATTGGTAGCTCAACTCTCACCATAATATAATGACTAAAAACGAAAGACTATGTTGCTTCATTAGATGAACTGAAGAAATATAATGAGCAAAACCTATCTTTATTATGTAGTTATCATTGACATTGTATGTATAAATAATGTTAACTATGTATTGTATTGATGTGTTACACATACTGTTAACTTTGGTTTCGCATTGTGTAACCCATGTTACTGGTCAAATGGGCTACATGTTATCCATAACAATCTCTTATAATAAAATGGGAAGCCACAAAAAGGAAAGTATCCAACCAAAATGACTAAACAGCTAAAATAAGGTTGCTCATTGGACTGTGAGAAGAGGTTAGGCGGCGAGCCAGGCCATCAAGGTCAACTATACAATTATACGAAGCCACTTACTACTGCTGAACGATCTTCGCAATAATATCACGGTCCGATCCGCTCGGTAAAACGAATTAGCCAAATTATTAAACTTGAGGAATTTGTTGAGTATTGTCATGTTGACGTAAACGATAGTGACAGAGACAAGAAAATCCTTTCACACACGAGCAAGTTTGCACAGTGATACAGCGGGTAGCTTCTGATTTTCAAGTTATTTCCGTAAATTAACCACTTAAAATAGTTAACAGAATGAAATCGGTGCTAATTACTGGTGCCAACAGAGGCTTAGGACTCGGTATGGTGAAATATCTCACTAAACACAACAAGACAGAAACAATATTCGCGACTTGCCGCAAAGAATCCGAGGTATGTATGACAAAATCTTTGATAACACTTACCTATAGGTGCCATATTTTACACAATATTTCTTCTATTACACTTATAAATAAACGAAACAAACACGAAACGGGTATTATACGTGTTAATACTTCACGAGTAGTTCAATGGAAATGTGAAGGCTCCGATGGAGTGCTTTTTGTAGTTCAATTATAGGAACGTGTGAAAGAGATGTCGAATCGCTACCGGCTGACGTCACTTGCCTTGAATAGGCAGCAATAGTGACGCGACACTTATGACGAATACCGAAAGGATTTCACAATAATCTAGTTGTTTCTTTACGAATAAATATTCAGTATTAACAAACACTGTGCCTTTCAACTTCGTGTTACTTATTGAGTTATTATTCTGTGGCACTGTGGTATCCTCAATCAAAAGCGACTACGCAGCGAAAGAATCATGACCATGACGTATCGATCGTCATAGAATCGACGAACTCGACGATTCGGCTAGAAGGCTGTTATTGGTTAAAAAAATTAACGCGGTAATTCCAAAACAATTTTAATAACTTTTAATTATTGTCAAAATAATGATCTTTTTTATTCTTCTCTTTTCAGGAACTTAAGCAACTGTCGAATGAGAACAAAAACCTTCACATATTACATTTAGGTAATGTCATTGAACCGAAAATCGAGTCATACTGCATGATGAATTAGGAGAAAACGTATTTACTTTACGCATGAAAAGTCATAAAACGTTATTCTTTATTACTACTATTTACTTGTTACTTTATTAATTCATTTATTACAGATGTGGCAAACACGGGTAGTTACGCTGAGATTACATCACAGATCTCGGGAATAGTGGGTGCGCGCGGGCTTAACCTGCTGATCAACAATGCCGGGATAACCACAAAGTTCACCAAGCTTAACCTAGTGAAGGCTGAGCAGCTCCTTGACAATCTCACCATCAACACCATTGCACCCATCATGCTTACGAAGGTAAAGATAAAGAATTTCTTGAAGATTTTTAAAGTTCGTAAAGTACGCCTTACAAGCCAGGCCTCTGAGCTACGCGTTAATTATTAGGATTATTACTTACGTGACTATTTCAAATAATGTTTTTACTGTGCAAAACATTAGGAGAGAAAAAAATTGCTGCTAAGTTTCAATTTTTGCTGTTGTTTTTTTGTGTTAATTTTATTTTTCAATCTTATTTTATCCTCAGACTGTCTTGCCACTGTTGAAACAAGCGGCTGAAGCAAATAAAGATCAGCCGTTTGGAGTCCGCCGCGCCGCCGTCATCAACATGAGCTCCATCCTGGGATCTATAGCACAAAACGACCAAGGCGGTTTCTACCCTTACAGATGCTCCAAGGTATGAAATTCTGAATAGATATCATTCTTTCTTATTTTTATTAACACCACATTTTTATTAAGTGAGCCTAGTGATTGTCTCTCACTAATAACAACCAACATTAGAAAATACGATAAATGGTTTTAGTGCGTTTTTCGACTTATCTTTAAATATAACGATGGTTAAAATTTAAAATTATCCAATCGATACTAATTTCGATTTATAGTCGTGTCGCGTTGGTATATCGTACAACACTATTCACAGACTTCACTCGCTAAATATACCTACTTATTGGTCGTATTCCAGAATAGACCCCCGACTCGATTTTAGATCTTTCATTTTCCGTTTCCTCGACTTCGAATGCGCGGGAATCTCCCGATGCCGTGATTGAAAGAAAAACTGACTCTTTTCTTCCGCTACTCCAGGCAGCTCTCAACGCGGCGACCAAATCCATGAGCATCGATCTCAAGAAGGACCAGATCCTGGTGGCCAGCATACACCCGGGTTGGGTGCGCACCGATATGGGCGGCAAGAACGCGCCGCTCGATGTCGACACCAGCATTTCGGGGATCTTCGAGACGTTGCAGAAGCTCGGCGAGGAAGACTCGGGACGGTTTCTGCAGTACGACGGCTCTGAGCTGCCGTGGTAATTGTAAGGCATTTCCGAAGAACAAACCCAAGCGCACAACGTATTTGTCGACGTTGTAGGTTTAATTTTCTAGGGTATGATAATATTGGTAAACTTAGTTTTAAATGTAATATTTAATACTCTATTTAGTAAAATAATTCAATACAAAATAAATCCATATGGTTAGGACAGTAGTTACAGATAACAAATAACCAATGACTTATTAGCTTAATACCCAAAACAGAGGGGACCAGAGGCGGTGGCAAACGTTGGCCTTAATCTATAATTTGATATGTTCTATTTTAGTTACATACAATTAATTTAATCTTAGTACCAGTTATCGGAGCTGTGTGTCTTGTTATGCCTGCATTTATTTTTTGACTTCAAGGATTACTGAGTCATGTTATTTTTAATAAAATGTTTTATAAAGAAATTCATTTTTTCTTTTTCGCCGCCTATACAGAGCGCCGGCCCCTAGGCCGATCAGGGTGGAGCAATTTATTCCACCACTCAAAAGATGTTCCCAAAATGTTATCTTTACCTTGATTTTGTCCTAAGTATCAGGCTCCACCCGCTCTACCTTTCGGCCGGCCGGGGCCAATACATATTGGAATACGAGATAAGAAAATTTTAGAAATAGATAACAAGTAAAATAATAAAACCACTACCAGCCGTAGGACGTCCACTACTGGACATAGGCCTCCCCCAACTTCATGGGGGGTACCTAAATGCCATAATCGCCACGCTTGGCATGCGGATTGGCGATCGCAGTATCTCCACAAGGATGCTGCTGCCCATCCCCCTGTGGTCTAAAATAATAAAACGCCTACCACAAATTGAAGAGCATAGTGACATATATTTTATTTCGCTACCAGTAATAAGTAATTCTTTCGTATGTCTGTCTGTCTGTCCGGATGTTCTCCTCTACAGGTCGCATTTATCAACCGATTCTCGTGAATTTTTGTGAGCAGGTTCGATAATTAAATTACAATTTTTTGTCGAGTCTGTTTTTGCAAATGATGTAATTTGAAAAAAAATGCGAGGTCTACCTACAGCTCACAGAGCCACTGGTAATTAATATTTTCTAACTTTTAACGTCCTTAAATGTACTTAATCTCCACTTACCTATTATATTCTGATTTACAGTCATCGCGTAACTTGCGTAAAACAAGGGAGCGTTCTCTGGAATAGAAATATTAACCGGTCAAAATGACACCAAAGCATTAAAGATTTAAAGTATCGGAAACAAGAACGAGTGAAATGCAATTTATGATTACCAATTTTATATCATGCAAGCTGCAGAGATAATTAGCGCTTGAGCAGAGGGCGTACCGTGGACCGAAAACGAAATAGAGATATTTCATTTTCGGTTCGCGGTCACGCGAAGCGGGACAGTTAGGGATACCTCTCTGTCGCTTGAATATGCAAGTGCAACATGGAGGCAGATATTTCGGTTCGCAGTAGCCATTGGGGCCTTTTACACGATTGTGATATTTTCACAATACTGGGGTGTCAATATTATCGCGTTTTTTCAAATCGTGGATTTTTCTTCAATATTCACGCGATACGGATCGTGATTTGAGTGTATCGCGTGATAATATTCACCATGTAAAGGCCCCCTATTCAGCTACCCCGAACCCAACACGGAGTCTCCCTCTCTGTTGCACTTGCAAATTCGAGCGATTGAGAGGGATACACGAACGAACTTCGTTTTCGGTAGCTCATCTACACCTTTACCACAAATATACCTACGTAGAAGCAGACCGAAACCTCTGCTACGCGGTGGCAACAGACGCTTACACGGTTGTAATCAGCAAGATCACCTATGTGGAAAAGTGCGTCCAATAATCATGCAGTAACCGATAGTAGAATGTGTATTTGTCGATGATAGTGTGTATGCTTATAATTCTGAACGAAACGGGGATTCCAGATAAGATTCCCAAGCGCAGCGAGGGATTCAAAGCAATGCCTACTTTAGAGATTGACAACAATTTTGCTATCTCCTAATACACTCTACAGTCCACCCCTAATATGATTTTGTATTTATTTATACACAATTACAGCACTCTTATAATTATAACTAATAGGTACACTGTGAAACTACATAGGTACTTAATATTAAGACGTTTGAACACTAGACTGCCATTTATCGATCGCCAGCCGGTCACACACGATGAATTCATGCATTCAAAAATAAATAAATATTAGGGGACTCGAACTAGTCCCATAGTGAATTCAATTATAACTTCAATAAGGCTTGTATTATGGGTACAAGAACTACTAGACGACGATATATTTACGACATTTCGGTTTGTTACGGTCTTGTCATTCATAAGATGGTATACAAATAATTCAGGTTATACAAAATGATTAAATTGTTTTTTTTTCAACCGACGGTAAAAGGTCCTGCAATTTAATAAAACAGGTGCCGTTATTGGAAATATTGGATGTTTCCAGTGTATTTAATTACCTATACAGTATGTAACTAAACGTAAGGCAAATAAATGTACCACATAATTTTTATATCATAAGTATCATAAGATTGATAACACATTGATAATTTACAATATATACTGTATAGAGTGTATAGTTACATACTGTATAGGTACCTACTTCAATACTTTGAAAACACCCAAGTCTCAGGACTCTCAGGAGCAAATATTATTGCTCACACATAAACAAATGCCCTTACCGGGATTCGAACTCGGAACCTACTGGGGTCACAGAATAGTATAATAGTATGCTAGGGTATTTATTTATCATATGGCACTATCACTGGATATAATATTTCTAGTTTATATGTGTACAGGACCCGGGTATGTCCTAAAACTACGACCGAGACCACCGGGGGATGGGCAGCAGCATCCCTGGAGTGCGGTGGAGATACTGCGATCGCCAACCCGCATGCCAAGCGTGGCGATTATGGCATTTACCTCCCATGAAATTGGGGGAGGACTATGTCCAGCAGTGGACGTCCTTCGGCTGATATGGATGTGTACAGTTATTAAAATTAGATTACTTAGGTAAGCCGAGGCTCCATCAGTCAGGTTCACGAAGTCGTCTATGGGGCCTGAGTACTTCGTAAGAGGACATTCCAAGACCATGTGGTTTATGGTCTGGTCCGCGTGCCCACAGTCGCAAGCAGGCGAGCCGCTCCAACCCCATTTATACCAGTGGTGGACGGTGGGCGAAGTTTCCAACTCCCGTTCTTAGGCGATTGAGAGCCGACCATACCCGGCGAGGTTTGAGAAGGGGTTTGTAGAGTCCCTGTGGTGTTTCCAGTCTGTATGCCAGGCCTCATCCAAGCTCCATTCCATTTGACGGGTATGTTAGACATCAACAGTGCCGGGGGGTTTCTTGAGATGAGCCTTCTACTTCCAAAGTCAGCGATGTCTAGTTGTATGGGTAGGTCCTGGTTGGTATTAGTTTTGCGGGTTTCGCGGTTTAGGCATAAGTCTTCCTTCGTAGGTGTGTAGGAGCTATGTTGCATAGGTTAGGAAGCCAATTGGTGGGGGTAGGCTTAAGGCACCCGCTCATCAGCCGAAGAGTCTGGTTTAGCTGCGTGTCGACAACCGGGATGTGTTTGCTTTTCAACCAGACTGGAGCACAGTACTCAGCTGTTGGATACACCAGAGCTAAAGCTGTAGTTCGGAGGCGGGAAGCTGAAGCACCCCAAGTGGTCCCAGTGAGCTTTTGGACAATGTTGTTTCTAGCCTTTTGACATTTTGTGTAGGTGGTATTTGTATGTAAGGCTTCTGTCTAGTGTCACTCCCAGGTACTTAGGGCATGGGTTATGGTTTAAGAGAGTGCCCTTAAACATTATGCTCAGGGTCCTTGTTCCTAGTCTGTTTAGGGTCTAGGTGTAATCGTACTTAATACTAGTATACTATTCTGTGGTATAGTAGACTAAACAGACCGACGCCACTCCGACGACAGACCGACACATTAATGACGAAATATTATCATATTTGGTAAGACTACCAACCGTATAGTAGCAATGAAGTCCCTAATCTCAGTTCCGTTGAGCTATGTAAGTTTCACAAGGAGTGCTCGTGGCCCAGCGGCGCCCGCGAACCGCGTGCGGTAGGCGAGGTTAAGCAAATGTGGGCGCAGGTCAGTTCTTGGATGGGTGACCGCTTTGAGTGGTTACTAACTGAGCGCTCCCATGCTTTGGAAGGCACGTTAAGCCGTTGATCCCGGCTGTTGTCTATGACAGCAGTCGTTAAGCCAAGTCGGAGGCCTTCGGGCGGCTTGAGAACTTCTAACAGTCAAGTTGCCCACTCACTTGACAAAGGGGGGTCGAAAGTTGCATCACGTCCGTAGGGAGTACCCACCGTTACCCTACACGTGACCCCTGTTTCATGGGGGGTACCTAAATGCCATAATCGCCACGCTTGGCATACGGATTGGCGATCGCAGTATCTCCACCGCCCTCCAAGGATGCTGCTGCCCATCCCACTGTGGTCTAAAATAATAAAACGCCTACCACAAATTGAAGAGCATAGTGACATATATTTTATTTCGCTACCAGTATTACTCTAATTGACCGAGCGAGCGAAGCGTCTCCGTTTCAGCTTTCGACAAAAATTCTTTCGTATGTCTGTCTGTCTGTCCGGATGTTCTCCTCTACAGGTCGCATTTATCAACCGATTCTCGTGAATTTTTGTGAGCAGGTTCGATAATTACATACATTTTTTTGTCGAGTCAGTTTTTGCAAATGATGTAATTTGAAAAAAAAATGCGAGGTCTACCTACTGAGAACTTCTAACAGTCAAGTTGCCCACTCACTTGACAAAGGGGGGGTCGAAAGTTGCACCACGTCCGTAGGGAGTACCCACCGTTACCCTACACGTGACCCCTGGGTGGTGCTAAAAGTGCAACAAAACTGGCAACCGTACTTGTCTTCTCGAAGATCTCACGGTTCGAAAACAAATGACATACGATTAATTAATTAATGTAAGTTTCACAATGTATTGGTTTTTGGCAGTAATGCTGTGTATATCTATTGAGAAATTAATAAAAAATAAAAATAAATATTATATTGGCCATTGACCGTAAGTATGGCGTAAGTTAAGTACTAGGAAGCATAGGTATGTCCTGCCCGATGGAGCAGAGCAGCAGTGCAGCCAGTGGACGCTTGCAAGTCTTGCAACCCAGAAGAATCATATAAGCACGTTGTCGACTCTTTATTTATTTAGGTACCTATACTTTCACTGCACTTGATCTATCTATATAAAAAAATGTGCGTATTGCAACGTGTTCAGAGGATGAGTGCTAACCTCTTCCTCCTTCACAGAGTTCGGCAAAATCTACGCGCTAATCGAGCTATGCCTTAGGGCGTTATACCCCATTTAGAATCACAAACTAAAATAGCAGTATCATTCTCGTTATAAAATCAACCGCGGCTCGATTGTCTCGATACCATTACCTACCTACGCGTACAGTGAATGACTAATGGATGGAATGAAACGCACAGAGCGCGGCGCAGCGTCGTTGTTGGGCGGAGGGGGTTTTGCGGTAAAGCGAACGCGGTCCATCAGGGCACGTCGCACCAAAAAACCGCGCGGTAGAGTGGAGGCGGCTTGTGTGACATATAAAGCTGAAACTGTCGACTGTCGACAGTTTCGGAAAGAGCAAAAATGCACAGAAATCTATAGAAAGATTAACATCAACGATTTGTATTCTTTTTGTACGCCAGCCGTACTACATTTCCTAGCTAATCAAGTAATCATCATAAATAAATATTATAGGACAAGTTTTTTACACAAATCGAACTAGTCCCATAGTAAGATCAATAAGGCTTGTGTTATGGGTACTAGACGACGGTATAATTATAATGGTAGTGTTTATAGGACTTAGCACTAGGTTAGGTACCTAGTCCAGCTTTTCCATTTCACGTTTTATGGCCGAAATTAACCTATCGTGATGGCTGTGGGATGCAGCAGAATGTAACGGGAATAAACGCTAAAGAAAATAATAGAGAGGAAGTGAGTGTCCTTTTGACATGTACATACTTAGGTATTATCTTTGCAATCATTACTTAAAAAAAACACATCTGAAGCTCTGTTAAATTGGCCTGGCCTGACTCAACATATATTAGAAGAGATCGGATGGGTATGAAGGTTTCAGGGATTAGTTTTGCGGTTCACTTACCCGATTTGCACATGTTGTTATTGGGGCACGCTATGTAATCCATATTGTGGGATACCAACGTATTTAAACGTGTATATAAATAAACTACAACTTAAATATTCAGTGAAGGTATCTATTTGTACCTAAACTGTAGGGCGATAGATGACATTGATTGGTTCTTGACAGGTTGTCAATGTAATGAAACTCGCATGCAAGTCTAGTATACATAGAATTAGGATGTAAGCCGTAATAAGGCACGATCCGAAGTCTTTGCTCATATGTACCTATATCTGATGTCACTGATGTGTACAGAGGCCTCTTGGTCTGTTACCATCCGAAATTACTTAAATATTAGAGTACTTTAAGCCAAAGAGTAAAGAGGCATTTGATATTTAATATCTCACATTTAATATTTTTATTGAAGGTGCAATTAAGAAAATTTTAAACTTAACAGCTGAAGGCTTACTTAGATTTAACGGCAATTGAATAATTTTCATTAGATATAAGAGTTCTAGCAGAACACAATGATCAATTGGAATTCTTAATGTAATAGACACAACTATTGTATGTTTTGACCTTAAGATAAACCTGAACAAAACCAAAACCGTAGGTAGTTTTAAGAAAAAAGAACAGACTTCAATGGGGGAGAACGGTGAAAGATTACAGGGGCGTCTTAGCCCATGTGGCGCGAGCGTGAAACTTACTTTTTAATTTTTCATATCGTATGTTATTTTAAGTATCTTCATTCTCTCTATCACTATTCCTTTGCGTTATATGTTCTCGCCGCTGATGTGAAAAGTTGTATGTATCACACGAGAGCAAAGATATTTGCACCTCGTGTCTTTGAGTCCCTCGCTACGCTCAAGATTCTAATTTAATTATAGAATCTTTCGCTTACCCGGACTCAACATCAACACTCGCAGCAAAAATCTACTTTGCTCTCTTGTTGAACAAATAACTATTGTCTGCTCACCTGCATACACCGTAACCATGGACGCACGTAACTCCAGAGGAGTCACTCGTTCGTTGCCAATGCTTTGTTGATTTGAAAATTCGTTGTGTACAGAAAGAGACAAATGCAATTGTGTATCTTTAGATGCTCGCGTGTGTCATTTTAGTGCGTGGAATGGGGCACAAAGGGTTAACCCCTCGTATGCGGATGTCAAAACAGTCCAATCAAATAATGAGCTTGGGATGTAAAACAATAGGTTCAAATGTTTGGCACGGATACGTGTCTAAGCTAACGAGGGCTTAAGCCTCTTTTTTTTTATTTACAAGGGGATTTGGGAGGTATTATTACGTAGTTATAAATAACTCCCATCCGGGTACTGCAACCGATCGTGTGTATGCAACGCAAGGTGTGCAATTGGTGACCCATTACGGCTCAACTCTCTTCTGGCACCAGTGCAATTGTGTGATGTTAGTCTTGTTGTGGTTGTGCATGGCTCGAGCACTTAATTGGTAGTGTCAATTCAGCTGTTGATTGTACAGAATCCTTGGGTACTTCACTTATTTAACAATATCTATGCGCATTTCGCTCGATGTAATAATTAAGATATTTTAGCTCAAACTATGTCAAAGCAAAACTTATGACAAGGAAACTTAGTGATCATTAAAATTTGACCCTTGGACACTGTATGGTCAGCAGCATAAGTAGCTGCGAATAATAACATGTACAGGATAAGTCATATGAAAAGCTTTCTGCTGCCTGTTGTCTCAAAACTAAGGAACAAAAAGGCTAAATTAAATGAAATAAGCAAGTTGGTATCAAAAATCGGATTTATATTTCCATTTTGCTGTATTGGTTAATGTCATTAACAATTTGCCAGGTTACAGATTTTGCCGCACAGCCGGTATCAAGCATAACATGTACTTTTTGTAACAATTATACATTTCTTCAGACCTACTAACCTAAAACTTACACAGACTACCTACAAAGATATACAATACAGGTAAAGCTAAGTATCTACATCATTAATAAGTTATATACAGAATAACAATATGGTAAAGTTACATATTTACAACCTAATTAACTTATCTGTAACCTGAGAAACTTTGATTTTTCCTACATTCGGGACAGTACCACCGGCCCTTGGGCGGGACCATGATACCGACGCACTCAAAATGGAACCACTCGATAGCGCAGCCCTCGGCGTCGCAGGCGATCATCTCCGACACTTCGTCGTAGGGGCAGCGGCAGTAACAGTACACGCTCTCGCCCTCGCGCGCCTGCCTCACGGCCGGCCGCTGGAAGGGATAGGGCAGGCTCGATGTGCCCGAGTTCAGGTACGTGGGCGCAGGCGCGGGCGCGGGCACGGGCGCCGGCGCCATCGCCCCGCCCCCGGACCCGTATGTCGGCTGGAAGATCTCCAACGCTCCTTCCTCGCTAGAGTCAGAGTCGCTCGAATCCAGTTCAGTATTCATTAAGATTCGCGGCGGCTCAGGATCGGGTATCGGCGCGGTCAACCTAATGTGGGTGTGAGTAGGTTCCGGGTAGTTGTAAATTCTATGGGAAAGAGTAGTCGAAGGCACTTCTTTTTTAGCTTTATGCGTAACGGGCGAAGGCAAATCCTCTTTTCTCCATTCTAGCTTTGGAGGTAGCTGCGGTTTTAATGCCGAAGTTGTCGCCTGTTGATTCCCCTCGTCGTCGCAGTAGCCGTAAAATTTGTTGGGTACTCGTCTTCGCTTGGAAGCGCGTTTGCTACTGTCGGAAGCGGATGCAGATGCAGAAGCGGCGGGTGTTTTCACGATAGTCGGTGTGACAGACGGGGATGGGATAGGAGCTTCTGGTATATGTACCGTGTTCGATTTCAATGAAATTGTCATTTTATTCGGTATCAAAGGCGTTGGTGGCGTTTCCATCTCAGATTTCGCAATAATGTCTTTAGGAATGTTCATTTTAATAGGGGCATGCTTCTTAGAGCTCCTGGATTTCTTTTTCTTCTTGCTTTTCTTTTTACTGCTTGATGTTTTTTCTTTTATTTCACTTTCTATCTTGGGCTCGATTTCTTCTTTAACTGGCGTGGCTGCACGACTTGGCTCTCCAGACACGGAGCCACCGTCTGAAGGGGCGACCGACGCTAGAAGAAGCAATTGGTTCCGTTTTTCCGCGTGTAATTTATTGGCTAGTTTTTGCGGGTGCTCGTCATAAAACTCTTCATCAGTTTCACTCTCGTCTGTCTCCAGATCTGTTTCATTGATAGGCGGTTCAGGTTTCTCTGGAACTAGTATTGGCGTCTCCGACATTCCCATTACGTCAACGTTAGAGCCGTTGCTTAATCTTCTGTTAGGGAGTGTTTTTCGTAGCTGTTTACTCTTATTCTTTTTCTTTTCATTGCCCGATTCATCTGATGAGTCGGAATCGGAAGAGCTGGAAGATGAGGAACCACTACTGGATGAGCAGCTGCAGTTGGAGCCGCAAGAGCAGCTTGAGTCACTGTCACTACTGCTGCTGCTCGACGACGATAGGCCGCCATGCCTCTTTTTAGGAGACTTTTTGCTTTTCTTTTTGTCAAAACTAAACATGTCTTCATCACCATTCAAATCCTTTGGTACCAAACAGTAATCGTGATCAGATTCGCACACATGCTTCCTGATGGGGACTAACGGTGGAGTCTTTTCTTTTTCAGCTTTAGCTTGGTACTTTTGTAAGTTATGGTAGATTTCCAAAACTTTCTGGTGCTCTGGTTTTTCTTCAGCAGTTTCAGCCTCCTCTTCTACTTTGTCAGGTGCGACTGGTGTAGCTGAGTCAGTTGTATCTGTTGGCGCTGCAGCGGAATCTTCATCTTTCGGTTTTTCTTCATCAGCAGGTTTCTCATCTTTCAATACAGTTGGAGCCTGTGGGCCGCCACTATCTGACTCATCACTACTGTCACTTTCTGAAAGGTTTAAAGCTGGCAAGTTTACATCAAGCAGCAATGCATCCTTGTCTTTTAGTTTCTTCTTTTTCGATTTTTTAGATAGCAATTCAGAGCCCGGCTCAGATTTCACGTCAGAAGTTCCAGCTTCATCAGGCTTATCATTAACTAAATCTATAACAGGAATAGGGTCTTTAGACATGTCGGCGGGGTTTTGTTCAGCTGCGGTAGGTTTTTCTGCATTCAGATCTACAGTAAATAATTTCTTGATGTGCTCATCTGCATGTTTCATAAGTAATTTTTTGGAAACATATTTCTCTGTGCAACCTTCTTCAGTGCAGATATGTGGAAACTCGCCTGAATGGAACCTTTTATGGACCTTCAGATACACAGCTCTGGTGAATTGCAGATTGCATTCATCGCAAGCAAATACCGTAGGAGGTGTGCAAAAGTGGTATACATGGGGCCACTTTTTCTGCATACATTTTTTGCACATAACACTTTCTGTTCCATGTTTCCAAAATAAATGTTTGGTTATATCTGGCTTATTCCTGTAAGCTATACCGCATCGGTAGCACAGGTGATGCAATTTATGTTTCCAAACATGGTTTGACAGGCGCGATTGACTGTGGCAAAATTCTAAACATACATTACATGCATGGTGAATCTTCCGAAGGTGTACCATTAACCTAAAAGACGAAGGTATCGAATCTACATTGCACAAGCAGCATCTAAACTTAATTTCATACTCAGAATCATATGTTCCAGGGCATAAATGACATAATAACTCACTATAACTATAAAAATTAGATTTACACATAACACACAATAAAATTGTTCTCTGATGCATTTTTCGATTATGTAAATAGAGATCTTTGTGGACAGGAGTTCTAAAAAAACACTGAAAACACTCAAATATGTGATCAAACTGCACACCTTCACAATTGTCAACAGTGTCATAAGAGTCCAAATTGATGTAGACTGAGCTGAGGTCAGCGGCCCCAGCACGCACCTTGGCCGTGATGGTCTCTGGCAGCAGCTCCTCAGCTGTGATGCTGTCCACTGTCGCACAGAAGCGGTGCTGCTCCACCATGTGCAGGCACAAATGTTCACAGTTCACTGCTATTTTACGCACATGGTTGCAATAAACACAGTTATGTACAGTGGTTGCCAAGAACACTTTCAGTAGATCTTTTAGTGGGTACTTATCCAGTGGCCTATCTAAATTCAGCTCAATCAGTGGAAGCTCATCTGCAGCTGGCTCTTCCACTTTAACCTCAACATTCACATCATCTGTTGACTCAGTCTTGGCCTCAGCTAATTCTTCAGCAGGTGAGTCTTCTGTTACATGTATTGGTTCCTCAGATACTGGATTAGGCTCTTTTTTAATATTCTCTAGTAGTGGTTCAGGATTTTCAGGCACAGTTGGTTCTGCTTCTACGGTCTCATTGGGCACTGGTTGTGGTTCTATGTCTTTCTTGTTTTCATCAACTGTCAACTTCTCCCCATAGTCACTATCTGAAGAATAATCACTGGAAGAATCCTTGTCTAAAAGTTCCTTGGGAACTCTCACTGTTAACTTTGGTACCCTGTTCATAGCATTATCATCCTCTAATTTGTTATCATAAATTGTGGTTTTTATTGTATTTTCTGGCTTATACTCTGGGGTTTTGGTGGTAGTTTCTAAATTATTATTCAGAAGAGCCTTCAATGTGGTATCTTGATCATTTTCATATATTGTCGCTTTAACAAATGGGCTGTCAGCTTTATCACAGATAGTCATTTTAATTGTTGGTGTTTTTGGTAAAAATGGGGCCTCAGCAGCAGGGGCATCTTTCTCATACCTTTTGGGAGGCCGTCTCATTCTGCTAGGAGGCTTGTTGGTACTGTGCTGCCCAATAGTGGGATCAACAGTAGAATTTATAATGACTGGTGAATTTGCATTGTTAAGACTCAATTTTAACTTTATGCCTTCCTTTTCTCTTTCAATTGGTGGGCAAACTGGCGGCTCTTCTGGTTTTGTTGTTGGTGGTATGAAAGACAAATTGTATTCATATTCATTAGGCTGTGGTTGTGAGTCACTTTCTTCTGAGCTTTCTGAGTTGTCATCTCCATTGTGATGATCATTATGCATTTCAGGACTTGGCTCTCTTTGTTGAATTGGACTAGGAGGTTTAGTGCTAGAACTGTCTAATTCCATGCCAGAGTCTTTTGTGTCAAGGCTAGTGTCTTTCCCCGAGGATGTGGAATTGTCAGAGCTAATACTAGTGTCACTATGTACTGGTTCAGAGTCTGCATTTTGTAGAATATTACCAGTTTGTGATGTCACCGTTTCCAGTTTTGCTTCAATTAATTCTTTCTTATCATTTTTATTCTCATTAACATGTTTCGTCAATTCTTTTGTTATTGTAGCAGGTCCATTAACTAATGAATCATTTGCTTTAGATATTTTTAGATTATTAGGCTTCACTGCATTTTTACTGACAAGCATTGGTACAGGTTTAGGCTTCACATTATTACAGTCATGGTTGAAAAAGTCATCCTTCTCACTGCAGATCTCATCACACATACAGCACATCAAATATAGGGTTCCATTGTAAACATTGAAAAAATCCTCTTTAGTTTCATAATTGAATTCCTGTACATTGTGTTTATTTGTCAGATGTGCAGACAGCTTCTCAGCTTTTGAGAACATACCGAGACAAAAAAGGCAGATGTGTCTGTTGTGTACTTCTCTCATGTGAAGGAATAGATTCCAGTTTTCATAATAAGTGCCACATGCTGAACAGAGATAGACCTTTCTTGTTACTCGGGAAGGGCCACCAGTGCTCGCTTCTGTGCTTGGAGCTGCCTCCGGACTCAGCGCAGGTTCTTTGGCCTGAGCCCGACATACCAATTGATGTTCTTTCAGCATGGCAAGTGTTTTGAATGACATGGAACAGCATTTTCGGCACTTGAATTTCACCATAGGTTGTAAACCTAAGCTCTGAGCATATTCTTTCAACTGTGAGCCCTTTTCCAACTTACCTTTCTTGAACTGGGCCAGTTGACTTTTCGGCACAAGCCGAGGCACAGGTTTGTTTTGTTCACTATCAATTGCACTGTTTTCTGTTGGAGGCATTACATGGTGTAAGCGTTTTGGTATTAGTTTAGGAACTCTGGGCAAATTATTCCTGGGTAAAATACTTGGTTCAATGGGATTATTTACAGAGGGTCTCTTTCTTTTCACTGTGCCACAATACTGCTGGGTATTATCAACGAAGGGCCGTTTGCCGAGGTGTATTCGGAGAGGGTTGATGCGCTTCCTACTACGGTCGGCGACCAGCGCCTCGGCGCTACCGCGGCGCGGCGCCGCCGCCTCCGCGCGCGCCTCGCACGGCGGGCTGGGCGGCGCGCCGTCCAGATCGTGCCCATTGGTCGTCAGTTTAAAGCTCCGCTCGCCGTAACAATTCGCCAGAGACGCTAACGCGTTTTTATCGTCTTTCGTATTGGCATTATTACCATCTTCCATAGTTTTCTGGAAAAATTAAAACATGTGCTTACTTTTGACTGCTAAGAAACAAAAGACGTACAAGAGAGGCGGAATCGAAGCATTATTTAAATATTTAACAGAATGATAACAGACTTTAAGTTGACTTTACCTCTGAAATCGTACGTCCAGTACGAGTATAACAGTAAAGATTCGTTTCCATGCATCCGTTTTAGCGAAACGCTCCTTACATCAGGCTTATTATGAGGCAGCCGCGAGCTGATCATTCCCGTAAAATGGCGTCACTTCGCAGAGCGAGGAATGCTCCCACTAAAGCCGTTCATTTAGGTTCGTCACGCCACTTATTTCACATTGCACAACCATTATTCAGATTTCTCATAACGTAAACAATCACAATTATATTAATTTAATTACGTTATGCTGTTTATTTCCCAATACATTGAAGAGAAATAAGAAACGCGTTACGAGAAGCTAATTCATGAAGCATAGACTAAAGTGTAACTTCTTAAATTTAACTTTTTTATGAAATGGGAGGTTACACAAAGGCACTTAGAACACGTGGTTTTCACCATAGACAATATTTTCATATAATTTATTACATAGTATTGTAATGAAAATTTGCTTCTACTAATACAGATTAAATAAAGAAATTGAATTTTTCCGTTATAAACAAGAAAATAATAATTAAGTTAATAACCGAAACCAATTTTAGATACCAGAATCTTGCAAGGAAACATCACTAGTTGCTTGATGCTTCATTTTCATTTGTTATCTGTGGCGCATTTGCGTTTTGCAGATTTGTCAAAAAGCTCGAGAAGAGAAGGGTGTATAGTAGAAGTTTTTAATATTATTTAGTGTAATTGTTTAATTTATCTATCTTAGTAGATAATGGTAATACAAGATGATGTCTGATCAGTTTAGAAAGGTGGAACCGTACTCGCCAAAGTCCTCGCCGAGGGGCGGCAGGTCGCCCGTGGTCTCTCGGCAGGACTCTTCAGGCACACTCAAGACAACTATTCAACTCGGCAAAAATCCTTCTATCGTACACAGTGGACCGTTCTATTTGATGAAAGAGCCCCCTGGTAAGACATTTACTTGTTAAATTGTTGATATTTTATTGCGCATTGGAGTATTTTCAAAGTACCCTTTTTAAAGTACTCGGAATTTAATAATAACGTCCCTTCCGTTGCAGGAGAATGTGAACTCACAGGAGCAACCAATCTAATGGCTTATTATGGCCTTGAGCATTCGTACAGTAAATTTAACGGCAAGAAGCTTAAAGAATCCTTATCTTCTTTTTTACCAAATCTACCGGGTATTGTGGATGGGCCGGGGCAAGAAGACAACAGTACCCTAGGCTCGGTCATAGCCAAGAGGCCTATAGGTGGTAAAGAGCTGTTGCCACTCACAAGTGCGCAACTGGCAGGGTTCCGGCTGCATCCGGGGCCTTTGCCAGAACAGTACCGCTATGTTAGCTCCACTCCACCAAAGAGACATAAGAGCAAACACAAGAAACATAAACATAAGGACGGAGCACCTCCTGGCCAAGACACTCCACTGCAAGGTAAGTGGTTCCTTCCCTGTTTTGTATATAAAACAAAAATTTATATAAACTGGCTTTCACTGATCTGATTCATGCCTTATATAAATGAAACATGACATGTATAACACATGACACACACATGTATAAGTATGAAACTGTTTAATGCCAATGCCTAATTGTATACCATGAAGCGTTTCTGTTTCAGCTTGAGCAAAAATGCTTTTGTATGTATGTCTGGCTGTTCTCCTTTACAGGTTGTATTTCTCAACCACTCTTCTCAAATATACACGGTGTTTTTATTGAATTCCGTTAAATGCGAGGGCATACTGAGATGAAATAAAGTAATCTTCTCTAAGACACTAGTATCGCAATTAGTATCATTTTGAAGATATTCAAGAATTTATTATCGTCAATTAACACCCCTAGTATGGTATAAAAGATCCTTAACAATTAAACAATATTGACGTCTGTGTCATTCGAATTTCGAATTTTCATACTTGACATTAACTTTTGCTTAATCCACGTTAACTCTTAAGGCCTGTTTTCATTCACCCTTGGTGATATAATTAATAATTGTGTATGAAAATGAAAAAAAAAGTTTTACCTGAACTTTGATAAACTAAATATGCTACGTCGTTTCTATGGCTATACACGGCTATATGCTAGAAGGAACGGAAATAAATAAAAACAGCCTGTATATTTTTTTCATTTTCATTTTTCTAATCAGATATGTTTGGAGAAGAAGAAGAGAAAAAATCAAGTGGAAAGTAAATCCATTGATGAGACTTTCCTAATTATATCTTAAATTGATGCTAAGCATTCTCTCTTCTCAAATGATATTCAAAAACTGAAATGAAATTTTGTGAGCAGGTTCAATAATTATATAGATTTTTTGGGACTCATGGGACTCACCCGACCCATGGGAGCTCAAGGACTAAAGGTCCCAGAGCCACTAATAATAGATAGTTTATTTAAATAATGTTAAATAAGAGGCCTATGCTGGAAAGCAAGACAATCCGAATTCCGAAGTCTAAAAGTTGAACAATGTTAAACGTTAAATGATATGATTGTCAAATAAAGGCTAATTGAATTGAATTGAATTGAAATAAGAGAAAATGTTCACTGTACAATGCAGTTTAAGAAATATAAACAGTAAAATAGTAATCAATCATGTATTTTCATTGTGAGTTTCAATTTACTTCACAGATTCCTCCAACCCGGACACATATGAGAAGAAGCACAAAAAACAAAAGCGTCACGACGACGACGCAAAGGAGCGCAAGAAGAGGAAAAAGGAGAAGAAACGGAAAAAGCAGAAACACAGCCCCGAGCATGGCAACCTCACACCCAGCCAGCATGCTACGTAAACTACAACAGCATAATATGGAAATGTTAAGGTCTGATTTTTAAGGACATCCAAATTATTCCAAAGGTAATTTCTTTAAAAGCATCATACTTCCTAAATTTCAAATTGGTCACGTAAGTTACAATGGAAAATACTTTGTAAACATGCTAATCAGGAAGCCACCCCACTACTTATCAAAATTTTGTTTCGAAAACCGGTTTCCACTGAAGGAAAGCTTTGAAGTAGATGATTTAATAGAAACGTTTTTCTCCCTAAGGGCAGAAAACGCATATTTAGGTTTCAGCCGTAGCTTGAACCACTTGAGATGACGTCTTATGAATTCCTCACTCACACTGCTGTATTTTCGTGTATGTGTGTATAAACTAGCTGTCAAACCCTGTTGCTGTCTCGCTCACTCACAAAGCAGCGCGCGGGCAGCGGCGCGATGGTGGCGCCGTGCCTGCCAGTACCTTGATGAATGAGCCGGCAAGGTCCATGAAGCGGTCGTTCAAGCTACGGCTGAAACCTAAATATGCGTTTTCTATCCTTCGGGGGGAAAACGTTTCTATTTAGGTGTTCGAGCCTTCACTTGAACCACTTGAGAAGTGTTTATATTCTGCCGGCGCTGCTTGTAAGTGCGTACTGTGACAATTTAGGTTAATTAAAGAATATATGATGATTAAATTAAATCATTTTTATTGATTCATTTTCTTTTATTTCTTAACCAAGGATGAGATCCATCATTACTTATTAGAGATCAAACTATAATGTAGTATTTTGCAAAAATTAAATTAATATCACAATTAAATCACGTTAATTATTAGGGACCAAGTTGCCCTATCTGGCACCTACGTTTTATAATGTAGAAAAATCGCTTATTCTAACAGTATCTTGATTACGGTTTGGAGTGGTAGCCTCTCTGAAGTAATGCCTGAAGAAAGTGTTTCTAGATCGCCAGTTTCCTTTCTTGAGGATTTCTTCAATGTCATATCTATTACTTGACCAGTTTTATGAAGCCACAACGGCCCTGAAACTTCCAGATGAAGCTGACATGCCCGCATCTCGGAAAAGGGTCCAGAAATTACAGCACGAGAAGCATTTTTAGCTGGTCCTCTTGTAGTTATAAACAGGTTTGTTAGACTTTTACCCTGGCGTCGTTCCTGCGATATAGATATATTTTCTAATCCATGATGTTACGTTAAGTCTTTCTTCGCTTCGTTCTGTATTATTCTTGAAAATCCAAGCTGATTGTCTGTATGTATCTACCTGAATTCCCTGAATTTTGAAATGTTCTTTATGGAGAATCTTCTGTTTGGCGGGATAGAGTTGAAGGGAATCCTGTAATTGCTTATGAAATTTTGAATCAAATTGGGAGCTGTTTTCCAGTTTTGTGCGAATATTTTCAGACATCCTGCTCTGAAGTCATTTCTTTTTAGGTTTGAACCGTGGTTGGTGCTTGGTGGAGGTGTTAATACGGGGTGCCCCGTTTGCGGGTTTTCGATGGAAACTGCCATTTCTGTAATTGGTCTTTGGAGGCACTCGCGTACGGCCCCCTCTGCCTCTAATGTCTCTACCGGTAAATTGCTTCTTTCTTTGATTCGAGGCAGGAAAAAGGTTGATCACATCCGTGTTGGCACAATCTTTTACCGCCTGACCTAGAGCGCTGTCAGAGAACAAGTGCGTCTCTGAAGGTGGGATGGTATGCAAGATTTCGCTCATGGTTTTATTTTTTGCCTTGTAAATATTTCTTCTTGCTTCAATTATTTCTGCTCTCCTACCACAGACGTACTGAAGAAGATCTTCTGAGTTTTTGCGGAATTTTGAGTCAGTTGTCCAGAAAGTGTTACCAACTGTGTCTTTGAAATCTTGTGGCATTTGTTCGAATAACTCTTTAAATATTTTCCTCTGTTGGAGAAGACCGTTAGTGATAGCACCCAAGGTTAAGTCGACCTTTTCTAGAAGTGCAGCGTTTTTCCAGGGTGGTGTAACGCTGGCTAGGAGGCTGTTCACTTTCAGAGCACAAAAAGCAGGAGTCGCCTGAAACTGTTTTTGGATCTCTCCGTACCTGATGTTTCGCTATCCTGGCTGTCCGAGACGCTGACATGTAATGCCCTGATCTACCAGAAGTGGGTCACCAGTTGCAATTTTGGGGTCAGACTCCCTTGTATTTGGACTGAAGTCGTATTCGACCTGTGAAGCTGACTGCAGTGCCGGTGAGTTCTTGTTGGGCTTGTACAATTTTGTTTTTAAGTTCCATTTCCCTGGAGCTAACCTTAGGTGGCGTCATTGCTGGAGTCGGATGTTGTAGTCGTGGTGGGGTAGGCTGGAATGGCTCGTCATCTTGGTCCTCCCAGTCTTGAATGGAGTCGAATGACTCATCCAATGCTAAAGCGTTTTCTTCCTGGAGGGGAGGATTTTCTTGCGTAGATGACAGGGTGACTGCTGAGATGAGCTTTTCCATCTTCTATTTTGTTCTGCCTGGCTAGCCATCATTCTATTGAATAGCTCAATTTGTTGATTAAGGGCGGAGGCGAGGAGGTGCTCGCTACTTGCTTGTGTTCGTGGTCTCTTTGCCGGTGACGCACATTCTGTTGGATCCGGTGTATCACAACGCCGTGAGCTTTTTGTTCTAGTGGTGTCCGGAGACGCTATGTGGCTCGATTATTCTTGCTGTTTTGCACTGAGTTCAAATGAAGCTTCCCGACGGTTTGTAAGTTTCGCTCTTATAGACCGTACAGCGTCCACGAATACCAGGTAAGGGCGTCCCGTGCCATGTATTTTCTTCATAATGCTATGAGGAGCGTATATGAGTGCTCGTCCTAGTGGCCACAGGAGTATTTTCGCTCTAATGGTTCTGTACCTTCGTTCCGATAAGGAGCTGCATTCCGGTGCGAAAGCCTGGCCCAGTTCAACGGTTGGTATTGCGAACCTTAATTTTTTATCGATGTGTTGAGAAATTTCTTCACCGAACAAGTCAGTATAGGAGAAGTTGTAGACTTCCCAGGATTTCCAGTCACTGGGGAAATTCCTCTCGATTGCTTCTGTGACAGCAAGAAAGGCATCTTCGTCCCCTGGCGTGCCACCACGGGCAGCCAGGTCACCCATCGTTGTAAGGGCCATGTTCTGAAATCAGAGTAACCAGTTACGACGCGTTCCGTATTTCAGGTTATGTCGCTTAATTGAAACGACGTCGTTAGGATTGCGTCATATGACGTGACGTTTTTGTGCGACGTCGTATTGTTCGTCGTCTGCTTCAATACTACGTCGTATGGTTTGGTACGACGTCTGGTTTGATACGACGTCGACTGACGTATTAAGGGTGGTGCTACGAGTGTAGTAGTGTCGTTCAATGCGACTGTGTCTGATACGACAAGTGTCGTTTGATTGAGGCGACAGCGACGCTGAGATGCCAAATGCAAGTCGGACATGGGCCGATTTTTAAGTAAGTGCAAAGCACGTACATCATCGCTGGTCCGGGGGAGCCGAGCGGAAATCAGACATATTGACAAGCAAGTCAACAAAGTGGTATTTGAGACCGTTAGCTCCACCACGTGGTGGTCATTATCTTCCGATGAGACGGGTAATATAGGATTAAGAACTCATAATACAAGTGCAGGGCACGTGAAACGTCGCTGGTCCAAGGGAGCCGAGCGGTATATACTTGTTCTTAATAAAAAGCTTGATGAATACTTACAGATAAATTTCTTGATAATCTGCAATGTACTGATCCATTCGGAATTCAAAAGCGTACTAGCAGGCACGGCGCCACCATCGCGCTGCTGCCCGCGCGCTGTTAGCGACACAGCAACAGGGTTTGACAGCTAGTTTATACACACATACACGAAAGTGTGAGTGAGGAATTCATAAGACGTCATCTCAAGTGGTTCAAGCGAAGGCTCGAACACCTAAATAGAAAATATAAGTAGGTTAAGTATAATTAAAAAGGGTAAGAAAACCAATTGGTTCAGGTTAGCATGCTTTTTGGAACAAAGAAATTGTGGTGTTGAATTCCTTGAGGTGTGGTTGCATGTGCTCCCGAGGATGCACTGTGAGGGACCTTCCTATGTCCCTAGCGGTCAACCCAATAAATCCTCAAGTCAATAAAGGGTCGGCAACGCTCTTGCGTCTGCCTATAGTCCATACCATAGGTAAAAAACTTAAATTAAAGGACCTGTTGTATGTATAGGTAGTTGTGACATGTTCTAATAGGCATTTGTTTTGTTTGTGTTACACATTTTAAATATGTAATGTAATGTCTGTTCGAACACGCTACAACTACCTACAACAGCACGCCTAGCAGAAAACGGCGCGTGAGATAGACTATACATCTCTAATTGGTACACACAGAAAGAGACTGACAGTGTACGTCGCGCGCGAGATAGCTCGCACGCCGTCTTGTGCTAGCCATGCAGGACATGCAGGTCCCTAAGCTTTTTACAATTTTTACCTATACCATCAGGCAGACTAAGTTTGTTGCCACCGTAATTGTATAAAAATAAAATAAAGGTAGTTTTTTAAGTGTAGGAATTACGTGGTGTACCCAAGATTTTTATAAAAGCCAAGACAAATAAATGGTGAAATTCTAAGCACTTTTATATTCAGTTGCATGGGATATATTAGTTTTAGTGCACTCTGTTTTAACTATATGTAAAGCAGCCTTTAAAGCCATTGACTCTCAACTGTATTGTTTGGTTAACGTGAGTTAAATTTTAGATTTTGAGAGACAATATGAACAGGAAGGATGTGAGTAATGAGATGATGGCTGATAGAGAGGGTATGGAAGAAAAAACATGCTGCGATGACCCCGAGTGAATGAGTTAAGGACAAGCAATGATAAGTTAAATTTTAGATGTAGAACGTATATTTGCAACTAAGGTAGGATTGCACCAACTTATGGTCACAGACCGGTCAACGTTAAATAAGGCGTCGGCAATTGTCATCCCATAGAAACTTGTGAAACTTTCCATACATTCAAATTTTAACGAACACAGATTACGATTACGAGGGCTGCCTTTTAAGTTGTGTCGTTTGGAAAAACTAAAGACAATTTAAGTGTAAATGGTATTTATTGTTTTTCAAAGTAATCACAGTGATATGTAATACACTTTTTCATTCGATTGAACCAATTTTTTTGTATGCCTCAACCGCTTCTTCAGGCGTCTGGTACCGTTGACCACGAAGTCGTTGCTTGATTTTTGGAAAAGTAATAAAATCCTTAGGGCTTAAGTCTGGACTGTACGGCGGGTGTTCCAGAATTTCGACGTTTTGCTCTTTTAAAAACGCAATTGTATGCCGGGCGGTGTGCGAGCTCGCATTATCGTGGTGCAGTCTTATACGACGTCTTGGGTTATTTTTTCGAAACTCGCCGATGACTTCTGGTAAACAGACAGTGGTATACCAGTCAGCATTAACCGTTTTACGATCCTCAAGCACGATGGTGGCAACGTGGCCACTTTTCGCCACAAACGTGGCGACCATTTTTTTCGAAGTGCTCCGTGAGCGTATTACTTTGGTCGGTTTTGGCTCATCTTGGAACACCCAAACAGTCGACTGCTGTTTAAAATCGGGATCATAGGCATATATCCAAGATTCGTCACTACTGATAATGTCGTAAACATGTTTCGAGTTTCCTCGGTTGAATTGCCGCAGAGTTTTGCGACACCATCGAACGCGAGCCGTTTTTTGGTCTTCACTGAGTAAATGTGGTATCCAGCGTAAGATCAACTTTTTTACGCCTAAGTGATCATGCAAAATACTGTGAACACTGGTCCCTGAAATACTTAAGGAAGCTTTTATCTCACAGTACGTCGCATGGCGATCTTCGACGATCAGTTGCCGTACAGCATCAATGTTCTCCTGGGTTACGGCTGTTTTTGGTCGACCTTCACGATGTCTATCACCAAGAATAGAGCAACCACGTTGAAATCTAAATACCAGCGTTCCACAGTCCGGAGGCATGGTGTTTTATCATTGAAAACCGTAGTCGACTCTCCGAAGCACTGAAGTCGCGTTAAGCCCCTTTTGAAGTTGTAAAAAATTATCGCACGTAAATTTTCTTTCAAAATTTCCATTTTCACAACTGACTTGTCAACTTTGAACGAATGCTGTACTAAAAGGTTGGGCCGATTTCGAGTCATTCTTTTGTTTTCGAATTCTAAACGCAAATATTTTAAGATGACACTAGTTCTTTTTTATGCAAACACGGGAGGTTTGCAAACGACAGAACTTAAAAGGCAGCCCTCGTACAGGCGGTTTGGTGCAACCAATGCTAAGTGTGTGTATGTCAAAATCTGACTTTATGGAAAGTTTATGGGATGACAGCTGACAGCTCCCGCCGCCATATTTAAGTAATAGTTAATCGGTATGTAATCGTAAGCTGGTGCAATCGGTTATTGATGGAAACGCACATTATTTTGCAGAACTCCATGATCAATTTCTGAAACAATATTCTTTTCACAACTGCTTTTCAGAAAAATGTCATTGTTGCCCTCGAATGAGGGATTAAAATAGTACTTTTCTTCCCTCGTTTGTGGGCAACAATGACTCTTTTTCACATAGAAGGTGTGAAAAGTAGTATGTGCCACTCGGTAGCAAAATGATTTGTGAGACATTTCATGTTTTCAGCAGCGGACCTCATAGGCGGTGTGAAAAGTAGTATGTGTTACACGATAGCAAAATTATATCCATCCGTCTTGGGCATAAACTCTTGAATCCCTTGCTACGCTCAAGATTCTAATTTAGAATCCCACGCTGCGGTCAGGATTATTGTAGAATCTTTCGTTTCTCAGGATTTAAATCCTCGCCCTCTCCGTAAATATATCACTGCTCCCTTGACACTATCACACAAATAAATAAATATTATCACACATCTACTAATTATTGCTATTCCGATAGGTATAGAACATGCGGTGTGAAAATGATATATACCTAATTCCGTATTTTGAATGCAGTCAATATTCTCACTTTAAAAGATAGACATACTCACGCCTGTATCCCATTGGGGTAGGCAGAGACCAGAGAATTTCAAATACAACAGTCCTTACATATTTAATTTACACACACAAATGCAAACATGCAAATAAATAATCCACCACCACAAATGAAAAACCTAGATATGTGTTTTGCCTTTGTTTGAGGAACTCTCTATGTGGATGTTTGCCTATATTTAAGTGGGACAATTTGTGTTTGTGGAAGGAAAAACCATGTACTAATTAAATGTATGTTTACCAAATTAAGCTGTTGGGAATTAATGTAATATGTAATTTTTGAAAATGGCCATATTGTTGGATGTACTAGTATGAAAAAAGTTTTAGATGCTAAAAGTTCAACCAATAATAGAAAGTGATACTGTTTTAGTGTTAGTTGTAAGTTTGTTAATTTCATGTTGTTTGTGCACTATTACTATGTAACTAAACAAATTTGTTTCATCATACCTATAATCATTTGGATAAATAAAATGATACAATGTTTCCTCTTGTTTCCTTCACTCCATGGATCATCCAATTTTCATTTACCTGATAATGCGTGATGTGATTGCACGGTGAAAGTCACGTATTGTCACTGCGGGCGACATGTTTCGAACCATTCGGGAGTTCTTCAGGTGCATATTATTTGCCTCACTATCAGGCGAGCAAGTGGAGCACTTTTTACAAGCTTATATTTAACTTATAATTTCCAACCGAAATTAAAAAGGCGGGATTTGAACCGATTTGGTGCCGTTTCAGAAGTAGTCGGTAGATGTCGCTACTAGTCTCCCTAAGGCTTAATTAACCCTTTGATCGCTTTCATATTTGAATGAAATGATCACTCAGACGCCAAGGTATCAAAAAATTATGTAACGTTTAAACCAATAAAAACAATTCATAATAGATTCTTTTCATGATCAAAGTATACCTTCACTCTGACCTTTTTCGTGGTTGTTGGCGTGGTGGGCACGACGACACACGGCCAGTTTATAGGCTCTTGGCCAGAGATGGGCAAAAATGAACTTGAATAAGAATAAAAACAGAAATTTTATTCTTATTCAAATGGATTTGAATAAGAATAATTCTTGCAGTCGTTATTTAAAATAAAATGAACGGGAATAATTCAAGCGGTTTTCAATTTAAATGAAGGATAAGAAACGGAATAATTATTGTAGAAATGGGATTATTCTAAATAAAGTTTTATTTAAATAAAATGTAATTTAGAATAGAGTAAGTTAATTTTGTAGCGGGAAAATGAACGGGAATAATTCAAGCGGTTTTCAATTTAAATGAAGGATAAGAAACGGAATAATTATTGTAGAAATGGGATTATTCTAAATAAAGTTTTATTTAAATAAAATGTAATTTAGAATAGAGTAAGTTAATTTTGTAGCGCAATCGGATCGGTTATATTTTAAGTTGTTATCAAGTTGGATAGTGGAACTCCTCAATGGCTATACTTGTAGTATAG